>CM046880.1:339504736-339914736 GCA_025667525.1 Glebionis coronaria | reverse complement strand
GGGGTGTGGGTATTAAATGTCCTTTGACTTTAAGTTTTTCAAAAATAATCCAAGGCAATCGAGGCATCTAAGGCAACCAAGACAACTTGACACCATAGTTTGGCATGTGTCTCAAGGCATTCAAGGCAACCGAGGCAACATGTACTTGTATCGGACACGTGTCAACATATGGTGGAAGGTTGACTCAAAGTATTTATGGAAAATTTAAAATTGAGGGATATTTGTCACCACTAAAGAGTATTTTAAGAAATTTCCCTAAAAATAATTTCTGCCATTTGTAAAATGAGAAGTGATACATCCACATCATTGTGTGGGATATTTTTTGTAAAATTTCTGTGAATGTAGCAAAACTCTTATAAAATTATCCTGCAACTACAACTTAGACCACAAAAGCAAAAAAAAAAGCAGGCGTGTATCACGGATACTATAACTTTACTATTTTCTTTTGTTAACTTTGTATGTCTTTCTTCAAAATACATGTCTATAACTACTACCGAGTATCTTTTTTGTCAACTATAACTTTTTTTGATGATCATACCATTGCTACTTTACCGTAGGTACAAACAATGATGACTGCTATATATGGTCTAAGAAATTTACCGCTTCTACTTTGTGAGTTGGTCTTTCTTGATGATCACCAACTTAGAGGCAAATAGACCAAAGACCCATATAACCAAGCCTTTGGCAGTGAGAGGTTTTTGTGGGTTAAAAGTGGACCGGAGAGGTTGGCATGATCTATAATACCAATAAATTGTATAGAATCAGCAATCACAAACACCCGTTAAATAGAACTCATGATCGACATTGTAATTTACTTGATTATGAAAGATTTAAAAATATTACCTTCATTATCATCAAAAGTATCCAGCTTTTCCGCGTCAACGGACAATAGACAAATGTTTGGCTGCCTTTAGAATAGTGTCTGAAACCAATTAGCACGAATCCATTTTAAAACCTTGTATGCTTCTTTGATGCCGCGTTGTGGGTTCGGCCAATACTCAACGCTACCAAGAAAAATTATCTAGTTACTGCATTTTTGACACAAACGATTATTACACATAATGCTATGCTTTTACACGAACAGCAGCCATAACCGCCAAAAGTAGCAAAGAAACTTTACGAACAAAGTCTTAGAACAAACAACCTGCACATTGCAGCATAAAAATATGTACTACCATAAACACTTGTACTTGATTTAGTTGTTCAGCTTGAAAACGACCAACACTGCTCAAGAACTCTCCCACAACAAAGCTAATGTGTTCATTTCGTTCTTCTTGAAAAACATTTCCCAAGGCCATTTTTTCATACCATATTTACAGATCCATTAAAGACAAAACGTGTTGAAATTTCAAAATCATCTGCTCAGTTGCATTACACTTGGTTGTCGTATCGCATTCATCAGTCCTGTGAGAGATCTATGTAGAGAAAAAATAATATGTTTTGTTCCTCTTAAAGATGAATCAATAAGGTTGGTCTAGGATGGGAGAAGTGACCTTTAGAGCTTCAAGTTTTGAAAGTCCAAATCAGGCGCACCCTAGATATCAATAATATGATAAATTAGAACGTGTAAACTGACCAGTTTATGCATTTACCAATTGTCCCAGCAAGTGCAGGGTGGGTACTATTAGCAAAGGACTAAAGGTTAAATCCATGACAATATACACAAGTTCTGTTGGCTTTGGTGTGAATGGGACCAGAGAGTGTTTCATTAGGACTCCTTTATAAATTGTGCCATAGCCACCCTTGCCAACTTAGCGCACACGTGATTTTTTTCAAAATGCCATAACAAAGTGTCCTACCTCTCTTCGACATGTGAGGGAGCTTCAATCCTGTAAACGATATGTACCCCATAATATTTACATCAAGTGTATTCACCTTGAGTTGCTACTTTAGCAATAAGAGGTAATTTAGCAGATATTTCACTTTTTTGCTAAATGTTGATCCTTCTCACCAAAAACACCAGTCACATCCTTACTAATCTAAGCAGTCACAGAAAAACCAAATCTATTACTGTCTGAAGTGAAACAGAAAGTGGACCTAGTCTGGTGGAATATACAGAAGTATCAACAGCTATATGTCACGATTGTGAATGCAAGAAGCATACCTACACTAACCTGCAATACAAAAAATCAATTGTTATGAAACCTTATAATTCAATATGACTATATATAACTTCTTACGGAATAGCTGCTACATACCATGCCTATCAAGTACTCGACATCCATGGCAGATCCTAAGATGGCAGCAAACCGTTTCTAGCTGGTCGAATGGTCATAGTACGCTACAAAATAATGAATAAAATGAAACTTACAAATCCATGCTCTAAAATATTGATTATCTGGTAATCAGTACGGTTTAGATGGGGAATTTATCTCATAGAAGGGATATTTTATCTTATACTACACAAGCTCACAGTGTGAGCCTCACACACATCACCTAAACAATTGGCGAATAAATTTAAATGCTAGATGTACCATTTGTAATAAAAAATGCATGTTTGCGGATGATTGAGTTGTCAAGTAACATGCAACTTACTTGTCATTATCTTGAGAGATTGGCTTTGTATTGTGGCTCGTATCTTGTGCTTGATCAAGTAACCTATTTTTAGGTGCGAGTTCTGATGAAGAACCGGACTCCATTGCAGAATCTACAGACGCTTCTTAATATATTTCTTGGACCATTGGATCCAAAAACGAACTCGTGCATTTATAGAACAATTAAACACCTGATAAACCAAATGAACATTTCAAGTTAAACATGTCACAAGGGAAGTGAGTGTCAATTTTGTACATGGCAGTAAAAAAGTCAGACCATATGTTTTAACACGGGCTGGTTAGGCCATATTAAGCTTAAACAAACACCCCTCATTCCACTAAAAAACATCCCTTTTTATATAAAACACATTAAAGTTGATCTAGTTATTCAGACTTACTTCGGAGGATACCTGGTAATTAATCAATATAACATAAAACATAAATATGAATACAGATATTCTAGAAGACATCGGGTAGTTGTAAGCAATTTTCTAGGCCTATGGAAGAGTTAAAAAAATGATATGTCATAAAAACGTCTACATTGAGATGCCATGAGTTAGATCATACACCATAAAAAATTATTAACATTTGATCCGCAAATATTTGGATTTTCTTCCACAATCATGCATCATAGCATAATAGCCATCTTCATGAAGTTCGTTGATTCCTCACTTGGCATGAAAATAATGCAAAACTCAACATTACTATAAACGATTGTGTTTGAATAGATTTTAGGTTTATGATAAAAGTTGAGAAGAAAGAACCGAAACTTAACCATGGGTTGCCAGGAGCTCGGGTTCGCGGTGGCTCGGGAAGAAGCTCGAGGTTTATGATGTTGGTGTAGCCATGTCATATCGAAATCCCAATACAATTTGTTCATGTGGCACCTCCACCGATCACAACCACCTTTTTCCCCTTTGCAGACATATAATTACCATCCTCAAGTTTACTATCCAATGAACATTTAGTATTCGCATGTAGAAATTCCATAGCAAAGTGTACTTCAGAGATAACTTACTGATTGCTAGGTTTTTATGAACAGCTTATTGGGCACCTTTGCTTAGTGGATCCTTACTGCTAGGATAATAGCATCACTGTTTTACCAAAAAAAACAGCATCACTGTCTACGTGGATCACTTCCGACATTAGCATTAACAACAAAAATTATACCTTCCTTAGCCATAAGTTCAACCCTTATGAAGATTCAACACCGCAATCAAGTATTTTATTATTCAAGTTACTTCAAGCCTGGATCATCACATAGCCATGATCAGCCCTATTGTTTACGACAAACCGCGTAATTAATAACTATACTTTTTCTTTAAGCTCTTAATTTTATCACCAAATTAAACTTCTCCCTGCTAAAATCCATACTCAAATTTTATTATTTGGTTATGTAGTCAGGACTTACACATACCACAAATTATCAAGCATCTGTTGTTGTTTTTAACTCTTAATAAACTTAGATCTCTTGTGCAGTTTCTAGCAAAAGTTATTCAAAAAAAATTGAAAGAACAGACGTGTATACACATATCAAGAACATATGCTATTGTGCAGTTTCTAGCAAAAGTTATTCAAAAAAATCACAACCTGCATAAATATCAAGCGAATTTAGGAAAAAGGGAAACAACTAATGAGTAGAATAAAAGATCTGACCTTATACTGTTCCTTTTTTTCTAAATTAGATAATTCAAAATGTCATATGTTACTGCAATATCCAAAATTAACGAATTTGATCTGCAACATAAACAATATAATGGGCATTGATAAGTGATAGAACAAATAAGCAAGAGTCTAATTACTTTAATATCATAGAACAAGTACTTGTGTGTGAGAGAGAGGAAGAGATCGAGAGAGCGAGAGAGATGACCTGATCGATCAAGTCTGGATCTGACATTACAAAAAAAACCACAGTAAATATACGATTTTCAAGAGGAGGAATTCGGGAGATTATTAGGTTTTATCAGTGTTTCGAGAAAAGAAGTGCTGGTAGAAAAATACAATCGAGGATGGTAGAAAAACACGATCAGGGTTGGGTTGGGTTGTTTTTATGGGTGATATGCATGATTATATGTCCTAGTTTTATTTTAAGCAAGTGATTAAGTTCGGAATTTATAAGCCCAAAACTTAAGCCCAACTGCTGACTGGGATTAGTGCCTTGATAGATGACGTGGCAAATCCCTCCTCTTATATATATTATATATATATATATATATATATATATATATATATATATATATATATATATATATATATATATATATACGTATATATATATATATATATATATATATATATATATATATATATATATATATATATATATATATATATATATATATATATACGTATATATATACATATATATATATATATACGTATATATATATATATATATATATATATATATATATATATATATATATATATATATATATATATATATATATATATATATATATATATATATATATATATATATATATATATATATATATATATATTTATTATATATAAGAGGAGGGATTTGCCACATCATCTAATCACCCCCTAATCCACATCAGCAGTTTCTGACTTTTGAAATTCGGATTTTAAAAAATTTGTACAACTGCAGGTTCGAACCTGGGTCTTGAAGACTAATACAAGAAGCGTCAACCATCTGACTAACCCAATCGTTGTGGTATCAGTTACAAAATCAGATTAATAAACGCATGAGAACACTAAAAATAATAAAAATAAGACCCATATCATTCGTAATATCCTTTACATCGACAATCCCAAAGCAGATCGTATGGGATTAACCCTAAAATCATCAAACTTCAAACCACACACAAAATCAATCGATCATAAACTTACAAAAGCAAATCGATCATAATAGACCCGTACAAGAATTAGTTTTAATACGATCAGACATGATCTCTTGATTTGTTCCTCATTCAGTCTTTTTATTTAGTATGTTGATTTATGTGTTATTTCTTATGAACAAAAAACATGCCATCAAAGGGATTCATCAGAGGGTATACTATTAGGATCGTTTTCATTCTAATATGGATTGTTTGCACCTGTTTGCAGTTTTTCATCTCCTATATTGATCTTAGAACCACAGGTATGTTTGTTTAGAACTCTTATTAAGTTTGCCTGAAAATAAGTGGTATAATTATCATAAAACCTTATTAGCTTATTAGGTTTATATTTAAAATCGTGGCCTGAAAACCCAGGTAGAGAGCGTCTCAGCCAGTTGAGATTCGTTATCGACATTCTTGGCAACCAAAGTTTTATCTGAACTGCATCTGCATTTACTATAATGACCTATATAACTGATATTGAGTGTATAATTAGTAACGGATTTATTCACGTTAGCTAAGTGAGGAGATTTATTTGTTTGTGTTATATAAGAGTTTCATAAGTTGTAGTTGGATAATTGCTTTAAAATAAATGTATTATTAGATTACAAGCTCTCCTGTCTTTTTCACTTTGTGATGACGATCAGGTACGTCCATACGTGTATGCACAAGGGATGCTACGTTCTTGATTTCAATCGTATCTATCAGCCTTTAAGGAACGTCTTGTGCCAATGAAGAAAGAGGAGATCAAATGAGATCAGCAGGTAATGCTAATTTCTTTTCTTTTAAATTAAACTAAGGGGCGTTTGGATCCCCATTTTGGAATTGATTATATTGTGATTTGAACTTGAAATAATTTGTTTTATAATTTTTAGATGAACGTATTTACTCTTAATTCTATCACCAGTGGTGAATTAATTCAGTTTCATACAACCTGTAACATAATTGATTATCTAACGTTCAGGTAAAGTAAGTTATAATAGAGAAACTAATTGGGTTTGCAGGTGTGAGATATGTTCAAAAATGTAGAAAAAGAAAATTTACCACACCTAATGCAAGTAGCACGTAAAGATCTTGATATTCGAGGGGAACCTATATAATATTCGATGGTCACTTGAAATAATGCAGGTTTTAACATCGATTACTTTTATTATCTATGGATAGTTTTAGCTGAAGTTTTTGTTGAATGCACAGTTTTAGCTGATATCAAGTTACCTTGATATGTATGGACAGTTTTAGCTGAATGCACAACGACAACTCCTCTAGGTTTACGGCTCAAAGTAATGCTAACAAGGCTAGACCACACCAGGGCTTTAAGAGAAATCTCTGAAGCTTTATCTATAAGCTGCTATTCCGAGAAGCGTTTTAATATGAAGAAAAGGCTTCTGTGTGGTATGTGTTGTTCTACATGATTTCTACTCTTCACACCGGGTGAGAAGCAATTATTTTCATCTCATGTTCTCAACATCTACATTAATTAATCATATGGTTCTGTGATGCTCTATTCGTTCTCTATTTTTTATGAAAGAAAATTACAAAGTTTGTCAACCAGACATGTTTTAAATCGGGTACAAATTTACAGCTGGTGTAACTTAAGCTATTGCCACGGTCTTTGCTTATGTTTGCAAATTTTAGACAAGGTATACTTGAATTACTTAAGAAATCCCCTTACCCAACTCTTTATACTTGATCTATACTTGGATTAGTTTTGGTTACACTCAAAATGTTTGTAGAATCAAAGAATATTTTTCTATTTACATAGACTTTATATGGTGACAAATTTTGGTGAAAGGAGAACTGCAAGTTGAAAGGAAGGAAGAAGAAACACATTTATCAAATCGCTTTAGGGACATTATAACTATAATTATGCATAAAAGTGTCAATCCTTAAATTCAACGCCCATATACTCAGCACCAACTTCTTATTCGATGCATACATGTTTAAAAATCATTTTATTAAGTTCAGCTTGCTAACTGTGTGAACTTTCTCTTTGCGTTTAGGTTGTTGAAAGGATTCGACCGAATAATTGTGATTAGAAAGGCCACGATTTGAATGTAAGGAGGTTTCATTTGATGTATGTTGAACTTTCTGATTCTTCTATTTTTTTTTCTCACAAAATGCACGCTGTTTGGTAGGTCCAGAAGAAGACATAGCCGTAGTCGCAGTAAGAGTAGAAGTCTATACACGCACCACAGTTACGATGAAAGGGGACATCGAAGCGATAGTCATAGCCAAATGTATGATGACATGGTCCTTTTTACCTGAAAGGTAAAAGATTCAGAATTTTGAAATTTGGTATTATAATAACAATTGGGGATTCTGTTTTGTGATATCCGACAATTTCTTGCTTTTTATACCGACCTTGAAAATATTTACTATGCCAGAAACCATTTTTTTAACCAATGATTTTAAGGGGTTATGATGAATCAGAAACGGTCAATTGAAGTTGTTGTGATTGTTCGCGTCTTGGCATGGCATGAGGTTTGCAGCCATGCCCGTTGTATCCATTTTTTTGTTCTCAAACTATTTGAGCCTCATATACACGTGTTATAATTGAGACAATAGATAAATATTAGATGTATGCAGACAAATCTTGGCTTCCCGCGAATACCCTTATAACGAGATGCTTAAAACCTATCTCAATTTTTTTGTGCAGCCATTCCAGACTGTTTTCGCTCCTTCTGTCGATGTGATTGTTGTTTGGGTGGCAACTAATAATCCCTTGTCTCATGGTGATATTATGGCTGGCCCCTTGGATCGTGGAACCCTGTGTTGCAGGTTAGTGTAGGCTTCAAAACCCAATGAAATTATATGTAAATTATAAGTTACCTCCCAGTGAAGTAACATTACATAACCCATCGTGAAATAGGTGTCTAAAATTCTATTGTTGCACAACATATGTTTCTTTCTGATAATGCACCTCTAATATTCAAAATTATAATTAATTAACACCAAGGATTTATATAGACATTTAGGCAATCACCATTAGCAATTACTACAATACTTGATTCAAGTAACCTACCATAATACTCGATTCAAGTAAAAGTTTCTCTCATGCTATGAAATATTAAATATGCTCTTACTCGATGACTACTAATGATGTTATACTATATTGACTTTCTCCAGAAAAGGTTTATAGTTGAAGAAAAGTGAGAACGTTATTTCAAGATGATCTGTAGAAAAGCTCAGCTATTCAAAAAATATAATTTCACATTCTTACAATATACCTATTTGAACTGTTAGCGATTTGAATTGGCCCATATGCAAGCAGATACTATTCGGTGCAACTAATAGAGCTCGACTCGAACAATATGCAGTACTTTGATTATACTATCTGTTGTACAATAAATTAACCACTTGAGATTAAAGTCAGGTCGAGTAGCTGTATGTTTGTTATAAAAAGTTAATGGTCAGTTGTACGCTGTCTCTTAGGCTAAAATTCTTGAGCGAACCTATAAATACAGTTTAAGTAAAGCTTCACATGTCGGTCAAAGTCGCTCCGACAAACCATTGAGAGACAGTGTGGTCAGTTCTCGGATTATCAGTTCTGCATTATTGCTAATTGCATTATAGCCACTTTCGTATGATGATTTGCACTTCAGATGTAGGTATTGAGGAGTCGGGCAGTTAATGAAATTCGATGTGATGCAGTACAGAGTATGGTATTTATTTCTTTTTTTTTACACTTTTAGTTGCGCATTGTTTCATTTTATATGGCTCTATGTTTTCACAAAACTAGACCATCAAATTAAGTGAGTATGCTCATCATGAAGCCATTTTGACCTCCTGAATCGATTTTAGTAAACAAAGTTGGATGTATACCTACTGTGACTCTGATTGAATTAGTTCGATCTGAAACGCTTTTTGTCGTTTAACTTTTTTATCAAATCGCAAAGAAAGGTTAAGAAATTATCAAGCAATAACCAAGTTTAATGTAAATTATCTAAGTTTCGTCAAATATTTAGTTTGCACTTCTTTTTCAAAAATTAAATATGGTAACATCTGAAACATTATATAAATAGGTGACAACTTCTTAATCTTTTCCAAGTTCACTTTTTCAGATTATACTATAACTTGCAAATCCCATATGGATTCTTTTGCATGTGCGGTTTTGTGGCTCACCTACCTATGGGCTGCCACTCACCTAATAAAACAACAGAAGCATGGAGTTCGGGCTCAATTCCAAAACAAATAAGTCAAAATAGCATTCTCATTAGAATAACCCTTTTTATAGGATGTTACTGACACCATTTGTGACATTTTTTAAAACTATTTTGTTTATTAGCAGGTGGAATACGACTTTAAATAGATGATGGATAATATTCGTTTTAAAATCACGGGAATGTCCAATTCGGATTCCCAAAAAGCACATATTGTAGACAGCCCGTGCAGGTCTTTTTAACGAGGTCTGCGCTTAGTTTTGCTTTTTATGCAACTTTAGTTTCCTTGGCATTCTCTAAAAATACCCAAGAGATGTGGTTTAATAAGGTGAAGTAGTTTTCAGCATACCTAAATGATTTAGTTATGAATTTGCGTCAATTGATTGAGTTTCTAAAGTGTCACATTTTGATTGGGGCCTATTTGAATATGCTTACTAAAGTTGCTTATAGGGCTGTTTGGAATAGGAGATGCTTAGGATTGCTAATTAAGAAAACACAAGATCTGAAAGAAGCCCCTATAAGAAGGCATTAGTAAGCAATCTAGGTCAGTTTCTTATAAGTTGCAGTCTTAGTAAGAAACCTCAAAATACTCCCTTAGGTATGACACATCGTTTGCGCTTAGGCGGAGGAGGGCGATAAAAATCAGTAGAAACAAAAAGGAGTGTTGCTAAGAGTTATTTGTTAAGGTTTTGTGATGTTGAAGTCGTGAAAATAAGGTATTTTTATAGTTTAGTAATGCTATAACGTGGACGGTAATGGGGCGAGTGGGAAGGAGTGTGTAAACTGTGACATTGTAGGCCGAAATAGATTAGCGAATTTGTTACGAGTCTAAAATATACATAAATTTAAATCTCAAATTGACCAAGACAAACCCCTTATGCCATTTGCGATGTGCCAGTCAAGGAGCTGGACGTTCTCTTTGTTCTGCTTGCCGATATGAAAAGAAAAACGGAATACGAACAAAACTCATTAACAAAATCTAACGAATATACGAGCCTTTCCCAAAGGCCAAAGGTATTTGTGTCTTATAGGTTTCTTAATTTTTTGCATATGAGTATTACCTGATATATAATTGATTTTTATGCGAAAGTCAAAAGATTTTCTTATGTGCCTGACCAGACACCCCTTTGGTTTTTATCTTAATAAGCAACTCCAGACACTATCTTTTACGTTGTTCATTGATTGAACATAAGTTGATAATTTGTTATATAAATAAGGATATAGTGACAAACCTTTTCTAACAACTTCTAAGAAGTTGATAGTTTGAGATAGTTGAAAACTATATTCTACATGTAAGGTATCATAGTAATCAGAAGGTAAATCGCATGTAAGCGCCACTGATTTTCACCAATAGTTACTATATTTGAGAGGTCATATTATTTGTTATACACGCTTGATATCTGAGACATACTTTTTGTTTTAGACGCTATAATGGAATGAGAATAATATGATAATAACGAGCTTAGAATCTAAACATTTTTGTGTGAACTTTGCAGCTTGAAAGGCTTATAATGGTCGAAGGCAGTTATTCATCTATACATTTAATTGGAATAGTGGATGGTGGTTTTGGTAATGATTTCAGCTTTGCAAGTTGACATTTAAATTAGGAAACACGGTAGTGAGAGAAATGAGAAGAAAAGGTCCTTATTTTACTATTCATTTTAAAAGAATAAAATCTGATACGGTATATGTTAATTTTTTTGGTAGGGTGGACATTTATACCAGTTTGGGCTTTGCTGTGCTAAAGAACATGGACATGACAACTTCAAAAATCTCATATAGATGGGTGCAGCTGCTCTTCTTGGTTTTACGGTTCTATTTAATGTCCTCTTCACTGTGGCTCGCCCATATATCCAAGGTAATTTATTTTTTCAAATCGAAAACACGGGAAGGGTGCAACATGTTGTATGTATCAAAAGAGTTTAGAACTTGTCATGGTCATGTTCTTTGTGTTGGTAGTTCGGATTTAGCTCATACTGGGAAGTTGGGAACTTGGTTTCTTTAAAAGAAAATGATGCTTTCATTCATTTGATCGTGCCATTTTCATCGTTTTAGGATGACATATAAGCTATATGAGTAATTTGAAGCATAATGATGTCGGGAACTGGCTAGAGTAGACCATCTATTTGTGAGTTTCTTTTATGTTACACTTTGTTTGGCATATGTAGTTTAAGCGCGTGTTCCTATAAATCGATAAATGGGTACATAAAGCAATGTGGAACAAGTTTTAAAAGTCATGTTGGTCTGGTCGTGGTCGGAGACCAGATAGAGCATGTCTCTTGGTTGGCTTAAGTGTCTAGCATGTGCAATGCAATGTGGTACAAGGACATTTGAACTGTTAAATTATAACCTTTATGATTACATGTAAAGTAGTTCTTAGCATAGTTTGTGGGATTTGTAAATGAGAAAAAAAAATGTATGTAGGCCAAACCAACCCAACATGTTCCGCCTTTACTAAAAGTGGCCCGTTTTTCCTCGCTGACCCCTACTTTCCCGTCTCAACTCCTCTATTTAGTTATCGATCAAAAGTTATTTGTTGCGGAATGGTTAATTGTCTTTAATTTATTGCACGAGCAGATAGTTTTTACTATACACTTGAGAATCACCTTCCCTAACCTGTTATGTCTCCTTTAAAAAATGAAATGCACCTTTTTAGTATCAGTATACCTCGCTTGAATAGGTAAATTAAGTGATTAAATAATTATGTTATTATATCAACAAATCATGGTAAGTTTTTGAAGTTAGTCCTGTGATGTATACTTAATTTTAACAATTTATGGGAGCAGTGCTCATTCGACCGCTTTCATTGGGGACATGTACTATGCGATATATTTCGTTCGTATCATCGTATGAAGAATTCTTAGACAATCCATCCAGTTTTTGCCATTGAAAGAACCGTATTTTATCATGAAAGAGCATCCTGGGTGTATCATCATTCCGTATGCCATAACACAGGTCACACACTCTCAACATATATGTTATTTACAAATGCGTGCATGTCAAATTATTAATGATGATATCAATTCTTTCAACAACTCATTTTTATTCATTCATGTGATTTTCGAGATATCCGTACATATTTTCTCGATGCACATATGAGATACCATTGTGCCTGTCATGGTGTCACTCGAATGGATTGCTGCCACGTTCTAGAGAATACCCGTGCTTTCCCTTGAAAGAACCACATTGACAACATCACAATTTTTTGTTGGGTTCTGTTACTTTTTCTCCAAAAACAAGTCCAATAACATATTTTGTTAGATTCTGCACTATTACAAGTGGTTCCACATTTTAAAAGGTGTTCACACACACTATATTTGTATTAAGCTCTTTAAACTTCTTGAAATAGCAGGTACTACTTTGAGCACAAGTTCTAAACGATGTATCAAGAAATATCTGTAATATTGTTCGTGTGGTGAACCCATCTTGACATTACAGGCAATTAAATGTGAGTGATTCTTGTGTGCATTTGGTTATTGACTTCGAATAGTCAAACATTCTAGCAAATAGTCAAACATAATCAATCTGTACGTTCTTGGTGTAGGTAATGAATTGTGTAGATGGAATATATGTTGGCATTCTTCCGTTTTTATAAGATATATTTCGTTTTTATATATCATAAACTTTTATTTTGTGATTTTATGTTATTGCAATTCGTTTGAAAGATGGGACCTTTCTGCCTATCTGTTGTAGATTACAAAACCCAGTCGTCATTTAGTTGTTAGATTTTATGTCATAACAACAGCTAAAAAGGTGAGTTGAACAAGACTATAAAAATAAGTAAAGTTAGTTTAATTAAATTTCTTTAATGGAACGAAGTTAGTTTAATAGCTAAAAACAATGCTGCAACACTTGCACTAATTAATTATGGTCCTACACAACAACAATAGATATGTATATATATTTTAACCATGCTTATAAATAGCGTGAGGCGTGACGTGACGGCATGTTCAAACTGCTAAAACGTAGCTTTAGTGTTTCTAAAGCGTGGTTTATGACGGCACAACATATAAAAATATTTATTTGTTTTATCATATTTCAACATTATATTTATATTAAGTTCATAATAGGTATTGTACATAATAATTAAAGGTAGAATACTCTCCATACATGTAACAATATTCATTTTTTGAGTTGATTTCACAAAATCACCGCACCTCATGTCGTAGCGCGCCTTGACCTATTGTGTAGCGTGGAAGCCACAGTTCAAGCTTTAGGGCGCCTTAAAGCAGGTTATAACGAGCTATTTAGAACTATGATCTTAACTATCATCGTATCTGCAAAATGTGATAACAAATACCAATTCATTACTTTAAAATGTGATGACAAATACCAATTCATTAATTTTTTTTATTGTTAAACTGTAAAAATTTAAATAACAAAACTCATTGAAAATGATAAAAAAAACATAAATAAGTGAAAATAGATATAAATGAGCATGAATAAAGGAGCACAAAGTTTTTAAAAATATAATGAAATTAGATGAGAAGAAATAAATAGACTAAAAGATATTTTCAACTTAAAAATAAATGTGATTTTTTAATAATTTGTTAAAATATTTGTTACAAAAGTTGTTACAATAAGTATGGATGGTCAAGATTACACTCCTTATGTTTAGATTAAAAATGATCTATTGATTGATTTTCTTTGTTGATCTAAATTTTTAGTTTGGTGTTATGATAAAAATACACACCCTTTATATATAGTATATATAACATAATTTGATCGGATGGATTTAGTAACATCAAATTAATATTTGTATTTAAATACAAAACAAGAAACACATCTACATATTACTAAAAACAATTCTTACAAAAACGTGAAATAAAACAAAAGTCTTGATTTATTTGTAAAATTATGCTAAAGAAAGCATTAAATAACCATCGATTTCTATAAACAAATAAATATTCATACAAATAAAAAAACGTAAACAACAAATACATGTCATGCCAACTAATAATGAATTAAAAGACTACTAAACTAAAAAATAATTTTCCAAACAAATATTTACCAAATAAAAAAGTGTCAAACGACAATCAAAAGTCATACCCGTCCATCGGACGGGTTTTGCCACTAGTATATATATATATATATATATATATATATATATATATATACATATATATATATATATATATATATATATATATATATATATATATATATATATATATATATATATATATATATATATATATATATATATATATATATATATATATATATATATATATATATTATATATATATATATATATATATATATATATATTATATATATATATATATATATATATATATATATATATATATATATATATATATATATATATATATATATATATATATATATATATATATATATATATATATATATATATATATATATATAGATATATATATATATATATATAGATATATGTATATATATATATATATATATATATATATATATATATATATATATATATATATATATATATTATATATATAAGTATAACTATGACTTTATACCACACCCCTAATCCATGTCATATGTGACATGGTACCTCTAAACCAATAGTATTTGTTTGTTAGCTAAAAAATCTCAAAAGCCTTCCAAAAATACTTTACCAAAACGCAATTTTGAAAAAGCGGGCCGCAATTTTAAAAAAAACCGTGTTTTTATATCGCGGCTATATATACTAATATAAACTTTATTCTTTTCCATTTTATATACCACAGCCGTCGGGTCAAAAACACACACAAACGTCGAAGACCTCTGTATCTCTCTAAATGACGGGGGTAAACCCTAATCCAAAAAACATACGAAATTGATCTTTGATCTTTGATATTTGATTCACAAACAATCTTAATACCTTTTTTTAATAAACCTGATCTCGTATTAGTGGAGATGATACGAAGGTAACTATCTGATTCTAAGGTAATCAGTAATTGCTAATGAGTAATTATCTTATTGTATAAATGAATTACTATTATGAGCGGAGTGTGCGGGTGTTTTATGACGTGAACCCCTTTGTGGGGTACTTTATTACGCTTTGTGGGTACTTTATGGGTTAAGACATGCTTTGTGGGTGTTTTATGATGATTTATTTTAGAGGCTGATATAAATTAGGAAGAAGACGATGAATCAGTCAAATTAAGGTACCAATTTCTATATACATAATTCATTTATACTTTTCAAATTTAACAATTGTTACGAATCATACCTTCATAAAAATTGATTTTTGAAATTAGGGTTTTGTTATAATTTGGGCTTTTTGTTAAATTCGAATTTCTATATGATTTTATAAATTTTTATAAATTCTATTTTTTGTTAGTAAATACTAAAATTAGTAGTGTTAAGTGGAATTAAGGTTACCTTGATCTTCATTTTTTATCTAACGGATCTTATTTTTCATTTTGACGTGCAGGTGCAGCAACGCAAATGTATGAGATGGATCTTATTGTTCTTGTTGATGTACAGGTTCAGAAACCTAGATGTATGAAGCTGCGTAGGATAAGAAAGTATGGACCAACGTCTGCCACTTCTGATGGTCGATATTCCAACATTATGTTTAGTGAAGCGACGTGAAGTGCTACCGAGTTTCATAAGTAAAACTGAGGCTCTTTACAGTTGACTTTTGAGTTGTTTTTTAGATTATTTGATGGGAAACTTAGTTTGCAAATAAGCTGAAAATGGGATTTTTAGATAGTGCATAAGCGCAGATCACATACGAATATAAGCTTAAACAGTCACCCCTAGCTACATATGACTAAATTATTATTTTTTACATTTTAAAATCCGTAAATGACTAACATATTAGTTTGCTTTCAGGTGTAGTAGGAGCTGGATGACCTGCAGTTGAACTTATCACATGACTCGCCTTTGCAGCGTTTGAGGAGAAACACAGTAAGTGGCTTTATCTAATCTTGAATCACCAACGTAAGTAAATTAGATTTATTTCTAAAAAAGAAGTTTGTTAGTTGAAGCAAGGAATGGCTGAATCGACTTACATATTTAACACCGTGCCATTTTGTATCTTGATTGATTCACTGTTATTAAAGGTAGTACCACAACACATGTTTTTCACTCTGTCCGTCAGGTACATGTCTTGATCTTCAATGATTAACTATTATTGAGATATGGTACCAAATAATGCAGCAACTATTTTTCACACTGTACCAGTATCGTTTATGAAGTACCGTATTTTTCTCGACCAAAACGTGTAGTCTTGATTCTAGAACCGAGAACATATTAGAACCGGTACCTGTATTTGTATTGGTTCTAGTACCGAGTAAATCAGTAAAAAACTAAAACAAGTACCTTTTTGTATAAAGAATTCAATTTGAATTCAGTTTGTTTGCTACAGAAAGATCGAATACTGTTCGAGAATAACAATCGGCCGAAACTGACTATAGGATTAGAATCACATAAGATTCAGGTGTTTAGAAGTTGTAGGACGTTGCCACTCACTTTGCTTTCTCCCAAGTATGGATATTCTTTATACAGCCATCTGTAAAATGTAACATCTTTAGATAGATTAAATATTAACCATCAAGACTATAAACAATCAAGAAACTGCATATCCAATTCTTCAAGTCTTTCATGTGCATCAAGGAATCTTTTGATTTGTCTTGGGCCTATAACAATTAAGGGTTCATCTGGGTCCCCTTTTAATAGATATCAAGTCTATATTCAATAATAATTAAAAACACTCGCAATCATCACAGCTGTAAAGAAAAAGAAAAAATTAGTGATGGTAACTCTCTTGTATAAAAGTAAGAAAACATCCAAAATTTCCAGCACACAAGTTAGAATGTTAATTACTTCAGGTATTCACAACTCCTGATAAAATGTGCGGGTGCATGTATCTTGGCAACTCTAAGAAAAGGTAATTGCCTAATAGTATTGGTTAATGTGAGTCAGTCTGCAAGATAATATGCTATGCCTCAAATTTCTATGAAACCGAACTGATTATATACTTGGATTGCGGTTTTTGCTAAATGCACATGACTGATTAATGAGCATGAATAAGATATATCTTAATCAGTTGTTCCTTATTAACCCCTATTTATAAATCGGTCGATTTAAATTTTATCTCCACATGTCATACTATTAAAAGAGAACATAACGAATGGGTTTACAGACTTCTAATTACTACTTTAACCAAAATAAGCACATTCAAGCACTCTCTCCTCAATTATAGCAGACTATCTGGTGTTCCACTTCAATGATCACAATCACCAACACTACATAAGATAATCCAAAAATGGTATCTTTAAATCCTGTTTGAATTTCATCTGGAACAACACTATTAGACCAAACATTTGATGTCAAACAACACTATTAGACTTTTACTTCAACACATAACAATATAAATTTTCAATAAAAGATTTTAGTAGGTCGCATGCTAAGTAATCCTCAAATACGTTTAATTGTCTTTAAAATTCAAAGAAAGATGACAAAGAAGCGATAGCATGTCAATCCATCCCAACCCGAACAGACTCTTTTGATTTGTACATGTTAAGGGGTGTTTGTTTCGACTTATAATCTGGAAAAATAAAAAAACTTCGTTATCAGTATATCATGTTATTTGTGGCCATGGCTGTTCTCTAACCTGTTGACTTGCTGACCTTTTAATATGTTGCTTTTGAAGGAGCCTCATGTTATTTGTGGCCATGGTTTTGTATATTTTCCACATTCTGAAAGTGAAATCGGTAAAGAGAGAAGAATCAGGACACTCTTTAGGCATACATATAAGCCTAAAATAAGATCGAACTAATTGACCAAAAGTAACTGAAAACCAACAATTTAAACGCTAAATATGAAGCCAATATGTATCTATAATGACCATTTCAAAACTACTTTCTAATAGTTATTTGTCGTGCAACCTGCAAACATGCAAAGAACAATAAGTGGTTTCACTAAGCAAACTGATAAAAAGTAAAGTACGTGGAGAGAACACTTGTTTCTTTGCAGCAGTATGAGGACATTAAAGTTGCTGGAAAAGACTACAGCAGGCAGTATCCCGAGGAATCACATACTCCAACTGTACCGGCTTGAGAAGGTCATAGAGATAGTACTAAAATTGTGATGAATATTATATGTCTTACCGACTATGAAGCTTCTAACGAAGATTCAATATGATAGTAAATGGACAATTAAATAGGATAATTTCTAACAGGAGTTGATGAGCAACTGTCTATTATAAAAGGATATTCTGATTCCCGATTATAAAAGAGGTAAGTGAAATTAAACACACAATTCATAAATATTTAACAACGTGCATCAATTTAATTACCCTGAGTAATCAGAAACCCTAAATCAATAGATAGAAGATTAGTATATTATTATACTTATTATATTTATAATCAAGAAAACATACCTTTGGTGAATCAAATAACTGAGATTGACGATCTGAGAAAAAAACAAAATCAAATAATTGAGATTGACCATCTGAGAAAAAAACTGATGAATACGTCAGTGGTATTAGGGTTTATTGATATATATGTTTGAAGTTGTTCTAATTTTAGAGTATAGATCCTGATGTATCGAATAGCATTGGTTTTGTTAAGATTTATTAAAATTGTTTTGGATAGAAAATCAGCAAAAGTAGTATGGCTTAGTGGTAAACCTAGTTACTTGTTAACTATAGGTCACGAGGTCAAAACTTGCATTTAACACTTTTTTAACATAATTTTCGAAAATCCTTACCAAAACTGCGTTTCAAAAGCGATTTTTAAATCTGCGCTTCCAAAGCGCGATTTTCAAAACAGTGCGATTTCAAATCATAAAAACGTGGAAAATAGAGATCTTTTAGGGATTTATGAAATACTATTGGCTAATTGCTGCCATGTCACATATGATTGGGATTAGGGGTGTGGTATCAAATCGTAATTATACCTAT
Source organism: Glebionis coronaria (assembly GCA_025667525.1). Classification (NCBI taxonomy): domain Eukaryota; kingdom Viridiplantae; phylum Streptophyta; class Magnoliopsida; order Asterales; family Asteraceae; genus Glebionis; species Glebionis coronaria. Next base: position 339,895,310 of record CM046880.1, on the reverse strand, counting down.
ATATAATATATATATATATATATATATATATATATATATATATATATATATATATATATATATTATATATATATATATATATATATATATATATATATATATATATATATATATATATATATATATATATATATATATATATATATATATATATATATATATATATATATATATATATATATATATATATATATATATATATATATATATATATATATATATATATATATATATATATATATATATATATATATATATATATATATACTAGTTTCGTAACCCGCTCATCGGGCGGGTTCGGTTCATAAACCTTTTCTTAAAACAGTATTTGTTATTATGTTATATTGGTTTTTCTTTGAACATATAAGGTTCTCCGTTAGGTTTTGGCCCACCCAATATACGGGTTTTGTCATATGTTATCCCTTAACGATTTAGCGCTTTCCTATCCGTCTAAGTACATCTTTAATGCACAAATTTATACACATTCACATATGTAACAATATGAAATACTTCATATTTCACTAAGCCATGTGCTTCACATGCCCATTTTATCAAGAAAAATAATCTAAAGTCATTTTTTAATTTTAAAGTCATCTTTTATTTTTACCACGAAAACCGAACAAATTTTATCAAGAACAAATAATTTTCATACTTGCCCACTAATTTCTTCTCTTACGTGGCATTAATCTAAATTCTAAATTAAAGTTGATCTTAAAACCAAAAAACCAAAAAATGGAAAAAAAATTGCATCAGAAAACGCCCCAATTGAAAAACCGAAGGGATGATTTTTACCTTTTTGAAAACCTGATGTTTGAGGCAGTTTATGGTTACATACATAAACCAAATTAAATAAATCACCGTACCCCACTTAGATTTACAAAATTAATATATTATTATATCTTTAAATAGTTATAGAGTAAATTATATTGTTCGTTCTTATGGTTTGGTCCAAACCACATGCACGATTGGTGTAACTTACTCATAGTTATATATATATATATATATATATATATATATATATATATATATATATATATATATATATATATATATATATATATATATATATATATATACATATATATATATATATATATATATATATATATATATATATATATATATATATATATATATATATATATATATATATATATATATATAGATAGATAGATAGATATATATATATATATATATATATATATATATATATCAGAAACCCTTATATAGGAAGGATGGTGAAACATTACTTTAACTCCAAAATTCTATAATAATGACACATGTAATTCACTAACCTATTTCCATAATTGACATGTTTTCTTGTCCAAGAACATGTATCATTCACCCCGAATAATAAAAAGCTTCCGGTATTTCTTTCTCAAATACCTAAATAACAAAAAAAATCCCAAAAAACCTTATCTCATATGTACGTCCCCACAATTTTCGTAAGCAAAAACCTTTTTCATCAATATAGGTGAAACCCATGCCCATCAAAGGAAACAGTTTCTGATAAACACTATCAAAATCCCAAATTAAAAGAATAAATCTGGAAAAAAACAAGGATCATAAATATGTATGATGGTCCAATTGAAGCTCTGATTCCATGTAGGAATGACTGATATTTGAAGATGCATACTTCTTTTTCCATTATTAGGTATGTTTTTGTAATTATGAGTCAATCTATTATGTACTCTAATTGAAACACGGAATCTACATATTATTTGTGATTGACAATCATTTAAAAATTGTTACAAGAGTTTCCTATATTTAGTTTATGTTTTATCAATTTTCTCTAATTTGTTCATACTAAACTCCAAAAATATAAACTGGTTCTTTAAGGAGAATACCATTGACTATTTCTTTCTCCATCTATGTTGTTACGTTTTTTTACTTCTTTTACGAATTTAATGTTATTAGTTGTAATTGGGGTTACTTTGAAAAATAGATACATAATCGTGGTAAGTTTGATATTTGAATTAAAAATCATTGAAATTAATTAATAAAATGTAACAGCTTCCCTTGATATGTTCATTAATGCACATGATGAACTAATTTATGATGTATTAAAGGTAAATTGGTTTATTTAGATGAGATTTGATTACATCAGATGACGAGATTAGTGAGATGCTACTTTTGATTGTATAAACGAGAAGAAGCAGAGTCTTCTTGGTTTTGCCCAAATTGATTTTGTAAGTTTGTAAATCCCCTGATAAGGATGGGACCTTTCATTTGTGCCAGTTCATTAAGCACCGAAGGATATTAATGCTCGGGTAAAATATAAGGTCGTTTTAGACTCTTGGATTATTTTGATTTCTTTTGAATATTGAGACTCAAAAAGTGAGTATGAAATTGATATGAAATTAGTTTAAGAGTCGCAGATGTGAAGTTAGTTGTTACGCATCCAAATCTGTTATGTAATCGAAAAGATAGTAAGCTGGGCATCTGTTCTTTAGAGTTGGGACAGATTTAGGTCTTTCTTCTAACTCAAATTTCAAGAGGAAAATATAGGGGGAAATATATCCTATTTTAATTATGTCGACTCATTTGACCTTGACACAGTAGTGTTGTGATCGAGTTGTGTCTTTCACTTTTAGGTAAGTTAGTCACTTTCAGCATTATAGTGAATCCGCGTAAATTGTTAGTTGATTTATTCGTGGGGCGGCATAGTTTGTTAAGTTCACACTTGAAGTGGCAGGGGGATAAATTCCAGAACCACTTAGCTAATGTTCTATCTCACTTGAAGCGCCACAATATGCAGATTTGAATATCAGTTGGGATTTACAATACATACGCCGTTTTCAAAGATAGTGGAAACTTGGAAGTTTCAAAGAATGCACAAATTGAAGGGGAAATCGGCTCCAAAAATTATGTAATATGTATTTTTCATGTACTGATGGAACATTTCATCGTGTACTACTACCATAATTTGATTTGACTATTTGAAAAAGTAAAAAGTATCCACGTAGTGCTTAATGAACTACACAGATGAAATAATCGGCTCATGAGTTCAAATGATACTAAAGCTCACCCTTCAATGAGTTTTGTACATAAGGGGTAATAATCTTTGTAAACTGGAATCATGATTATATGATTTATTCAATATTTCTTGGCAAAATTTAAGAAAAAATAGGTATGGTTTTAAGGGCAAAACAACTTTAGTGTATTAGGACCCTGCTTAGTTTATCGATTCTATCTACCTATTAACAAGCGACGTTGTGCACTTGCAACGCTAGATAGACCATGACTATAGTCGTGTTATGATATCATATAACATCTCTCTAATAAAAACAATGATAAGAAATAATACAGCAGTGGTTGTAGTTAGCATGCTAATAATACCGTTGCAGCCTCTAGCCGATATTTGAGGTAAACAAAAAACATCAAGAACCAAATAATTACTATTTTTTCTAGGTAAATGCATTTATATAATATCTTACTTAAACCATGTCTGAGTTATAGTTTTTTACTTTAAACATGCATACAATTTGCAAAACCGTGGAAAGTTTATTAAATGCAATAAAATGGATCTTCACTGGGGCACATACGCATTATATAGTAGTATTTTATATTTTGTTTTTCCTAATTGTTTTCAAGTGGTGTTGTATGGGTTCATAATTTCTCAGAGAGAGTTGCACTAAAGTTTTATTTATTTATATGGTTATGGTGATGTAACTAGGTGAAAAATGTTGAGGAAACTATAACAAGCGACGTTGAGGACTTGTAAGGCTAGATAGACCATGATTGGAGTCGTGCTATGATATCAGATAACATCTCTCGAAGAAAAAAGAATGGTAAGAATAAAAAGGCAGTGGCTGTAGTTAGCAGGCCAATAATACTGTCGCATCCTCTACTAAGAAGCCAATATTTGAGGTAAACAAAAGACATCAAGAACCAAATAATTAGTATTTTAGTTAGGTAAATGCAATTTTATAATATCTTTTTTAAATTATGTCTGAGTTATAGTGTTTCACTTTAAATAAACATGCATAAATGTTGCGAAACCGTAGAAAGTTTATTAAATGCAATAAAATGGATCTTGACTGGTGCACATACGCTTATATAGTAGTATTTTATTTGTATTTAATTTTTTCTGATTGTTTTCAAGTGGTGTTGTATGGGTTGATAACCAAAGACAACCAGAGTTTCACTAAAAAGTTTATTTATTTATATGCTTATGGTGATGCAAGTAGATGAAAAATGATGAGGAAATTATCTTTGGTGATACACTGATACGATCAAGGATGAGTTCGTTAACGAGCTTGCGGAATTTGTTGAGGAAAAAGAGCTTAATTTGGTTGAGGTTGTAAATGTAGGCGACGATATTGAGAGGGTGTTTATGGCGTATATCTTTCTTATTGGTCTGGAACAGCTGCAAGTGGTTCTAAAAATGCGGTATACCTTTTTATATGCTCATTGGAACCTTTTTTCTGATGCACATGACCCTTTTTCATGTCTCTAATTTTACTCTTCACAATTTTTTTAGATTAGTTCTTGCAATATGATTGTCACCTTTATTGATCAATCCACATGTTCTCGTCAGTGATGTTTATGATTTTCATAATCACAATTCTTATGTTTGGTTTATTTATTATTGCACAAATATCTTTTTAGGCCCTTATACATGACATGGGTGTTTTCTACTTTGTGTGTATTAGTGTGTTCAAAAGATTAAGGATCGAGTTTGTTTTTTTTACACTGCTTGACTCTAAAGTGTGTGTACACTAGGAACTTTCTACTCAAAGTGACTAATATGTGATGTGTATATGGCAACTCTTACTTTAAGAGGACAGTTAGATGTTCTTGATAGAATTAAAATCATTTGTTTTGTAAATTCATCTATTTTTCAGTTATCTCAACTTAGTAGTGTTTTTAGACCTGCAATTATGCAAGTACACTAATCTATACTAGCTTGGTAACATGACGCTATATTGTCTATTAAAAATTATGTGCTATTAAATTATGATTTTGTGATTCGAGAAGTTAAATAGTACTATATACTAAGAATGATCATAGAATCAAGTCCTGATTGGTTGTTTGTCCCACCTTCCCTTTTGTATCGAGGTATAATTGAAAGCACAATACACATAAGCATATACGATTATCTTTCATTTAGTTAACGATACGTAATAAGAAATTTTTTGTAACCGGTTTCCGCAGGAATGAGTGATAGAGATATAAGAGAAATAAGTAGAGATAGAGGTAGGAAAACATAGGAAAGGGAGAGAAGCAATAATAGATGTCGATGCAGAAGTCGTGAAAGGGATAGGGCCGAGAAAGATGTGGATGAGGGAAGTGTTGGATACCTTGATTATTAACAAGCTCGTGCAGGCATTAAAGTTCTAATTGTTTTTAGATATGAAAATACTTCTTCGTGTAACAACCGTTACCTTAGTTTATGAAACCGACTGTTTTTCTGTTATATTATTTTCTACTCAGTTAGATTATAAGGATTATGTATTTTAGAAGAACACCGATCTGAATGTTGGGCTATCTTGTGGATCTTATTGAGCTTTGACTGATCATTTTGCTATTGTTTTCCCTGTATTGTTTTTGTAATTAATCATATGTAGACTTGAAGGCCCTTCGAAGATGTTGTTGTTTGGTCTTATACTTGTCTTAATAACTACTGTTGTTGTATCGCATACTACGTCTTCACCATGCAACTATGAATTTTCTGTTTTAACTGTCACCATGTACTTTTGTTGTAGTTCGATTAGTGTATATGCATATTTCACTTTAGTGTGTAGACTAATGATTGCAAACTAAATATATTTCAAGTTCTATGTGGGCTTCTGAGAAATAATGTTAACGTGATTTCTCTTATATTCGTATTCCAAAATGAAGCTTGTCAAACATTAGAGTATTATGCACATTGATGACCAATACTAAAATTATCAAACTAGAAACACAAGTTTTGGATGAACTAATTTTACAATAAATTAAGGAGCTTTGCATGCATCTTTTTTAAAATTGTCACACTAACCGCAAATATATGGTTGTATTTCCATTAATAGAAATTTTATTGATAATGATGGAATTTGAGCATTTAATATGAGAGGGTCGAACTAATTAACATACAAAAATAAAAAATAGACGATAACTTTAAGAGAGATGTAGTAATATTTACACTACACGTCACAACATTTGAGGGGACCATAGCCCTCCCTGGTTCATAAAAAGGTCCGTCTATGCTTATTGACTCATTGTGTTTTCAAAATGTAATAATTTTAAGAGTTATATAGCTTCATATACTACTAAGCTTAAAGAAAATCAATTTTGACATCATCATTAGTTCTATTTGTTGTTGATGGTTGGCCCTAGGAGTCGACTGCTTTTTAATTTATTGTTGATAGTAACATACACTTTTATAAACATCGCATTAACATGGTCTACAAAACAGACTTTTTTATTATCGTTTTTTTGGAAATTTAACATTATTCTTTTTACTTTATCATATTTCTATTGTTTATTTTTCTTTGACGTTATATTTGTGTATAACGTTATTGTATCTAGAATTTACTACTACTTTTATCCAAGGATTTGTAATGTTTGATGTTAAATTAAAACATCATTTTTACAAACTTCTATTATTTATTTCATAACGTGAATTTATCTATCTTTTACTTTCATTTTATTACCTAATTTTTTTTCCTTAAAGCTAGCCCGTCCATGGGACGGGCCTTAAAGCTAGTATATATATATATATATATATATATATATATATATATATATATCAAAAACATTATATATATATATATATATATATATATATATATATATATATATATATATATATATATATATATATATATATATATATATATATATATATATATATATATATATATATATATATATATATATATATATATATATATATATATATATATATATATATATATATATATATATATATATATAATGTTTTTGATATATTTAATTGTTTTTTTCAAATATAGACATCTATAAAAAAAATATTAAAATAAAACGTTCATGATCTTTTTTACTTCAACTTCTTTTGCAATCAAAGCATTCACATTATAATTTTTGGTTTTACATAAATGTTGGAGTATTATGTTAGTGTAACTTATTGAAACTATTATTTCTAATTGCAACTTGCAATTATCATGAGTTTGAGTTGTGTAGAAAGTGATTGAATATCGACGCGGTTTTGTTTAAATAGAAATCCCAATCCACAAAATGAAAAGAAAAAAATTGATATATGAAATGAAACCGAACCGCTACAGTGAAAAAACCGAAAAACCAAAACTGAAAAAAATCAAAATCAGACGATTTGCAATATGCAAAAACTGATGTTTGCGATTTAACTTTTGGTTTTAACATAAAACCGCTTCTCGTCCCGTACTCACCTTTACTAAATATAAAAAAAAATATTCACAATTATTATCAACAAACAGAAAAGAACTTTTAGTTTATATCTAGGTTTCTTTAATGGATTACGTAAAAATAACTTTTATACACCAATTGCATCACTCGGCAGAAGCACCTTCCTTATATATAAAAGTTATAAATAGGATTTGTGCTGTACAACGGTATATATCAATGTTTTGAAACCCGGGACAATCCGGTTGGGTCAGTTCGGCTGGGTCAACCGGTTGACTCGGTTCCGGCTGAAAAAAGGGTCATATTGACCTGGGTTTCACATTTTCGAAACCCGGCTCGACCTGCCGGACTTGGGGTGACTCGGGTCAATCCGGTTCTCGAGATACGGCTGCGTTTTGATTTTTTCGATTCTTTTTTTTAATTATGTAAATTTTACGTATTTACGACGAAATTTTAGTTTTCATATATTATATTGGTTGGTAAACAATTTATATCTTCAATATGAGGGAGTTTTTATGATTTTTATATATAATTTTTGTTAATTATTAAAATTCTAAATTAAAAAATTAAAAAAAACAGGTTGACCCGGACCCAGTACTCGACCGGGTCGATTTTTAAACCGAGTTTCAAAACACTGGTACTTTATATATCAATATAAAAAAAGCCTGTTATATGGTCATGTAGAGTGTGAGCTCGTGTGCATTGGTCCCCACTTCCGCTGCACAACCTGCGATGGTAGGCCAGACCTCTATGGCAATGTCTCCACTTCATTTTCCTTATTACAGACATCCATACCCATCCTACATTTCGTATAATCCATATTTCGATCAAATGTATAATGTATTGTGCGCCTAATGCGATGTTGAACCATGTACGTATGAAACTAATTCTATGGACGACAAATTAATGTTTGTTAAATGCGCTGTTGATTAGTTGATTTTATTAGATGTGTAGATTAGCTGGTTTTATTTCAATGCACTTGTATGTATCATGTATGCATGGATTTTCCATGAATTTTAGTATTTTACAATCAGTTTTTAATAATTTGATACCTTAAAAATTTGTATAGGTTGTGTTGATATAGTGTAAATATTATATGCACCTTTAGGATTGGATTTTAAAAGCCTCCATGTATCGATTTATCATAAAGATATAACAGCGAGAAAGTAGACATAAACACGTTAGAGCGTACACTTGTGACAGTTTACACATAGTAATAGTACACTTGTGTTTATATATTGTGAGTTAAAATGGCCACTTTGTTGTCACATTTCATTAACCAAGAGCGGTCCAAGTAAGCTACGATCCATACAAGCTTTATTAAGCTGGAACATATGTAACTAATGATATGTGTGCTTATCTTTTAAGTTTTATTGACTACAAAAGTGGTGTGAAGGTGGGTAGTTGAACATACTGTGATATAAGACTTTTCAGACATTTTAGTGCCTTGTGATTGTGTGTTAAGCTTCTCTCAAGCTTTAGGAATCTCCAACCTAAAATTTGTTTCAAATATAGCAGCTTTCTACAATAAAAACATAGATTAGTCATAAAGTTGAATTTGATTTAAAAAAGTTAAAGCGAAGCTAAAGCTTAATCGTTATTGAATGGCATGCGCTCTCTCATGGGTGGACTCTTTTTCATCGATTAGATAATTTTCTTATAATCTATGATGTCGTCCCGCTGCCCTCATAAATGTTGGTATCAACGGCACGTAACTTTGCCTCTGCTTCCAGTGGTCTCCCTTCAATGCTAAACTAAAATTATGGTGTAAAAGTAGTTTTCAATCAGAGGATTACAAAAATCAGGTCACTATAGATGTTCATGTTAAATACTTGCATGGTAACATGTTAAAACTTCTTCACTGGCATACATAAAATATATGAAGCGAGCACAAACCATCATACGGAATATTGGGGGCACGACAAAGTACAAACACATTCCTCGGTATTGTTGGCAATTTGCCCCTACAACAGAAAAGGTCACAATTACAAACAGAGTATAAAGAATAATCTAAAGAAAGTTATTAGCCAAATGATAACGAACCTAGCAGTAGAGCCTATAACTTTAAGTGGTAGTCACAAATCCACACACAAAATAAGACACAAGACTTTTGGCCTTTCGTTGAAACTTCATGTTTATCAAGTGGTCCACATCTAGAGAAGACTCTGATGTTACCAGATATAATTATTGAAAACCATCAGATCGTTGCTCTTTTTTACTTGGCAGCTAATGTTGGGATCTAATATCTAGTTAACCATGTAACTACGAGTACGCAGCGGAGTGTATCTAGTTTGAGCAATTATGATTAACACGTAATTAATAATAAACAATGGAGGAAACGCGAAAACTAACCTTCGTCCAAAAGCAATGAAACTAAAATGAGTGATAAAATATACCACCTCTACGGTTGCTCACACAAACACTACTAACGAGTACGTCCCGGTAATGCTAGCCGAAACCCACGTATACCCAAACACCGAGTGTCGTAGCTCAAAACGGATCAAAAACTAAAACAGCCTAACTGTAGTTTTGTCCGATATCCTTCACTGTCCAATAAACCAGATCTCAGTGTTGTCCGATATCTGACAACACTGTGCGACTGGAAAACCCAGTTCTATCCGAGAACGATCATCAGAGACCAAAAAGATCCAATAAGATGTTTCACTTTTAACAGCTTATAAACCTTCGTTTAAGACTTTGTTTTAGAAAACTTAGAATGGATTCTAAGTTACTAAACCACCTTGGATTGAATATAATGCAAGTGTTTAGTTGTGAGATGTAATTCAAAATCTATAAACCCTAATATTAGGTTTATTGATATGAATGAAGAGGATGGGAAAACAGAGACTATTGCTGTGTTTTTATGTGATGTTAGTCATGAGTTATGAGCAGGGATGAGCGGTTTATATACCCTTCAAACCCTAGTTGAGATAATGCTTAAAATTGAATTTTAAGCCTTATCCCAAACACCCCATAACTTATCACAACTCTTCCAATACTTATCATAACCCTCTTTATCTATTATCTCAGCATTCAAACGAATCTAGACAACCTTAGTTCCCTTCTAGAACCTTCTATGGGCCAGCCATTAAGGTTTAAGACAGCAAGGAACTTGTCTACAACGTTTTATGTCAAAACGGGTCAAAATGGGTCGTTTTGAAAGCTTCAAACATGGATCATAATACATACTCTTGTGTTCTAGTGTGTGTGCCCCCAATAGGCTCACACACCCCTAGCCACATTTGTGTATTCCAACGAGCATGAACTAACAACTCCCACTTGGTCATTGGAGTAGACAACACAAATGTCAACGACGGAAACATCTAGCAACGCTCATACTCGTTATTTAACTAGTGGTGTCTGAGATATAGTTTTATTGAACATTCTCAGTAGCATGGTCATTTATGTCTTGCTTTTATCATCCTTTGTTATATATACCGTTAAACCATGGATATGGATCCTAACTCATTCCATATAGTTTAACCATTTAGATTCTCGTTATTGAATTCAATTCAGATATACCAAATGTAACCAAGATTCATCTTGCTTTACCATTTGGGTTCGGCCAAACAATTATCTGATTAATTCTAGAGAGGCGCCATGGTATCATTCTGCACATACTAAGTGGAGTAACAAATCCTTTATTGACTACAAGTGTTGTGGATGCTGCTTCACATCACTCGGAAAAATAGCTTTTATAACTACCTTATTCAGGACAGCGTTTTGCATATAATTACGAAAGTGATATCCGCACATGCAGAACTGGTTTGCATCTCAAGTCTAAGGATGACTTAACAGACCATTTTCAACATCTTACTCATGACAAGGATCCAAAAGTAAATGTTTGAAGTTGGGGAATCCAGTATGCATCCCTTATGAATACATATGAGTTTGGCTTAGAACAATTCTCATTCTCATAGAATATATCCAACACTCAAATTTGCCTTATGTAAACAATATTCCCATATTGTTAACCGACAATGGATATTTAGAATGATTAAATCATTCATGGATTAAACATGCAAATATAGAATAACAAATTTTATATGAATGAAATAACAAATACCTCGTATCTTTATTTATCAGAAAATAAAACTGTCTTACAATTCCAAATTATCCAAATACTAATTAACATACAGAGTTACATGAGACTACTAGCTGGTATCAAACCAATACCCTGAGTCAATTTAGAATGCTTAGGGAATGCTAACGCCTTCGTAAATGGATCAGCTATATTGTCATATGTATGAACTTTTTCTATCTTGACATCACCCATCTCAATGGTCTCTCGAAGATAGTGAACTTTTGCGCGGAAATGTCTAGCACCCTTGGTGACTCCGCTTTCATTAGCTATATTAATGGCTCCAGTATTGTCACAATACATATCAATGGGATCTTCAATTGTGGGCATAATACCAAGCCCAGAAATGAACTTACGAATCCAAACAGCCTCTTTAGCTGCATCAAAAGCAGCTATATACTCAGCTTCTCTAGATGAAATTGCAAAAATACTTTGCTTTGTGCTTTTCCAGTCAACAGCACCTCCATTTAGAACGAAAACATATCCAGTCTGAGATTTTAGGTCATCAGCATCTGTCAGATATCCAGCATCAGTGTAGCAAGAAACCCTGAGCTCTCGTTTTTCGTCACCACCATAAACCAGAAACATATCCTTAGTATTCCGTAAATACTTAAGAATATTTTTAACAGCAGTCCAGTGAAGTTCACCAGTACTCTATTGAAATCGACTTGTTATGTTCGGAGCGAACGCAACATCAGGACGAGTACATCTCACAGCATACATAATTGATCCTATAGCCGAGGCATAAGGAACATTCTGCATGCGTTGCTTTTCAGCTGGTGAAACAGCACATTGTGACTTACTTAATTTAGGGCTTTCATGCATTGGGATAGTTCCACGCTTGGAATTCTCCATATGAAATCTTTTCAAGATTTTCTCAATGTAAGCACTTTGACATAAACCAATTAACCGTCTAGATCTATCTCGGTAGATCTTGATTCCAAGAATATATGCAACTTCTCCTAAATCTTTTATAGCAAAACATTTTCCAAGGTAAGATTTTACCCCTTTCAACATTGGAATATTGTTCCCCATGAGCAATATGTCATCAACATATAACATTAGGAAAGTAACATTACTCCCACTGGCTTTGTGATATACACATGGCTCATCTTGATTCTGAGTGAAACCGAATTTCTTAATCTCATCATCAAAACGCTTATTCCATTGCCTAGATGCTTGCTTAAGTCCATAAATGGAACGCTTGAGCTTGCATACTCGGTTAGGATATTTAGGATCGACAAAACCCTCAGGTTGCACCATATAGACTTCTTCGGAAAGATGTCCATTGAGGAAGGCGGTTTTGACATCCATTTGCCAAATCTCATAGTCATAGAACGCGGCTATGGCTATAAGAATCCTTATAGATCTAATGTCTGCTGCAGGAGAAAAGGTCTCTTAATAATCAACCCCGTAGGTTTGAGTGAAGCCCTTTGCTACAAGACGAGCTTTAAAGGTGTGTACTTTGCCATCCATGTCAGTCTTTTTCTTGAATAGCCACTTGCTACCAACGGTTCTACCGTTAGAAGGAAGATCAACTAATACCCAGACATCATTATCTTTCATGGATTGCATCTCCACATTCATCGCATTAAGCCATTTTTCGAATTCAAGATCCAATAATGCAGCTTTATAGTTAGCGGTTTCTCCAAGATCCCCTAACTCATGCTCCTCAGCATCGACGTATAAACACATTCGATATGGGGCACGGCGTGTCCTAGAGGACTTACGAATGGGATTGATATCACTTTGAGGTTCTTCAATTTCTTGATCATCCTCATCATGATCTAAGCCAGTGTCATCAGAAGGATTTGTATCTTCATCTTGAATAATTTCAAGATCTTCCATACTCCCACTTGCTTCTTGATCTAAGAGATTACTCTCAAAGAACTCAGCATTCCGAGCAACAATAACTTTGTTCTCAGGTGGGTAGTAGAAGGAATATCCCATCGTTTTCTTTGGGTATCCTACAAAGATACACTTAATAGATCTGGGTTCCAGTTTGTCAGGTTTAGTCATCGTATCACGTTTAACCAAAGCTTCACAACCCCAGACTCTTAAGTAAGACAACTTAGGGGCTTGCCCATGCCATACTTCGTACGGTGTCTTTTCAACCTTCTTAGTTGGAACCATGTTGAGTATGCGTGCAGCAGACTCAAGGGCATAATCCCAAAAGGACTTTGGAAGAGTAGTTTGACTCATCATGGATCGAACCATGTCTAGCAGTGTTCGATTCCTCCTCTCAGACACCCATTATGTTGAGGTGTGTAGGGAGGAGTTCGATGGGCAATAATCCCATGCTCCTTTAGATGATCCAAAAACTCTTGACTCATATATTCACCTCCACGATCAGATCGTAGTGATTTTATGGTCTTACCGAGTTGATTTTCTACTTCCTTTTGAAACACTTTAAATGTCTCAAACACTTCATGTTTATGCTTTAACAAGTAAACATAACCATACCAACTAAAGTCGTCAGTAAAAGTGACAAAGTAGTTAGCTCCTTGCCTTGACATGATTCTAAATGGGCCACAAACATCAGTATGTATTAGTCCAAGTAGATCTTTAGCCCTTTCCACTTGATGTGATTAGGGTTTTCTTGCCATCTTCCCAGACATACAAGAGACACACTTTTCAAATGACTTAATGTCAGTTGAGGTGAGAAGTCCATCATGTTGCAACTTCTCCATGCGTTTCTTGCTTATGTGTCCAAGACGACAATGCCACAAGAGAGTAGAGTCCAAAGTTAATTTGGCTCTTTTATTGCTAACAGCAAACATAGAACTATCATTTGTTTTAGAACAAGACATATCAATTTCATAAATACCATCCCCTCGGGGAGTAGCAGTAAAATAAACAACGTTATTCCTAGAAACTGAAATTGCATTATTCAAATCAAAACAGTTTACAAAACTATCTTTAAACAAACCAGAAACTGAAATAATCCCTCTAGTGATAGAGGGAGCATAATGACAATTGTTCAAAACAATAACTAATCCACTAGGGAGACATAAATGATAATTTCCAATAGCTTTGACTCCTGCACGTTGACCATTTCCCATGTACAGATTCAAAGCTCCTGGATTCAGCTTCTTACTTCCCCTTAGACCCTGAGTATTATTACAAATGTGAGTACCACAACCAGTGTCATATACCCACGAATTACTTGGAAGGGAATATAGTTCTATAGTGAAAATACATGAAGTGTTGGCTTCTTGAGACAACCTCTTCTTTTTCTGCAACTCGGCTAAGTGCTCGGGACAGTTCCATTTCCAATGACCTATCTGACCACATTTGTGACATGGGTCGTCCTTAGCAGGATTATCCTTTTTGGGTGGTGGAGGATTTCTGTTCTTGGGAGCATAAGATGGTTTGTGCTCGGGAGCATAAGCCAGCTTATTCTTTCCATTACCATAATTCCCCTTCGCAGCCTTAGGCGGTTTTCTACCTTGGTTTTCCTAGACCTTGCATGCACGCACATTATGAAGTGCAGGTGAAACAACCTTCTTGGGAAGTGTCTGATCATGTTGTTTAAGCATGGCATGCAGTTCATTCACCGAATTCACAGTCTTCCCCATTCCATGCATGTGGAAGTTTTGAACAAAACTGTCATACTCCTTAGAAAGGCCTATCAAGATCAGGCTTATTCCATAGCTGACAGTCACGGGGTGACCAAGATGCTCCAAGTTCTCAATGTAGCCCTTCATCTTAAGAACATATGATCCTACATTTTGACCTTCCTGAAGTTTGCACGCGTGAAATTCACGCGCAGTTTGAAGAAGTTCATGTTCTGCTTGCTGAGAAAACATGGTTTTCAGCTCCTGCAACATGTCATATGCTCTGAGATGGGTTAGATTTCGTTGGATCTCTAAGTCCATAGTCATGAGCATAAGGCCAGCAATGTCCTTTGACCCTTTGACCCAAGCAGCATGAGCTGCAAGAGCATCAGGAGGGACTTGGTGACCAGGAGTTGCAATAGGTGCGACAGGAATTGGATGTTCCAAGTATTGTTCCTTGTCTTCAGTTGATAGGATAATGCGCAACTGACAGTACCAATCAATGAAGTTAGGCCCAGTGAGTTTGTGTTTCTTGAAGAAACTCCTGAGTACCGAATTGTTTCCGACATTGGTAGTCATCTACAATTAAAAAGTTCAAACAATTAGTATTTTTGATAATTACAATCTTAATAGAATTAACTACCCAATTAATTACTAATTAAGACTAAGATCCATCTTGAACTCCCACTCGTTACCAAAGGACTGTCCAATATGTAAACACGTGGGGCAAGAGGTAAGCGACGAGCGTTAATTGCATAACATGCAACTCTTAGACTTTATGAGACCGTTCAAGACACTAGTAAAACGGTATTAATGTCATGAGTATGTTTAGTCTCATCTTATTCCTCGGGTCCAGGGTCTGACCGTGCATACTCGAGTTAAGTTAACCAAGCAAGAACATGCAAATATCACACAGGGTCTGACCGTCGTGAAAAATTTGCCATCGGTTTGACAAGGCCCTTAGGACTGTCTAGAGAAGCCAAATCAAATGCACGTGTTCTTAGTTGGCTGGAATACACTTAAATTTCACATAGGGTATAACACATAAATGTGGTAAAACATCTGTACAAAGAAGCATGTAAACAACTTTGTAGCACGATTTTTAAAAACTTTTAGTAATGACACTATAGTGATCTAGGATGGTTCACGGTAGCTCCAATCGAACTCGCAAGCAAGCGCAGGACCATACCAGCGCAAGGCAATAGTCGGATATCCTTTAGGTGTGACTGTGCGTACCGGCTTATACCCGCCTTATAGTTTGTTCTAGTGGGTGACCCGTACATCCCATGAGTCCATAGCGTCCAGTTTTTATTTTCATGAAAGCATGTTTCAATAGTGTTTAGGTCCTTTTATTTTATAAAACACTTTTCCACGTAACACATAACCGGTCACAATGAGCATGTATTTAGGCGTGTAAAATATTGACCAATTTTAGTGTCATGTTTCTCTATAAGTATTTATCCATATTGCATACAATTAGGTGTTTTGAAAAACATGTAACAATAATGCAATTAGGAAAACAAATAAAATAAACATAAGACATTAAATAAATACATAAATCTGAGACCCCGAAGAGTCTTCCCCAAACGAAGAACCATAAGACTTTCATTAGGTTTTCATCAAGTACCTAAATCGCCCCATGCATCACATTACGTGATTGTAGTGAGTCTTATAGCCGGATAACACATAAAATAATCATGGCAAAACAATTAACTATTAATTTTTATTTTATTTTATTTTATGTATTCTAATTAACCCTTTAATTTTAATTATATGTTTCTAATTAACAATTAATTTTAATAATTACTTGTTATTTTTTATAAATAATGACAAGTACACAATTTAATTGTCAAATAAAAATAAAACAAATAACTAAATTAGGTTTCATGCATGAGGTTTCGCGTGTTTATTTAAAACGTGTAACCCATAACCACCAAACGAGCATGACTCGTGATGCCACTGTTGGGAGTTAATATCTAGTTAACCATGTAACTACGAGTACGCAGCGGAATGGATCTAGTTTGAGCAATTATGATTAACACGTAATTAATAATAAACAATGGAGTAAACGCGAAAACTAACCTTCGTCCAAAAGCAATAAAACTAAAACGAATGATAAAATATACCACCTCTACGGTTGCTCACACAAACACTACTAACGAGTACGTCCCGGTAATGCTAGCCGAAACCCACGTATACCCAAACACCGAGTGTCGTAGCTCAAAACGGATCAAAAACTAAAACAGCCTAACTATAGTTTTGTCCGATATCCTTCACTGTCCAATAAACCAGATCTCAGTGTTGTCCGATATCTGACAACACTGTGCGACTGGAAAACCCAGTTCTATCCGAGAACGATCATCAGAGACCAAAAAGCTCCAATAAGCTGTTTCACTTTTAACAGCTTATAAACCTTCGTTTAAGACTTTGTTTTAGCAAACTTAGAATGGATTCTAAGTTACTAAACCACCTTGGATTGAATATAATGCAAGTGTTTAGTTGTGAGATGTAATTCAAAATCTATAAACCCTAATATTAGGTTTATTGATTTGAATGAAGAAGATGGGAAAAGAGAGACTATTGCTGTGTTTTTATGTGATGTTAGTCATGAGTTATGAGCAGGAATGAGGAGTTTATATAACCTTCAAACCCTAGTTGAGATAATGCTTAAAACTGAATTTTAAGCCTTATCCCAAACACCCCATAACTTATCACAACTCTTCCAATACTTATCATAACCCTCTTTATCTATTATCTCAGCATTCAAACGAATCTAGACAACCTTAGTTCCCTTCTAGAACCTTCTATGGGCCAGCCATTAAGGTTTAAGACAGCAAGGAACTTGTCTACAACGTTTTATGTCCAAACGGTTCAAAATGGGTCTTTTTGAAAGCTTCAAACGTGGATCATAATACATACTCTTGTGTTCTAGTGTGTGTGTCCCTAATAGGCTCACACACCCCTAGCCACATTTGTGTATTCCAACGAGCATGAACTAACAGGTAAATCATATATAATATCAGTCTTTTTGCTCTTTTTACCCCATCTAAAACACTGATGTGTGGGACAATAACATTGGGCTAACGCGTAATTGGAAAACACTTGCACAAATCTAACCAAAAAACTTAGAAACCACCTGCAAATTTGGCTCCAACTAAAGTACGAGGTTGTGAGAGTTGTGAGAGCTTTAGACATCATAAACCTCAAAAGCATAATCGATGTAATCTGGTGAAGTAATTAGTTTAAGTACGCCCACACAACAACCACTGGACGGTTCAAACACATGTAAACAAATATAACCATGTATATTATAGGAAGCAACCCAATATCTAATTTGCGCTGCTCAATCATTCTGCATAAAGAAGTTAATACTATGCTAGTCAGCTAAGTAATCATACAGTGATAAGTCATCTACACAGAGATTCTAGAGATGCTTATGCGCAAGCATACAGGTGCAACTCCACTCCAGTCATGTGCGTAATAATGACAGCTGTTATGAGTAACACTTGATCAGTTCTAGGAATCCACCAACAAGATTCAACAACTGAACGTATTATACACCCCAAAAAAAAATAGTTCGTATGTTTTTTCTTTATATAATGATTCGCTTTTGAGCTCGTGAAGACGTCTTATAGCTCTACCCCAACCGACATCACACTTAGTTGATAAATAGTGATCAGAATTCAAGAACAAAACATACTTAGTTTTTTTTTCAAAGATCAAACATTTTAATTTTCAAAACAAAAGGACAGATTGCAAAAATGAACATCAGAAGTCAAACAAAAGAAACAAAACATACTTCTAATTTTCAAACATGGTTTACCTGAATAACTGAATTGATAAAAAGAAGCCATCATCTCTAGCTCCACAAAAGCAACACACCCGACTTTATTAGTCGTTGCAATCAAATGAAAGAGGTGACTGCATCAAGGTTTGCTAATTCGGCTAAACCATGTTACTTATTTATGCAGTAATCCTTACAACTAAAACGCGACAGTAATACAATTCTTTTTGTCATACCTATGTAAACTTCAAGACTCATATGAAACTGTCTCAGTTTCAGAAAAATGATAAGACAAAAGCGTGGTTATACTTCAAGTCAGGATACAATATACCATCGAAAGTACTACTTATAGTCATCAGAATCAATCAGCTCTAGCGACACGAGTTACACCTTTACATCACATAGCACTTGGTGTGTGCGTTTATTCCTAAATTGATTAGATGATCCCTATATGATCAGATATTCAGACCCAAGTACTCATCTTTTTACATGGAAATGTAATAAATCAGATAAATTTTAAAATAATTAAATGGCGATGGGCATAAAACATACTCTCTTAATGTATCATTTCCATCAGGTGGTTGGGAAAATGTGATACACATCATAGGATGGCTAAATGCAGTGGGATCCACCCATCCTGTAAACTTGTGGTGTCATCAAACTATTTCGTAACTACATTTGTAAAATCATCACCTTAAATTTGCTCCTTGGCTCAAGTTAATTGCCTAAAATTGAAATCTTTGAAGTAGTAACATTTAGCTTAAAAATAACAGACTTGAAAATGACTGGACACTTCATCACATAACAAAGCTAATGATGTATGTGCATAAAATGTTCAGAAAATATTGCAAAAAGAACACTATAGGACTGTATTCTACCTTCCCCACCAATGTTGAATCAGGAGGAAGACCTTGTGATATCCCATCCCTTATAGGTCTAAGCAACTGCAAATAAGGATTATGTTTCTGCATATTCAGTTGCTTTC
The DNA here is from genome assembly GCA_025667525.1 of Glebionis coronaria. Lineage (NCBI taxonomy): Eukaryota > Viridiplantae > Streptophyta > Magnoliopsida > Asterales > Asteraceae > Glebionis > Glebionis coronaria. Next base: position 339,875,559 of record CM046880.1, on the reverse strand, counting down.
TTTGTGAATGCCCACATATCGATTGTCCTTGTTCTTCTCCGGATTCCTTGTTAAACAGTTGCAAAGAATACATATATAAACATGGCATGATCAAATAAAAGGTTGTTTTCATTATATAATCTTTTATGTATATTGTAATTCCTATTAACATAATTAAAATATTAAACTCCACATGATTAACATGTTCAATTAGAAACGAAATTCGACATGGATAACATTTTATGTGGCCTTAGTGGGTGTTGTGGTAAGACCAACCCCAATGGATATGATGGGTCATAATGTCGGTCGCCAACATTCATAGGTAACTGATCAACTGACTTAAACCAAGTGTGTACCGGCTTTCCTGTGAAGCCATAGTTACCAAACAGAACGTCGTTGACACCTTGGCCTTCTGATCGAGGAAGCCAAGCTGCTACATGTACGTCTACATTAACAATAAATGCCTGCACCACCATGGGCCACCCAGTGATTAGGACCACCACATATTTGACCGATCCACATGTGTTTCTGATAGTGCTTTGACATCATTATAGAATTGTAAGATTTGCATTGTCGCCAAAAGTCTCTGTGTATAGTGGCTCTCCTACCACAACTATAGCGTAGTCAAACTTGTTAGACTTGAAATACCCCTTGTGTGGATTATCGTTGTAAACTACTTTAGTTATTGGATCAATTGTGCTTTTGACAGCAGATAGGATTGTGGTACCTATAAAATTCAGAGAGTTTAGTTTCGAGGCAGAAAATATGGGTGGGTCCTGTGGTTTAGGTAATGCGTCTAACGTTTAATTCTAAAAGAGTTCAACAGCAACAGATTTCAGTAAGCGGTGTTTGTTGACGGATCGCCATGGTAAATAGCAATTGTATTGTAAGGGCAGAACCTGTTGCATGAGTAGAATATAATTTTTAGTATCATGGATAGATGAATTTTTATCTTACACAGGCTGAGGGTCTTCTTTTGGTATGTATGTCAGGGTAAGTCATGAACAGGCAAAACAAAATCTGAAAAAGGATACACAAAAATAAAAAAAATAAATATTAAAAGCATATAATCATTAACTTTTTAAACTCATTGTCTTACTTTGCCTGTAGGGTTGTATCTCTATGCCCGTCTCCAATTGATGACTTTTTCATGCCTGGTTCTCTTGATCACAATGTCAGAATATGGGATGTTCGTGTGAATGTCTGCGAACCCCGAATTCCGGGGGAGCCTTGATGAAGCTCAAATATTCCCCTGAACTTGTCTCAAATATTCCAAGTATAATATGCACAAAGTAGCTAAACCTTCCCTCTTGACCGATACAAACAATAGCTGTTTAATTTCAAAAAAAAATTACCACATCCCAGTTTGCCATCTCTGATTTCAATCATGCATATGAACCTTAAAATTAATCTTTCAAACACTTATGAAATTTGAATAATACCTGCTGATCAAGTCTCTGTAGCTAATTATCCTATAAATATTGATATATATCAGAACCGTAATTTGATCGCCCAACCATAGCCTATAAAATCACAAAATTGAAAATAAGAATTATCATAAGGATTCAGAAACTCTAGTTTCTGGTGACATTGCAAGAGATGATGGGCATAATCATTGACAAGCAAAGTTTCTTATTAAAATCCAAGTGAACCAAATACTCGAGTACCTTGATTGACTATACTTTAATTCTCCATTACCTTGCTACTTGTAAAGAGAAGGCCAACCGAGAATCCTAAACCTTCAAAACACTGCATCACAACAACCTTCCCAAATAGCAATAATTAAAGAGTCTGTTAAAACCTCACTCTCAGACCTCCATACATGGCCTTTCCAAAGTTTAACATTTTATTATTAATAACTTACAGAAAGCCATGAAAGCATATATTTTTTACGAGTATCAAATTTAATAACGATTTTCGGCAGTGGGTAGATGCATGTATAGATCTGTTATCACACCTAATGAGGGCATCACGTTATCGTACTTCGTCTTCAAATTTCTTGGTAAGAGCAGTAGACTCTATGGTGACTCTTGTCGAGTCTGTGCTGATTTTAGATATATACAGATATCCACTTTCTGTTATATAATATAATGAACATATTACTACTTTTAGAACTGGATTCTGCTCATTTTTAAACTAATAGAAAACTAATTAGTAAAACATAATGGTTTTGCGTAGTAGGGATATGTAAATTTAGGGTTTAAGATCTAATACCTACAAATAAAACAAACAAATACATAAACAAGATAAAAGAAAAACCCGTTTTTTATTAGTGTTTTGAGAAAAAACATACCTTAAAACAAAACAAAGAAGATGATACCTGCAAAAAAAAAAAGAAACATATGCATACACTATGATCCAACTTCACCATTAAAGAAAAAACTGATAAAAAAAGTCATTAGTTTATGAAACCTGTCGGAAAAAGAAAGAAAACAGATTGAATTAGGGTTTACAGAAATAACATATATGACGATCATACATGGAAGAGATCGGCTAAAAGTTTCAAAGTTACCTCATAATTCCTGCAAAAAAAACTACAAAACCACATATTTAACAACATACATCAATTGTTATTTTTGATATTCCTAGAAGCCTGGAACATAAAATGCTTGTTGTTGTTGAGCCATGGCTGCAATCTGTATTAGGGTTTAGATAGACAGGTAAAAAGAAACCGAATAATGAAAGAAACGATCAAATGATTACACTCAAGACTGTTGGAAATACGTTTTACGTATTTATGAAGGATCGGTCGCTCCAACGATAATTATGTAATGGGCTCGTGATCCATTTAGTTTATGTATAGTCCATATAGCCCACATGTAGGGTGGGCTATATATATCCCCTCCTAGCATGTTAGGAGGGGTTGTTCGTTGTTCATTTACACATTTCTATAATCCATCTTTACTTTCTCTCTCTACTTTTCTCCCTTCTCTACTTTCTCTCTCTACTCCATCATCTCCCTCCTTCATCTTTCTTATGTTTATCAATTAATCAACCATCTTTATCATCAAATCAATCATGTAGAATAGGCCAATAATCACGTAGACCTTCAATTGGTATCAAGATCATGGTTAGTTTGGTTTATTCTTGTTTTTATTTTATTGATTTTGGTGGGTTTTGATTTAATCAAACTTTTATCTTAAAAAGTTTGTATTTTTATGCTTTAAATCATGTCAAATCTTTAGATTTACTTACTTTTTAGATAAAAATCACAAATTTTTATACAAAAATCAAAAGTTTCATTATCAAATCTTAAAAAGTTTGTGTTTTTATAAAAAGTTTGTATTTTTTTTTATTTTATTGTTTTTAATCACAAATTTAATCACAAATTTCTATAAAAAGTTTGATTTACTTATTTTATATAAAAATCACAAATTTTTTGTTAATCATCAATTTCTATAAAAAGTTTGTATTTTTTTATTTTATTGTTTTTAATCTATCAATTTTATCAATTTCTAAATTTTTATCAATTTTATCATTTTTTTATTTTAAAGTTTGTATTTTTTTATTTATTTTTATTTTTTATCAATTTTATAAATTTCTCTTGATCTGGGTTTCTATCAATTTTCATGTCCAACTGTCTTTCTTTATATTTTTTTTTTATTATTTTATTTTTATTTTTTAGTATCATTTTTATCAGTTTTCTAAGCTTCTCTTGATCTGGGTTTCTGTCAATTTTTGTCCAATTATCTTTCATCGAATCTCTGTCAGTCTCATCAAGTTCCGGGTGAACCTCAGTCAGTCTCATCAAATTCCGGGTGAAAGAAAAGTTCCGGGTGAAAGAAAAGTTCCGGGTGAAAATAAAGTTCCGGGTGAACGAAACTTCCGGGTGAACGAAACTTTCGGGTGAACGAAACTTCCGGGTGAACGAAACTTCCGGACGAACGAAACTTCCGGACGAACGAAACTTCCGGACGAACGAAACTTCCGGACGAACGAAACTTCCGGACGAACGAAAGTTCCGAACGAACGAAAGTTCCGAACGAACGAAAGTTCCGAACGAACGGAAGTTCCGAACGAACGGAAGTTCCCAACGAACGGAAGTTCCGAACGAACGGAAGTTCCCAACGAACGGAAGTTCCGAACGAACGGAAGTTCCGAACGAAGCATCAAAATTCAAACATAACGGGACTGCAACTCAAATCACAACTCAACAACAAAGACTCAACTTGACACCAACAACTTTCAACAAAACCCAAACACAAGATTCGACTCAATCACACCCTCTCGTGTCACCACAAACACACTCGAACACACAGCCTCTTTACCCACCCTCGATTCGACCCAAACCCACAACTCGTCTAGACCAACAAGACCCAAACCCACAACTCATCTAGACCAACAAGACTTGACTCTCTTCGACATAACCTGACAAGACCCAAACCCACAACTCTCGCCTCTAACTTGTCAAACCAATCCTCTCGACTCACTCAATCCTCTCATACACGAACCCACCCAATAGAACCTCGGACTCACCCTCGACACAAAAACAGACTCGATCCTCACCCCTCACCCTGGAACCTCTCTCGGTCAAACCAACTCTATCACTCACCCTCGCTTAACAGAATCCAAAAAACCCCACAAACCCTCGCTCGGTCACCCATCCTCTCTCGATTCATACCCTCCCTCGTCACAAGACCCTCACACCCTCAAATCCTCTCGAACCCTCACCCTCAACACCTCTCGACCCTCGACCCTTAAAAACCCTCAACACTCACTCAAGACTCAAACAACAATCTGATCTCAGAATCTTTTCGTTATGCATGCATAGATCAATTAAGATCTAACACGAAAACAAGTTTTTCTTCATTGATCTGTCATTAATCTACGAATTTAAAGAAGATTTATAACAACTTTGTTACAATCTTTCTTTAATTCGATCAATCAAATCAAAGAAAAACATCAATTGACAGAATGACTCGAACAGATGATAGAAGACAGACTCAACAACATGATTAGACGATAAAGAAAACCTACTCGAGACCTCATTGTGAGATCTAGAAGACGATTCCGTACGACGTAAAGGGTTTGTATTAATTGATTCCGTGGGTTCTTGTTTCACGAATAGAAAGAACTGCTAAAGTCTCTTTGTGAGTGTATGATTGACGAGAGAGAGAGTTAACAGAGAACGATTGTTGGTTTTGTGAAAGAGAGAGATAAGGGACGGAGGAGAAAAGGAGAGAGATATTGAGTTGAGAGTTTTGAGGTTCGTCAAAACACAGACGGAGTTTACAAGAAGTGTGTTTACACGCTTTTGTTTTATGGTTTTTTGTGTTGCCACGTCTTAGGGGTTTTCAGATTTTCAAACTTATCCGATTTTCTTACTTTAATTGTATTGTTTTCATTTTATTAATTTTAGAAAGTTTCGTTTTTTGTTTACTTAATTTTCGTTATTCCTTTTTTTTTATTTTGAAATTTTTTTATTCTTATTAACTTTTATTTTAATAATCAATTGATATTTTTATTATTTATTTTTTTTTTATTTATTATTTTTTTATTATTTATTTTATTTTATTTTATTTTATTAAATTTTTATTTTGGAAAAAATGTTATGATATTAAGTTATAGTCGTGACAACGTGATAAAGTGCCAAGGTTTATTTTGCTGACGGATTTTTTCATCGGGTATTATTATTTGAAATTGACGACGGATTTTTCATCAATCAGTTATTATTAACGTAATTGTTCATCGATTTTCAATGGATTTCTTGCGTTCGACATCGAACAAGGGAGAATTGCTTCAAGTGCAGGCCAACGCTAGAGAAAGTAGTATAACTTCATTTCAAATGCTTCAGTGTCATATAGTTACTCTTTCACGGATTCAAGGAGGGAGAGAATTTATGACAATCTTTGGTCAAGATCGTCATATATTCATCGACTCAATATTCACTACTTTGAGCCAACTCGCCGAGCAACTCAACAATGACAACTTTAATCACTCTGCATCGGCACTTGCCTATAAGGCTCTTGTGACACAACTCACGCCTTTCCTCCAATTCAATATCATCAATCCTGAAAGCTCAGTGATTTGCCAATCATTTCTTCGAGATACACATACCGAGCTTCGAGTTTTCCGTGATACGATTTTGAAACTCATGTCATCGGTCTCGTCTTCGATTTATGAAAGATCTCGACTTCAACAAGGGTATGATAATGGAATGCAAGACTCTTCGATGCAAGAGGAAACTGGTCATACGGTTGAACACTTGGAGCCTATCAATGCCAAGAGCACGGAATCGGAAGGACAACATGATACCAGTGGCACGTCTGGGAATGTTCACGAGATCCTTCTTGATGACGCCTTACCCGTTTATGACGAAGAGCCTGCAAACATGGTACATTGTAATGTTGTTTATGATGTATATGATGATGATATGCCGCATATTGAGCATTCCAAACCTAATTATGACAAACATGGGATGGAAAAGAGTGATAGCAATACCACTTCTGATTCATCCGATGTAAGTCATAATGGGGGAGAGAGTGTTCAAAATGCTAAACATCATGATAATTGTCTTATAACTGCTTCACTGACTGCTTCTGATTCCAAGATTAGAGAGCTCGAAACGGTTATAGCTCAACAATCAAAAGATCTTGAGGATGCCAAACTTGAATTTTCTAAGAAAACGGACAAATTTGAAACATACTTTGAAAAACTTGAAAAGTCAAACGTTGTTCTTGAAAGAAAATTGGATCAAACTGTTCTAGATTCTAAAGCTGAAAAGGATAATCTTGTGAAACAAATTCAACTACTTGAATCTAAGTTGGCATCCCAAGATAACTTGCTCAAAGAGAATGAGACTTTAAAGGCCCAAGTACAGGAAAAGGTTTTTGCTATAGCTGCGTTGAAAAACGAGTTAAGGAAAAATAGAGGACCTAGTGTGGACACTAAGCTTGAAAAACCATCAATCTTGGGGAAACCGCCTAGAAATCAGTTCATCAGACAACCGATTGTCAGACAACCTACTGCATTTAGATCCGAGCGACCACAATCCTCGAGACCGCGGTTTGCCTCCCAAGTTGATTTGGGTCATATTTCTAGAACAGTCACTCCACCAACTAGGCCTAATGTGACTAAATAAGTTTTGGCAAGACCTCATCACAATATTGCCTCTAGTTTCTCTAAGAATAGCTCAATGAACACGTCTAGAACTAGTTCAACTGATGTGCGCCAGGATTTTGGTCAAAGGGAAGCTAAGCAAAAGACACAAGTAAGAGATATGAATTTCAAACCTAGTCAGATGCCTTCTAGTTTACCCAACACTGCTAACCGTAGCATGTCACATCCTAGGAGCATCAATCAATCATCTAGGAATTCTAGATCTTACTCGGACATTAAATATGCTACCTGTAAAACATGTAGAAAATGTGTCTTTACGGCAAATCATGATTCCTGTATCAAGAAACTACTTAATGAGGTGAACTCCCGTGCTAGACTTAAATCCCAGTGGGTCGCTAAAATCAAACCCTTTGGTAAAATGTGGCGCACCATTGGTAGAACTTTCACTCTTGTAGGAAACGAGTGCCCTTTAACTAGGATAGTCTCTGATTCTACGAAGACTACTAAGGAGGAAACTGCAAAGGATGATACATCACTTAAGCCTGAACTCAAGGTTTTCTATAAAAGGAAACGTTTGCCAACTAAGACAAGTGAATCATACCCTCAGGCCACCTCTGACACAAGAAAAGAAAACCATGAACCCCCACGTGCTTCTAAAATAGATATCTCTAACCCATGCAAAAGTATACAAACTCCTAATGAGAATGCAGGTACCAAAGTTGATGTTCCAAAAGAACGAAGCGGTCCAATCATTGTATACCGTTCAACTAAGGACACTCTCAGAGTTTGGTTGCTGAAGAAGCAGATATCAGAGAAACTAGTATCTTAGGGGATTCATAGTTAAAGCTTACACAGGACTTACAGTCACATAACAGACTGTAACTCGCACTCAAAAGACAGGAAAGTTCATCCCGATGATGACTTATCCTAACAACGAGAAATTAATTTTTCTCGGGCATGAGCTTATGTCAAAAAACATTCCAAGTTTTTAAGCTCATGCAAAAGGACTTACAGTCACATTACAGACTATAACTCGATCTTCAAAGAAAGGAAAGTTTATCGCCGATGATAAACTTATCCTTATAACGAGAAATTAATTTTTCTCGGGCATGAGCTTATATAAAAAACATTCCAAGTTTTTAAGCTCATGCACAATGGCTTATCGTTAAATATCAAACGATAACCCGTGCATCAAAGAAAGGAAAGTTTATCGCCGATGATAAACTTATCCTTACAACGAGAAATTAATTTTTCTCGGGCATGAGCTAATAATAAAAACATTCGAAGTTTTTAAGCTCATGCACAATGACTTACAGTTAAATGTCAGACTGTAACTCGAACTTCAAATAAAGGAAAGATTATCTTTTATGATAACTTATCCTCATAACGAGAAATTAACATTTCTCGGTCATGAGCTTGTATTAAAACATTCGAAGTTTTAAGCTCAGAAAGGAAAGTGTATCTTTTAAATAAGAGAACTTTTCCTCGTAACGAGAAATTAACCTTTCTCGGTCATGAGCTTTCCGTTAAAACAGTCCAAGTTTTCAAGCTCATGAACACGACTTCTAAGTAAAAGTCAGCTTAGGACTCGTTCTTCAGATAAAAGGAAAGTTTATCGCCGATGATAAACTTATCCTTAACAACGAGAAGTTTACAACTTCTCGGACTTGAGCTTTCCTAAGATATTCCAAATCTTAAGCTCAAGTAATTGGTTTTCAAAACTTTGAACACAATTTTTCAAGAATTTCTCAAAAGGTTTTTCTAAATCTTTCAAAATTGTGTGTTCAAAAATGTTTTGATAAAAAGAGCATGTCTTCTAGAATCGATAATATTTACGAACCTAGAAATGTCATTCAATAATGACACGGGATTGTAAATAAAGTTCGAGCAGAAGTTTAAATGATTTAAAACATGCTTAAAATGGTTTGCTATTATTTCCGATAGTAACCCGCTTTTCACATTGAAGTCAAGCATTTCACCGGAAAGCTTTGACTTCAAAATCCGAAGTTATCATCTCCATCAACCGTAGCAATTTACAATTGATATCTACATACTCGACGATGCGACTACTCAAACGGCGACTACAACTCTTTCAATAGAACACGGGTCAACAATTGAGGGGGAGCAATTGTCCAGCATTCAGAATCCTTGATGCCGAGAGTGCCAAGTTCACATATTGGTGTCAAGACAACGATATCAATCATACACATGGAGTCAAGAGATAACTTCAGAAGTTACGAGGAAGACCAACATTCGTGAACAAGAACCATGTGCTTCTTTCATATGATGTTCTCCATCATTCAGGTCTAACCTCGTAAATTGATAATATTGTGAATTCATTATCATATATGATCTTTGCACGTGATAAATACCTTACACTTGTGTTTAAAAGGTATTTAATTTACGTTTCAAGTACACCCTCATTAATTTGAGGGGGAGCTTGTGTAATTCATGAAGATAATTGGATTTGCATTTTTCTTCCCAAATTTTCTTAAAATGCTATTAAATCAATTGATATTAAAAACATCAATTGGGTTAATATTTTTAATATGGGGGAGAAAATGTGATTTAATATGGGAAATGATTAATCACAAATGGTTTAACTTAACGTGCTAGCTCATCCCGACATGTGCGAAATGTTTTCGGATATCATGGCATATGTTAAGGGGGAGCAAAATGGATTTGCACTTCAAAATGGATTTCATGGTGACATACACTTACCCAAAACATCTCTATTCACGATGATGAAGATTGTGGTGACATAAGGATGGTAGGATAGGTTAAAGTCCAATGATTCCTCTTGAACCGGAGGAATCTTCCCAAGGACATTCCATAGCTAGAAATAGTAGTCCTTAGGAAAGATGGAGAAAGATTGTGAATGTAGCTGAATGCCGACCAAATACTTAAGTTAGCACTGGAACAATCACAACAAGGTGCTAGTGATGACGTATTGGTAAGCATTGAAGGGGTTGAAGAATGAAAAAGAATTGTAAAGATAAAGGGTGTAAAGAAAGAAGCCCTCCTTACAACTTAGGCAGAAACCGGGTCAATACATATGCTATTAAGATCATTGTTTAATGATTCTTAATATTGAAGACAGACATCATGGACCCAGTGATGCAATGCACAACCCATCCCAGCTAACTCAGATATCTCTCAAAAGATATTTGTTTTAATCACACGGAGACAACGCATTATCTATTGATTTATTCACTCCGAATAAATTGGTATTGAAAAGGTGGCACTCCTCTCCAGCCTCCGATCACTAAAAATCCAAAATGCACGATCGAGTCTAGAGCCATTTGAGATCATCAAATATCTCATTAGGACACACTTTCATTATTCCTTGCTTGTTCACACAATGTGAAAAGTAAGAAAGATATTAAGAGTCCTACGCAAAATCTTCATGATCTTGCCTGAACATCCGAGTAATACGAAAGTATTTACAATGAAGATGGAAATCCTTCTTGGGCGAATATCAAAAAGCTCATGGTAGGTGACTTGTGCGATTCTTTATGAATCAAACTTGTGATAACTGGAAAGCAACAGTGGTTTAATTCTTAAATGAATTTAAACACGTTCCAGGCCTCTACGCAATATCTTAGTGATCTTGCCAGAACATTCAGAGTAATACTATTAAGTATTTACAGTGACGAATGGAAATCCTTCTAGTGTTAACATCAAACAGCACTTGGTAGGTAACTTGCAAGATTCTATATGAATCAAGCTAGTGACAACTGGAAAGCAACGATGGTGCGGTTCTTAATTGAACTTCACTTGTTCCAGGAACATGAATTGACGGCTTCAAATCATGCGGATAATATTATCCAAATGATTCACTCTTTACGTTCGCAGTCAGCTTTGGACGGTCGAGTAAAGAGAACGGGTTTACCCGCGAAATCTTGTCAAGGAGGTTCTTTATTGAAACTACCTGTCACAAGTACGATATTTAATATCGTCCAACGGTCTTCACCGACCGGAGGTAAAATGCTACCGAATTAGAATGAAATGTTCAAGGCCATTTCATCCGTGTATATTTTTTGTTGCTAACTGTCTTATGCAGCGTAACAAGAAGGTGGCATTGCAGTGTACAATCCAGAAGAAGTCGTCACCACATGCTTATAATACATACAATTAGTACTTCAACAAATTCAAGAAAGCCTGAAGGTCAAGTCTTCCGCTGTATCAAACTCTGAAGCTTTCAAGAATTTAAAAGTATAAGTATGTGGAACATGAAGTCACGAAGAGGCAAATATCACAAGTGAAGAATGCACAAGGTCAAGGCAAGGAAACATGCTCAAGACTAAAGTTAAAGATCACATCAAGCATATTCACAAGAACAAGATCGAAGACTCAAGCATAGATGCTAGGTTTAAGATTTTGTAAAAAGATGTGACCTCCCTTAGGGGGAGATTGTTGGAAATACGTTTTTCCCAATAAAGTCTCGGTCACATCTTAGTTAGCATAGATCACGAGATATAGATTATTCAGAACTTTGTCTCTTGGAGCGACCTCCCTTAGGGGGAGATTGTTGGAAATACGTTTTACGTATTTATGAAGGATCGGTCGCTCCAACGATAATTATGTAATGGGCTCGTGATCCATTTAGTTTATGTATAGTCCATATAGCCCACATGTAGGGTGTGCTATATATATCCCCTCCTAGCATGTTAGGAGGGGTTGTTCGTTGTTCATTTACACATTTCTATAATCCATCTTTACTTTCTCTCTCTACTTTTTTCCCTTCTCTACTTTCTCTCTCTACTCCATCATCTCCCTCCTTCATCTTTCTTAAGTGGCGATCCTTTAGCCTTAGTAGACTCTTTTACTCCTGTAGAAGGCAAAGTGGGAATATTAGCAACAGATTTTAAAGGTGCCTTACTTGATGGTGCCAATGACGGTTTTGCTCCTGGGGTCTTATTGAATGGAGTTACAGCAATGGGTCTATTAGTGAGTAGTGCAGAACCTGGTTTACCTATGTATTGCAAATATGCTAAGCAATATTGAACTCGCTTAATATATTCATGAGCCGAATAATAGTAGCTACTTGATGGATCTAAGGCATAGAGATCGTCTAAAATATCCCTAACAAGATCTACATGCTTAATGGCATTCCTCATATAATCATCGTAGGTAACCGGGTTTCTCTTATGAAGCGGGTTCTTATAAAGCACTACTGACTTGGTTGTTGGAGCACTAGAGGACGGTGCAGAGTTGGTAGCTAAGTTATTGACAGCTTCTTGTCGGGTGAGAAGAAGTGTCTCCTTTAACTCGGGCAAAACCATGTTTTTATCAATGAGCAGGATGTTTAAGTCAGAGATTTCCTCACATTTTTGGTTCAATTGTTCAACATAAGATTGTTGCTGTGCCGCATTAAAAGCGAAGCGTTCTTCTAGTGAACCATAAAGTTTGGACATTCCCTGTCTTGCACGATCCATCTCCCCTAGAATAGACGAAAGTCTGATTTCTAAGGCCTGGTTTTTAGACTCTGCAGCCTCTAGTTCCAATTTTAGTGTTTCATTTGATGACACATCTCTCTTCAATCTCATAATCTCTTCCTCTAATGCCTTAACTATTGCAATCATCTTGTCACTCGTCTCAACACCGTTTTCACAACTATTTGTTATCAAAAGATCCTCATTTTGAGTTTGTTGTTTTAATTCTAAAGATATACAATGTTGTTCTAGTTGATTAAAGCGTTTTGAAAGTAAATTGTAAGAATCTTGTAGCTTTAAAAACTCAGCGTTAGATTCGTGACAAGAATGATTATCTACCTCATTTACAGTATCAGCAACATTTACAGAGAGATCACACACATCATCACATATATTCACAGCATCACAGTTAATCATAGCGGATGTAAGCTCATTCGAATAATTAATATTTACAGTAGTAAGCACATCACACGAAATTACTTGGGACAAGAATCGGTCATATTCAGATAAAATCTTTTCCTTTTCAATTAGTTGTAGTTCGTAAGCGGTGTCCATTTCTTTGAAGATCTGCACATACATGCAAAGCATTATTTATAAAAACCATAAAAAACAAAAAATTGAGAAAGATGTTTGAAGATGATAACCTGCAAAAACACAGAACATAAATAATAGATATCTATAAACAAAAACGAATTAGGGTTATGAGAAAAATAATCTTACCTACAAAATAAAACAAAGAAGACGGCCATTAGGGTTTTAGAAGAATGAGGCGTACCCTGTTGAATAAGTATGAATGTGTTTCGTGATTTTATGTAACTATTTATATTCGGGTTTAAAAAAAATAGAACCGAATATATAAACAATTTTAGGTAGTAATAAATCTGCTGATTAATAAGATTTTGTTTCCAAAATAAATAAAATATAATTACAACCAATGAGATAATGCCACATAGGATATGAGGTGGCGCCATCTTATTTTCCTATGTCAAACTTAGCCCCATATATTATATATATATATATATATATATATATATATATATATATATATATATATATATATATATATATATATATATATATATATATATATATATATATATATATATATATATATATATATATATATATATATATATATATATATATATATATATATATATATATATATATATATATATATATTTACTAGCCTTTAGACCCGTCCGGTGGACGAGCTAGCTTTAAGTATATATATTTTTAATGAAAATTGAATTTATGAGTGTTTGTATTAGAAGTTTAGTATATATAGTGTTAGTTATGGCACTGATATTTTAATAATGTAGCATAGAATAGACAAAAATAACATAGTTTAAGATATTTTATTTATTTAAGAATATTATGAGTTAATTGAATTTACATACGTTAACGGCATGAATAAGTTTGTTACATAAAATTTTTTTAGAATTTTAATAATAGTGTATAAATATATTATGTATTTTTGAATTTTATGAGGTAATAATATTTGTATATGTTAATGTTATGAATAAGGTTTTTACATTAATTTTTTTGAAATTAATATTATTGGTGTGTATTTTAATAAAATTTTGTATTAAAGGCATTGTTTCACCATCCTTCCTTATATATTTTTATAAAATTTTGTATTTAAAGCATCATTTATAATTCATATATATATATTTTAAAGAATTTTGTATTTAAGGCAGCATTTGTAATTTCTATTTTATTTTTGAAGCATTTTATGGAATCATTTTTATAGAATTTTGTATTTAAGGCATTGTTTCACCATCCTTCCTTATATATTTTTATATAATTTTGTATTTAAGGCATCATTTATAATTCCTATATATATTTTTATAGAATTTTGTCTTTAAGGCATCATTTGTAATTCCTATTTTATTTTTGAAGTATTTTATGGAATCATTTTAATAAAAATTTGTATTTAAGGCATTGTTTCAACATCCTTCCTTATATATTTTTATAGAATTTTGTATTTAAGGCATCATTTGTAGTTCATCTAAATATTTTAATAGAATCTTATATTTAAGGCATCATTTTTAATTCCTATTTTATTTTTGAAGCATTTTATGGAATCATTTTTATAGAATTTTGTATTTGAGGCATTGTTTCACCATCCCTCCTTATATATTTTTATATAATTTTATATTTAAGGCATCATTTGTAATTCCTATATATATTTTTATAGAATTTTGTATTTAAGGCATCATTTGTATTATTTTATTTTTGAAGCATTTTATGGAATCATTTTTATAGAATTTTGTATTTAAGGCATTGTTTCACCATCCTTCATTATATATTTTTATATAATTTTGTATTTAAGGTATCATTTGTAATTCCTATATATATTTTTATAGATTTTGTATTTAAGGTATCATTTGTAATTCCTATTTTATTTTTGAAGTATTTTATGGAATAATTTTTATAAAATTTTGTATTTAAGGCATTGTTTCACCATCATTCCTTATATATTTTTATAGAATTTTGTATTTAAGGCATCACTTTTAATTCTTATATACATTTTTATAGAATGTTATATTTAAGGCATCATTTGTAATTCCTATTTTATTTTTGAAGCATTTTATGGAATTATTTTCATATATTTTTGTACTTAAGGCATTGTTTCTCCATTCTTCCTTATATATTTTTATATAATTTTGTATTTATGGCATCATTTGTAATTCGTATATATATATTTTTATAGAATTTTGTATTTAAGGCATCATTTGTAATTCCTATTTTATTTTTGAAGCATTTTATGGAATCATTTTTATAGAATTTTTTATTTAAGGCATTGTTTCACCATCCTTCCTTATATATTTTTATAGAATTTTGTATTTAACACATCATTAGAATTTTGTATTTAAGGCATTTTTCACCATCCTTCCTTATATATTTTTATAGAACTTTGTATTTAAGGCATCATTTGTAATTTCTATATATATTTATATAGAATTTTGTATTTAAGTCATCATGTGTAATTCCTATTTTATTTTTGAAGCATTTTATGGAATCATTTTTATAGAATTTTGTATTTACGGCATTGTTTCACCATCCTTCCTTATATTGTTTTATAGAATTTTGTATTTAAGGCATCTTTTGTAATTCCTATTTTCTTTTTGAAGTATTTATGGAAACCATTTAATGAATTACATGTGCCATTTTAATAGAATTTTGTATTTAAGGAATTGTTTCACCATCCTTCCTATATAAGGGTTCTTGATATATTTATATATATATATATATATATATATATATATATATATATATATATATATATATATATATATATATATATATATATATATATATATATATATATATATATATATATATATATATATATATATATTATATATATATATATATATATAGGTATAATTATGATTTGAAACCACAGTTTTAATCCAAGTCATATCCCAGTCACATCTTTTAACCAATAGGATTTGAGGATTTGCTAAAAAATCTCACTTTTTTCCTTATTTACATCATTTTGGGCGTACCACGATTTTTAAAAACGTATTTTCTAACAAAATCGCGTTTTGATACCGTAGGTATAAATAATGGTATTTTTTTTTATTTTTTCCCCATTTTTTCCCCAAACCGACTGGGTGAAAAAACACACACAAACCCTAAAGCCTCTCAACAATGGTATCTTCTTTTTCCCAAAATCTTGCTAACCCTAATTCATTATTCATTTATCATTCATTCATCATTCTTCAACATCATCATCATCGTCATCATCCTAAATTATACAAAAATATAATTAATTTAATTATATTGTGCCCTAAATTAAATTTAATTGCATTTTCTGCAATTTCATGTTTCAATTTAATTAGGTTTGAATTTGATTTAATTCGTTTTGCCCAAATTTGATTGTTATTTCATGTTTCGATTTAATTATGTTTAAATTCACTTTGCCCCAGTTTAGTTGTGTGTGTTTTCTGCAATTTCATGTTTGTGCAATTGGTCAGGTAGTTGCAGAGGTTGCAGCCAAATGTTTAAGATAACTTTTTTCCGATCCCACATCCATTCCATCCCTTTCAATCCTTGAATCAAATAGCTGGTCCATCAACAAAGAATTGGGTATGTCATCAATAGTTTAGAAACATAAACCCTAATATCATTGGACGACTTTGCAGTTGTTGTAGGTTTAATTGAATCTCAACACAGGAATAAATCAGGTAAGTGTGTTTCTTTTTCCTAATTATTAAATTTGTTGCTGCTTTCGGTAAAAGCTGATAGTTTTACAAAAGCACAAAAAATGGGGTATCTCATCAATGATTTGGAAATCCACAAAAAAATTGAATATCTTATTCTCTTGGGCAAGGGATATAATTGTGCTCTTAATTTAGTGTTAAAATCGGTAGTTTCAAATTAGAGTTTGCTGAACGATAGCAGTGATAGCCCATTTGGGATGTCAAACCTAACCAATTGTCATTTTTTTTTAATTTATACGTTTAATGTTTTTATTAATTGTATATCATTTTATATAGCCCAGCCTGTTTTGTATTGTTCTGGCATTGTTAGTAATGGCAACGAATGATTAAAAGAATTGAAGGTTTCAATTGAATGATTCATTGCTTCATGTACCTTCAGTGGTTGCCCTTGTAATCGGTGACAAGACCTTCAGCAGCCAAGTTTCACAGCAAGTCTTTACGCGCGCGTCACTCTCAACCACCATCACTAATGGAGGTAAGGTTTTCCAAAACAAATAGTTATTTTATTTTTAATGTTTACGTTTAATGTTTTTATTGATTGTGGATCATATATAATGGGAAACACATCTTTTTCTATCTGCCTCTTTAATTAGTATCGTCATATCCGCGTCACAAAATATTGCGTCACAAGATTAGTGGTTCAAGTACTACTTGGTTATCATGTCAAAACTGGTTTGTGTCTAAAGTAGGTAATTTTTTTTGGGTTGAGTTAGGCTGATCTAAAAAACATTATTCTCCAAGAAACTGTTGTTTATAAATATTTAAAACCATATTTAGAAACCTAGATGATGTCTGGTGTGTAAATGAATACTAAATTAAGTCTCTTAATCTTGAGATCACATATGAACAAATAAAGATTTTGTTGAATAACCTTTGATTAACTGTTTCTATGATGCAGGTTCGGTTTTTCTATTTATTTGAGTAAAGACGACCTTTATTTAGTGATTGAACCATCTACCACGGGGATAGCAACTCAGATGCTCATGTTTGGAGATTGAAGGATTTGTTCTTTAAGTTTCTAAAGTGAACTTGAATGAGGTTGTATTGAAAACCTTCAGTATTTTAATGTTATCTTGATGAGCTAATGAACATGTTCAAAAGTAGACTGTCACTTTGTTGGATGCTCAAAAAATTCATTGATGACTCAAACCGAACGTAAGTGGGGATTAATTATTATAATTTCAACTGTGAATCTTATTGCAGAGCTTCAAAGATTTGGAGTATCAGTTGCTATATGAACATGGATGGTCCGAAGCTATATTGATCCCAATCGCTTATGCAATGGAGGTATGTTTCTGACATAGATACTACTCTGTGGGATGGGAATGTTAAAGCGTTTGAATTAGTTTAAGATGATAGGACTAACTGGGTTATATGCTTGAGCTTGACTCAAATGAGTTTAAGATTGGGTTAATCGATTATATTGGATAAAAACTATTAGTACATTTACTATCATCACGTTCTGTGTTTGATTGAGGTTTCAATATATATTTTATGTTATCTGTTTTTTTTTATGATCGAAAATTTATGTTTATTTTTGTTTAAGTTATCCTTAATAAGCATCGTTTTGAAAATATTTGTTGATCATTTTGCCATAATATATTTCTCCAACTTCTGATAAAGGAGATATGTGAGTATGTATGAACGCATTGAAAATGTAGGCTTTGTTCATCGGGTTTAGGAAAAATGGCCATTAATTGGTTGTTGTCATACATTCAAATATGTGACAAATAAAATATTAGTTTCTTTTATGTTTTAAAGAATGACATGGCTTTATATATCAGCAGTGAAGGATAACCAATTTAAGATGTCGAATCGGTTTCAAGATAGTGGCGAGGAGTGAGCATGACGCGGTAGAAGCCGTAAAGTGCGTCAAGAGGCGTTACAGATCTGCATCAATCACCGGATGAGATTTGAAAGGAGGTGGGTGATGGGATTCACACGTGAGAAAATGTTAGAAGTCTATGCATTAAGGTTACGCTGGTATGTCTATTCATCGGTATTGTAGTCTATTCCTTTGTTTGTAAACTTTAACTATCCTTATTCATTATAGAAATGAAGACCATACAATTGACTATTCGTTTTTGTATAACCAAGCCTTAAAAACGATGATTAATGAATTGACTAATCTTTCTACAGGATAGTCCTGCTACAGCCTATAAGAGTTACTACTTCAGATGCTATAATGGACAATGTTCCACCTTTTAAACTGTTATCGTATTCTCAATCGATGTATGATTATGCATATCAGAATGTGGTTAAAGTTTCAGCAAGGCCACTAGAGAAAGAAGTAGCCACACTATTGATACATCGTCTTCCTGATAACAAGCAATCTTATATCATATATAGCAGGGTAAATATTGCTCCATATTATCAGGTATGAGACCAATGCTTCTTAGTATTGCTCTATAATATCATATCTTTCATTCTTGCTGTTAAACACATACATAATTAAGGAATATGTTTATAATCCTCTATTGCTGTACCTAAATCTATTGATTTGACCCAGTTGGTGTTAGATACAGTAACTAAAGAAGATGGTTGCTGAAGCTGGAACAATTGGACCCAGGCCGCTTGCGAATACATCTTCGTTGCGGTTTTTTCAGGTATCATGTTGATTTTTGCTAAAAATTGTGAATGAGAACAATTAGTCGTGGGTTTATAAGGGTGTTTGGGGTTGTGTCCATGTCTTGGTCTGTGTCTACAATTTAAGCTTATGTGGGTCAGGCTACAAGTCTGCAAATGACTTTTGAGGTTATGTTGTTTGGTTCTGCATCAAAGTGTGTAGTATTCTACACACAGATCCTCAGTATGACTGTAGAGAGGAAAAAGATATTTTTATAAAGTGCGTGTGTAAAACTCAATGTAATATTTGGATGTAAATTAAATTCTTTACATGAAAAATCTATTTTTATGAAATATCTATTTTTGTTTAAGAAATATCTATTTTTATGAATTGCGTGTGTAAAGCTCAATGTAATATTTATTTTATGAAAAACTGGTGCCATTACACGTGCAGATACAGACTATTCAAATGTGAGGTAAGGCCTGATGACGTTGTGTTCATAGTAAGATTAGCATGAATATTCATTGTAATGTGTAGTGTCTCAAAGTGACTATTTTTGGATTACTATATGTTATTACAGTTTTTCTCCTTTCTATTTCTTAAAGGGTGACTGATTGTATTCCATACATCTTTATCTAGATTATAATCTAAAAGCTACATATCCATTACGTTCCGGCTAATCATCCATAGTTCCACATCTAAGGGGTTCTTAGAAGCGGCTAACCATGATAAAGTTGTGATCCAACCTATGTTTAGTTAAGCATCATTTTGTGTGTTGTGTAGGTTGTTGTTCTTTGCCAAGTAGAAAAAGCGAAAGAAGAAATGCTGAATAAGCTTTACATTTCTTTAAGGTTAGCATCTGCATGTTACTCATTCTGCATATCAGATTAAACATAATAATAATGACCCATTAAAATACCTTTCTTCTTGCCTTGATTATATGTAAAAGGGAATTCATAACTTCTGTTTTACTGTTCATAGTTAACAAAGTACGTTTTGAAGAATTGCTTCAAGAGGATAGTAAATAGCATATAGAGAAAGTTCAGAGACAATACTCTTTGCTCGTTGAACTTGCCAGGAAACTTGGTCATCTTGATAATCAATATGTTGCATATTCAACCATGTCAAATGGTTGTCCCGCATGTAGTATGTCAAATGGTTGTCCCGCAGTTATATTATACTTATTTTGATAACTTCACCCGTTTCACCCGCTAAGTAAATTACCCGTTTTGACCCATAACTCGACAAGTTTAGTTCACTCAGTTTTACCTGGCATTAATGAAAAATAGTAAAACTTCTCTGGGTGATTGGTGATCAAATGTGAGCGAATTTTTATCTCAGATGTTGGTTAAAAAGAATCCAAAACTATTATTCCTCAAGGATAAAATGTAACATTATCAGTTTTCGAATATATAACCAAACACTCCCTGTTTCATATCTTAATCATTTATGTTTGGTTTATGTAGGTAGATTTGGCATATCTCAGCCTTGGTGGCATTCTTATATATGTTATTGGACAACTTTATACATAAAAGTGACATCTCTGTGGGTTTGGCAAGGGTAAATAGTCACTCTTTCAATACAAAGACTATCTATAGCAAATTAGCAATTAACATCTCACGTGACAATGTAGTACTGATTATATAATATAGTCAGATTATATAATATAGTCAGACTCAAATTATCTGTTCAGCTAACTTCATTGATTTCTTTTGGATTTTATTATTCTTCAAGAACCTTTAAGATCTGATGAAGGTTTTCTTTTAATGCAATGGCCTATGTTCTTTCATTTTGGGACCTCGAGTGAAGTGCTAGATCATTTGAGTGGTACATGTTCAAGATTTGTGGGCAGAAGGCATCTATGTTCATTCCTGCAACAACAAATTAAAGATCGAATAGACTAAAGTACCGTTAAATAGAATCATTGGGTTTCTACAGGGGAAGAGTTGCAGGAAGACGCAAGGATCATGTTACCAGTTGGCATGTCAAACACAGCAATCAAAATCGAAGACAACAAGTTTCAGTTGGACACATTTGATATCGTCGTGTAAATTATACATTTTAATCTCTAATATAGAATAATCTATTTTTCTTGAAGATTATCATTTAGATAGACCATTCATTATCCCATTGAAGCTTTGAAGGCTAACACTCTTCATCTTCCCATTGGTGCAAAAGCAACTGTATGTATCTTATGTATTCTTGTCATCGTTACATCTTTTCTCAAGAACCTAAAGGATTAAAAGGGTTTACGGGACGTACAATGGGTTCAGGCCGAGTGAAAGGATAATGTGAACGAAAGGAAATTATCAAGCTATTTCGAATATGGTATTTTTAAGATAATAATACAAAATTGATATAATACTAATGATGATTTATTAAAAAAATGTATTTTGTTTTCCAAAATTTTAATTTGTGTTGATTAAAATATAGGAGCCTAAAATGAAGTTAAAACTATTCTTTTAAACGGGACCATGTTTTAAATGAAGTAACCATGAAGTTAAAATGGTGCTTTTTATTTTTTAATTGTGCATATGTGTATTAGCCACGTTAGTCACCAAGTGCTTTATTTGGTTGATCAATTCAGTAATAAAAAAGAATTGCATTTTCATCATAGTCCTTCATTGTTATTCCATATTCTTTTTAAATATGAATTCAAAGACAATAAAAACTCATCTCATTCTGAGAAGTATATGCAACAAACTGTTATGATGGTATTTACATAGGAGTGAGAAAGAAGATGAGATAGTGGCATACTGGCATGTCAAACTCTGCTACGACAACGATCCGTCAAAGTGTGTCAGAAATGGCAAAGTGTGTCAACGCTTCATATTCACATGTAGGTTATATATGTATTCTCTTTTTTTAGAAATTTTTTAATTATTCATCGGCACACTTTTTTGAATTTTTTTTGGGTCAAAATTAGTTTATTTGATTACATATCTTATATATCTAGGAAGGGGGCTAAAGCTCCAAAGCAACCTATTAGGAAGTGGAGAACGTCTTCTCTTTAAAGACACAAAAATTGTCACGAATGATGTTCGTTGATTTTGAAGATGAAGATCGGTTAATATTGGGAACAGTGATCTTTGGATTGTTGTCGCTATATCTTAGAACCCTATTGAGGGAGGTCACACTATCAAAACTTTATCAAGCATGGTTTGCCTACTTTTTATGTAACGTAATTAACAACATCTAATGGCATGGACGGAGCTAGGGGTTCCCGCGGGTGCCCGTCACCTTTATGAAATTTTTCTGTGTAGTGTTAATTTGTGAAGAAAAAACCGATCTTTTCTAAATTCATCTTAAATGCACCAAGTCAATCGGAACGTGTTTCTTTCCTTCGTTTTAATTCATTTTTTACATGTGTTATATTACGGTTAAAAAAATTTGTGCATCCTGTCATATTTCGTCCTGACTTCGTCCCTGGCTAATGACATGGGTGTTTGCATATATGGTTAACAACTATAAATTATTCATCAAATAACAAGCTTCATACATACATCTGATTGTCGTATCATGCATAGAAAAACTTAAATTGTTCCGAAAGAGGGTCTCCAAGATCTGGATTTCAGCTCGTCTAAACAAGATGTATGAACCGAACCCGTCTGTTGGGTGAGCGGTCAGACACTATCAAATCTTGATTTCCTTTGAATAGAGACATTATTCCCACACAAACAACTGTATGTCCCACTGTCAAACAACGTAACTGATCCACAAACATTCTTTCAAAACAGACACACGATTCGAACAGCCCCACAACTCACCAGTTTATATTTGTACAACCAAAAACACGCCCGTTGGGGTGGGCCAAGGCTTAAACATATCAATATTAGTTCCTTTTAGTTTATTTTTAACAAAAAAAAATTCTCACTACCAACAGATATAACCAATACACAAGCGTACTTTTAGAAAATAGTTCCAAAAAATTTCGGATTGTTTACCATATTATATTATTCGGACTTTTAAAATTTTAAAATATTAAGAATATTTAATTTAATCTTGGATCGAATTTAAAATTTAATAAAACTGATTTTAACATATATTTAACGTTACTTATGTGTAAACTAAAACTAAAATATACTAAACCTTAAATTAAAAATTCAATAAACAAAAAACACACAAACCATAAACCATAAACCCTTCGTAACAAAAAAAAAAGCGATCCCGCACGTTGGGCGGGTTACGACGCTAGTATATATATATATATATATATATATATATATATATATATATATATATATATATATATATATATATATATATATATATATATATATATATATATATATATATATATATATATATATATATATATATATATATATATATATATATATATATATATATATATATATATATATATATATATATATATATATATATATATATATATATATATATATATATATTAGATCAAATAGAAAAAAAATCAAATTTTTTCATTTTATCAACAAAGAAATCACCCGATTAACCATCCATATATAATGTTTTTTTAAATTTTATATGTTCCCTCTTTAATACTTACACAAGTTTCCTTAATTGAGTCGTTCGACGATGATAATATACTACCTCCATCCCAAAATTATTGCTCACTTTTCCTTTTTCGTTTGTCCCAAAATTATTGTCCACATCTAAAAGTAATAGTTAAGTTTGTTTAAGTATACTATATACCCTTAGTTCAAATTAATATTTACAAAATTAAAGAAACAGTAATTAATTATCAATGGGTAAATTTTTATTTTTATTTTTCTTTCGTAGAAATCAAAACACTAACTAATGCACTTATCTTTAACTGTGTACTTCTTGTCCGTGAACAATAATTTTAGGACGAAAGAAATATATTTTTTTTCTTAAAATCATGATTCTTTTTCCATTAATTGAGTAATACCCGTCCATCACGTATAGTCGTATCTATATATATATTACATATAAAACATTTTAATATCTCTCTATTCATTTAATTTTAAGTAATACAACTTTTAAAACATATGGTATAATCTATAAATGCATAAAACTTAATTTTACGTAATATTGACAAACCTGTCATTCGTTAAATGTCTTTTAGATTTTAAAATTTTAAGTAATAACATTAAAGCATAAGTTGTAAAAAATAATAATTAAATATAGTAATTAATATTAACATCTTAAATTAAATATACTTCTTATACATATTGTACATACCAATAAAACGCATAAATTTTCATGCAATTTATATGTCAAGTTGATGGTTCAATGGTTTTGGACTGGTCAATACCGGGGAGAACGGGTGAATTAGATCAGATTCCTGTCATTTTCTTTTTTTCAGCTAATCAAATCGTTATTTTTATTTTGTTTGTGCTTAGAATTTAATTACTGGATACCCATAGCTGCCTCACGCGATACCATGTTAGTTATTTTAATATTGATTTCATAACTTTATAGTTTAAATTTCATTAATAGTTATTTACACAATAAATAATCAATGATTAAATTGGATAACTTATACTACTACTCTCCGACCACAACGCTCAATAAAATATTAGGAAAAAGAATGTCAAAGGGATAAAAACTGAAGTGACGTAATCTCACATACATAAATGTCTAGACTATAGTCGTAACATTAGCAATATGTAATAAATTAGTCATATTTTTTACAAATGTAGGCCAATTTCATATCACACTACCCTCAGCATGACAACATTTTTTGTTAATATTGTAGTTGCATAATTTAACCATGTCCCCAAATACTACGAATAACATCAATTTTGTAGTGCATATCTAAGAAATGTTCCTTTTAACTTACTCCATCGAGACGTGATGTTGGGTTGCAGGTAGGTTGTAGTCACATGACATTAATTGGACAATGTTATGAACTACAAATGTTCCTTTTTAATGCATTCTTTTAATGAGATAAACGATCAACCTGACAACCACAGCAAGAAGTTTGACCATTGGCCTGAAATTTGTTACATAAGTCCATCCGAAAAAAACCACAGATGGCATTCGTAAAACATCAATAGACACATTTTTTTACCAAAGCACACTCCTTAATAAGCTGGTTCAAGAAAATAATGGGCTTCTTAGGAAAACAATGGTGTTATTGAATAAGCCAATTGTTGCTAACTTCTATTATTTCTACATGCATCATTGTTGAATGAACAAATTACCTAAAACACAGTTCTAATGAAACGAAGATGGGCAAGTCAATGAAAGGTTAATATCATTTCCAGGAGGTCGTTGAAATTTGCAATTATCAGCAAAATCATTATAAGCATTGTTGACTTCTATAAAAATTCTCCTCCTCGACTATGTTGAACCCACACAAGAGGCCATCAAGAACTGGCTAGCTCTGCCTGCTTGTTTGTACCTCCAATCCCACATGTCTTTTTCTCCCTTTTGTAATTTCTTGAGTGAGGAAGAAGCTACCAAGAATGTGGTGAAATATTCCAACAACATGAGTGCTTCCGAATTCGACATCTTTCATAGCAGGACATGAACTTTCTGCCCCATATCTTATTTCTCTTCAAATCCCGAGGCAATAGCTTTCCCCTTAACCTTACCAAAGAGGGTTCTCCCACCACTGTCTTATCTTCTAAACGTGGCACAAAAGTAATTATGGATTCCAAAAGCAATTCAATAACTGTTGTAAAGCTTTTATGATGCTTCTGATGAACTTTTTCACTTTTAGAAATTGTCAGTTGCACTGTTGTTGACTTGAAAAACATAACGAAACTGCAAGCTTTTAAAGACATTAAAAAATTATGCACTTTAAAACATTTAAGTATCAACGTAAACCAAGTAGTTTAACAAAGTAATGTAGGTTAATATCTATAGTAGTATACATGAACTTTTTACCTGTTGCTCATTCTTACCACGTATCCCCCCTTCACCATCAACGATTTGCCTTTTTTCTCTATAGTTTCCATCATTTCCGTTAAGTAATATTTTTTTGTTTATAATTTGAAGTCCTTGATTCTAATATAATAAAAGACTTTATAATTTGTATAAAGATAAAAATAAGCAGCTTGTGTAGGTGAATTAAGATCAAGAATTAACCAAAGGGAAAGTAAACCAATGTAGGTAAAAAAAGCTAGTGGGAGTTAAAAAGGGTATTTACATTTGCTGGTTGCAATCTTAAGAAAGAAAGCATACCTTATCAACAATCACTAAAGGAACATGTTCGGGTCCTAACTGAGCCAACAACTTTAGCGACTTCCACTTCAGCCTACATATGAAAATGTAGATCGTAAGGATAATAACAATTATAAGAGCATTTGAAGCATGCCATTATCATATTCACCAAACGTCTAAACACATATATGCACTTGAGAAAATGTATTTTAACCCACTTAAGGATAAAATTTGCATGCCTATAAAAATTCTAAGATTACATAGGATTACTTAATATACTACAGCCGGGGGTAGTAGTTGGATAGTTATTATAGTTAACTTATAAGAAATCAATTGACTAAACTACAACATGTAGGCACAATCAATAAGTTAATTTCATTGTTACCGCAGTTCGGGCCATGTGCTTATGAGCCACGGACAAATTGCTAACTAACATGTAGACACACACACAGTGAAACTTTCTTCTCAAAATAAAGGACCAATAACATGCAAAACCTTCTATGCTATTCTACATTTACTCTCCTTTTCCCATGCTTTGGCATGTCCTTTCTGCATGATTACAAACGCCAGCCTTTAGAAAATATAGTAATAATAAAATGAAATAAAAGAATCTAATGAGATAGACAGCTAAGGTATATCATCACTTCAGAAACTTGACGCATCTCTTCAAATGTCTTGTTTGTGCGGACCACTTGTATCAACAATGATAAGATCACAATTCTCCTTCTTGAACGTCTCAACACCTTCCACAACAATTTTCAAAGGGTCGGACTCCATATATTTGTAGGCATGAGATGAGGTCAGCCACATAAATATATCTTACAGTAAGTTGCCAAATGTTAACCAAACAGTCTAAGTCGTGCTTAGTGGAGATGGTAAGATGGGCAGACCGGGTGGGTTAGAAAATGGTTCTGACAACGGTTGCAGTTAAAATGGGCCATGAAACTCAGAATATAGGCAACTTCCATCCTATTCCTAGCTTAGCCAAATAAGTTTAATCAATTTGTTTGGGATAAACACAACCCAAAACCCATTCATAAGTTAATGGGTCAAAATTGTCACTTTCTCTAGTTGCTGATCAAAATTTTCCTTCGCAAAATTATTGTACACCTTCACTATTTATAATACGTTTCAAAATGACTGCCCAACTTTGAAAAGGAACACGTATAGCTGATTAAATATTGGCTCAAAAACTTTTTTGTTATTACTATATACAGACTTGTAGAATATAGTGCTTGAATGTACATTCAACAGAAAACACACCTTCTCGGAATATTTGCCTTTGTTGCATACTGCTTAAACTGATCAAAAGCACCAGCTCCGGATGTATCCACACACACAAGAGCTGGTTTAAACTCTTTCTTTTGGTGGTAATAAGTTATACAAAAGTAACTCACATGAATATCTCAACCTGCCTTATAGAAGCATTTGGTGTACATATACCATCCACTTGGCATTCGCCTCTATAAAAACATTGACACGATTTATAATTATAAGAATGGGGCAAGTTGATATAACCTACCACTTAATCTCCTGACAGGGCTCGGTAAATATCATCAGTATGGAAGAGAGCGGTTTCCCCATGAGAATTCCTATCTGTCCAACCATCTTTGTAGTTGTCTCTGCGTCTATCACCACCATAGCCGCCACTACCTCTTTCGCCACCGCCGCTACCTCTTTCACCACCACCGTTGTAGCACAAAATGCCAATGTTAGTGTAATTGCACAATATCAGCAAACAACTGGAAGCCCAATTATCATGTTTAGTTTATGCTTAGCGTACATAAGAACAAAAATCCCTAAAAAACTACAAAAACACACAAAGACACAAGTTTCCTTTAATTTCTTTCCATGTCTCTCTTCGCTCCATTTTGTTTACTCAAAAAAATTGATAAAATAATACAACACACCATCTGCGTAAAATTCTCTCTGAAACATTAAATCCGCCACGGGATAAAATCGTTCTTAGAAATATTATAATATATATACAGAATTACAACCTCATATATATTTC
Source organism: Glebionis coronaria (assembly GCA_025667525.1). Classification (NCBI taxonomy): domain Eukaryota; kingdom Viridiplantae; phylum Streptophyta; class Magnoliopsida; order Asterales; family Asteraceae; genus Glebionis; species Glebionis coronaria. The sequence goes on along the minus strand of CM046880.1, from coordinate 339,847,161 downwards.
TATGCGGCGGACCTGTAGCAACAACAGTAGATGTCAGTTAAAAAGTACTTGTTATTTTACCTCTTAATAACATCATTATTCTTAATTACGTGAGCACCCTGGCTTCCCACTCACGTTGTTCATAGAAGTGGACACAATCAGTTGGTCACCGCTTAACAAATACATAAGAGCCTGCATCACGTCTCGAGGTTGGAAGCACCTTCGTGCAAGGAAATGTGTTATACAGAGAAGCGAATAATTTGGTTTTAGAGTCTTCGTGATTTGCACCTATGACTAATAGTTCCTCTTCCAGCAGCAGACACACCGTCGTGGACTGTGCCTTTGAATAAAAGGATACGCGTAGCTCAGGAGCCCCATAACATCTTCTCGCAACATAATCCTGCAATGTTTTATAAGAAACAAAACGAAACACGTTACTTTAAATCGCAAAATACATGAATAACAATAACTTTAAAGTAACCTATAATCTAAATTGTCGTTGGTGATGCGTAATATTAGTAAAAAGATTAAATTACCTAATTTACTTTTTCGATCGTGATGTATCGAGATGAAACAAAGAATGGTCTCTGACGTGGTAGCTCGGTAACCTCAAAGAATTTTTTGATAGTTTGCTACCAAGCATATAAATTGTCAGTTTTGACCATCGTACCAAAACCGCCCATGTTGCCACCTTTCAAACTAAACAGTATTAAGCTAGCTGGAACGGAAGTAATATTTTTAGTGTAGTTACTTACATTGAAGAGTGGTTACCTCTTGAGCATTATTTAGCAGGTCTTTTGTTTCTTCCTTAACGAACTCTCTAAACATTTCATTCATATCTTCTTCCCAGAATTGACCACTTCATCGCTTGTTCTTTTTCTTGATTTTCTTTGTCAATTTGAATAGCATCTCCATCATTATTGTCTTCATTTTCTATACGACCTACTTCACGTTCTATTTGTGTGTGTTGCTATGCTCATCAGCAGTGACCATCGGAACCAAGAGCGCTTGGGAAATAGTTTGCTCTCACTGATCATTATATTGGTTTGTAGCGTTGTATACCTAACACTCGTTCTACAACTTATAAACTTCCCCGCGATGTCATATCTAGAAGATCTTAGACCATTGCTCGTATAGAATAGAACTGTCATCTACAAACCCTCAACTTTAGGTTCATAATAGACACATAAATAAAGGAAAAACCGCAATCAAATATGTCATTACCGTCTGCAGCATCGACATAGTGGTTTTCCAGGAATCTTGAAACGCTAGGCAAAGTCGATCGCCGGTACGACACCCGACGACGCCTGCCCTAAAAATGGGACCTACAAATCGTCAACGCTGGCCTACACCATGTGAACATTGAAAAATTTAAATAAGATTAGTTTAAGAAGGCAAAAACATCATAGTAACCAAGAACATTAGAACTTTTTTTAAAATCCGACCAATCTAAACACATCTCAAAACGAACGTGCCATAAACCTTGAACAGAAACAGGAGGTACCCTGTTGTCCCTAATAATATGATGATAGATTAAAGAATTGAGATGGAAAAGATATGAATTTTAGAGAGATAAAGTAGTGAGAGAAAGTAGAGAGAGATGATTAACTTGTGAAATTAGATTAAGAATAATGAGATCATCCACCCTCCTAACATGTTAGGAGGGTGCTTATATACTCCACCCACATGCGGGCTCTCTAATGGACTATATTGTTTTGGGCCGGGCTTGAATAAATGCTTAGTACCTTGAAAGAGGCCTTTTAAGCTAGTCATCAAGCCCGTAACGTCACGACTATTTTAACTAACTATTACAACGTTCTAATAAATATTACAATAAAAACCTATGACTGGACATTCTTGTTTGACTCAATATTTTGAGGCTAACAATCTCCCCTAATGTGAGGTCATTCCTCTTCGATATTTGAAGTTCAACGGAGATTATGAATTTTGTCATAAATGAGTCTTGAACGTGTAATAGTAGTCTTATTCCTTTTATGCTATGATCTTTGAGCCTTTCTCATTGTCTTTCGACTTTGTCTTTTATCTTGAGATCCTCAAATTATCCTTGACTTGTCTTTGCCATCTTGCGATCTTGTGTCTTTATCCATATGCTCATACTTTGCAAAATCTTAAAAGCTTGCTAACAATCTCCTTTGAATAGAGGTCATTCCTCTACATTAATTGTTAAGGAAGATTTTAATCATCAGAGTTGCGGAAGTCTTTAGCTTTCTTGATTGTTGAATGTCTTTGGGCATGAGTATGTGGTTTTGAATCTTTGACTTTGCTGAGTACACCATAACGCCACCTTCTCGAGACAAAACATAGACACGGACTGAATGGCTTTGACATTCGTCCTAAATTGGTAGCGTTTTACCTCCGGTCGGTGAAGACCGTTACACGATATTAAATATCATACCTGTGATTAGGTAAATTCAATTAAGAATCTCCTTGACAGGGTTTCGCGGCTGTACTAGCCGTTCTCTTTACTCGACCGTATCAAAGCAAGACCGCGAACGTAAAGAGTGAATCAATTAGATAAATATTCGCTTGATTAAAGTCGTCAATTCAAAATCCTGGAACAAGTTTGATTCATTAAGAAACTTACCATTGTTGCTTTCCAGTTGACAAAAGCTTGATTCATAAGAATCTCGCAAGTTACCTACCGTAGTGCTGTTTGATGTTGACGTTAGAAGGATTTCCATTCATCACTGTGAATATTAATGAATATCACTCAGAATGTTCTGGCAAGACCATAAAGATATTGCGTAGAAACCTGAAACGAGTTTGAATCGATAAAGAAACAAACCACTGTTGCTTTTCAGTTTTACATATGTTCATTTCATAAATAATCTTACACATGACCTACCGCAGTGCTGTTTGATGTTAACACTGGAAGGATTTCCACTCTTCATTGTGAATACTAGGTAGTATCACTCTGAGTGTTCTAGCAATATCACAAGGATATAGCGTAGGACTCTCTTGATCTTTATCCGTGTGTCCTAACGAGATTTGATTGATCTCTTGGCTCTAGACTCGATTTGTGCACTTTTAGTTGTCGGAGGCTGGAGCAGATGCCACATATTCAATATCAACTATCTCGGGGTGAGAAAGTCAATAGAAGTCATGTTGATCTCCGTGACAATAAAACAAACTTCTTTTGAGAGAAGCCTGAGTCAGCTGGGGAGGGGTTGTGCATTGCATCACTGGGTCCATGATGTGTTGTCTTCATGATGTGTTGACCCGGTTTCTGCCTAAGTTGTATGTAGGACTTCTTTCTTTACACCCTTTATCCTTACATTTCTTTTTCATTCTTCAACCCCTTCAATGCTTACCAAGACATCATTACTAGCACCTTGTTGTGATTGTTCCAGTGCTAGCATCAGTACTTAGTCGGCATTCAGCTACGTTCATATTCTACTCCATCTTTCCTAAGGACTTCTAATAATCTATTGGATTGTCCCAGGGAAGATCCCTCCGGTTCTGGTTGGATCATAGGACTTAAACCTAACCACCCTTTTGACACCGATAACTTCGTGAATTAAAGATGTTGTGGGTATTTGTTCGTAACCATGAGTGCTTGAGTCTTTAGATCACATTATAATCACATTTTCTCCCCCAATCTCTAATATATAAAATCGACTGATATTAGAGATACCAAATTTGATTAAAATATATTGTGAAAAAGTAGTCTTGAAAACCTTTCGGGAGAAAAATGTGTCAAACTTAGCATGAATTTGGAACGCCCCCCCTCAAAAATTGATCCAATGGAATTGTCATTACGAGGATATGATCCACATTAAACTTTTGAGGATAGGAGTTGTTGAACACACAATTTTTGAAAGATTTGAATATCATTGAGAAATTCTTGAAAAAATTGTGTTCAACGCTTTTTGAAAAATCAATTCTTTTTGGCGAAAAGGTTTTTCTAAAGCATAAACTTGAGTTCATAGACTTTGAATGTCTTGACGAATCCACTCAAGTGTAAGAAGATTTAACTTCTTTTGCTAAGGGTAAAGGAACGAAAGCGTACACTCCCCCGTGAATTTAGATCCGGGTTGCAATCTGAAAGTGATTACAAGCCATTGTGTTGAGCTCAAAACGTTGAATATTTTGTGACAAGCTCAATCCGAGATAGATTGCTCTACCCGTTGTTGGAAATATTGTCCAAAAGAGACAATTCCTTTATAAAAGATAGAAATGACATGTTTTGAAAAATATTTACAACTTTCATTCGAGCTTTATGTACACACCCGTGTCGTTATTGAGCGACATTTCTAGGCACGTCCATATTATCGATACTGAAAGACATGTCGAGAAGAATATTTTTGGATTATCAAAGATTTTTTAAATTTGTATTTTTCTTTTTCATTAATATTTACAAGTAGATGTTTGATAGATGAATCAAGCAGGCTTCTTTGCCAGAATCTCCAGTTCTGCTAGAGTCAAACATCTCATACCAATTTGCCTAACAAGATACTCAAACCTCTCTTTCGAAAGAGCTTTTGTAAACAAGTCAGCTAATTGGTAATCAGTTCCAACAAAGTATAGTTCAACAATACCCTTTTCAACTTGTTCCTTAATGAAGTGATATCTGACATCAATGTGCTTCGTGAGGGAATGTTGTACCGGATTGTAGGAGATGGCTATGGCGGACTTTGAGTCACAATACATAGGTACTTTATCAAAGTGGAAGCCATAATCCGTGAGTTGTGTTCTCATCCGAAGAACTTGAGCACAACACGTAGATAAAGACACATACTCCGCTTCGGCTGATGATAATGATGTGCAATCCTGCTTCTTGGAAGACCATCCCACAAGCTTATCTTTACCTAGAAATTGTGCACCACCGGAAGTACTCTTTCGTGTATCAAGACACCCTGCATGATCAGAATCTGAATAGGCCGTTAGAAAGAAATCGGTTTCCCTCGGATACCAGAGTCCCATGTGAATGGTATTCTTAAGGTACCGAAAGATCCGTTTAACCTCCTTGAGGTGCTTTTCAGTGGGTCGTGCTTGATATCGTACACAATAATACGTAGCATGTGATATATCTGGTCGGCTTGCTGTTAAGTACATGAGGGAGCCGATCATGGAACGATATCTCATTTGATCTATTGCATCTCCATCCAAATCAACATCTAGAGATATGGTTGATAATGGTGTCCCAACTGGGTCACATGAGGTCTACCAAACTTTTTGATTATCTCTTGACAATACTTAGCTTGGTTAATAAAGATACCACTTGAGGATTGGTGAACTTGAATTCCTAGAAAGAATTTTAGTTCGTCCATCATAGACATTTCAAATTTGTTGTGCATTACTTTTCAAACCATTTTGAAAGTTTTAGGTTTGTAGACCCGAAAATAATGTCATCAACATAAATCTGCACAAGCAAAATGTCATTCCCATATTTATAAGTGAATAAAGTTAGATCAATGGAACCTTTTGAGAAACCTTTAGAGACCAGAAATTTTGAGAGCTCGTCGTACCACGCCCTTGGAGCTTGCTTAAGTCCATAAAGTGCTTTGTGGAGACGATACACCTTGTCAGGATAATGAGGATTGACGAATCCTTCCGGCTGCGTGACATAGACTTCTTCCTTAAAAGGACCGTTAAGAAACGCCGTCTTTACATCCATTTGATAAACGATGAATCCCTTATGTGCAGCATAAGCAAGAAAAATCCTGACCGCTTCCATTCGAGCAACTGGTGCAAATGATTCTTCAAAATCAATACCCTCTTGATGACCATACCCTTTAGCCACTAGCCTAGATTTATTCTTGATGATCGTGTTCTCTTTATCCATCTTGTTTTTCTAGATCCATCGAAGATTTAATGGTATTACATCGTATGGTCTGTCAACAAGTTCCCAGACTTTAAGTCTTTCAAATTGTTGAAGTTCATCCGTCATCGATTCAATCCAAGCATGATCAGCCATGGCTTCTTTGATGTTTTTCGATTCAGCTGAACTCACGGCGAGTGCGAACATACAAACATCACCATTGGTGTTAAGTTGTCGTCTTGTGCGAACAGGCTGTTAAGGGTTTCCAATTACTTGAACCATAGGATGATCTCGGGTCCAATGATGTGTTGAAGGATGTCGTTGATAGAACGCATGCATATTTGACGGATCAACATGGCGATTAGAAGACTCTCCAGTTTCGTGTACCGATGTACCGAATGGGTTGATAAATTCGTCTTCGTCAGATAATGCATTGTCTGCTTGATTTGTGTTCTCTGGAGCAATGACAGTAGTTGTGGATGTTGTCGGAGCGGTTGTGGATATGATATTCTGAGGAGGAAAATTTGCAGCAACCCGTGTTGAAGTAGATAAAGTTGTATCATTTTGTTGACGATGATCGGTATCATCATTCTTATCATGAGTGACAGCGGAAGACTTCGATACAACATGTTTCTCCCCCGTGAAATATTCATCATACATTGGTCCATATAACATTTCCAACTCTTCAAGTGTCGTGTTGACTATCATATCTACTCTTGGAACATTTCCTTGAACCAGCGTTGAACTTGACGGTTCATTGTTGTGGTCTTGAGTTCCGAGTTCCGTGCGGTTGTGAACGGAAGTCGCTTGTCGTTGTGGTTCGGGACTTAAACTGTTTTGTTCAAGTGCCATTTCTTGTAATTCATCAAATCGGATGTGAATAGTCTCGACTATCAATTTTGTTCTCTTGTTGTATACTCTATACCCCTTAGACTGAGTTGCATATCCCACAAGAATACATGCATCACCTTTCTCTTTCATCTTATCCAAATTTTCACCATATCGTATTATGTAACAAATACATCCAAAAACGTGAAGGTGTTTAAGTGAAAGTTTTCGATCATGAATTATGTGATATGGTGTCTTTTCGTGTCTTGGGATAATTAAGGAGCGGTTTTGTGTGTAGCATGCGGTTGACACGGCTTCGGCCCAAAAGTATAGTGGAAGTTTTGAAGCGGATAATAATGTTCGAGCAGCCTCAACTAAGGTATGGTTTCGTCTTTCAACAACGCCGTTTTGTTCGGTTGTTCGAGCAATAGATGTTTCATGTTCAATTCCTTCGGCTTCAAAATAGTTTCTCAGATTTGAATTCAAAAATTATGTACCTCTATCAGTACGAACCACTTTAACTTGAGCTTGATGACCACGTTGTATCAGTTTAAGGAAGCTGATGAGAACTTCGGGTGTTTCATCCTTGGACCTCAAGAAGTGAGTCCATGTGTACCTTGAGTAATCATCGATAATTACCATAACATATTTCTTCCCATTGATACTATGAACACGCATGGGACCACACAAATCTCTATGAAGAAGATCTAACCATCCTTTAGAGCTTGGTGTATTCTTTGTTTTGAAGTTGCTTCGTTTAGCTTTACAAAGCTCACAAGAAGAACAAAGATGATCTTTGATGAATTTCAAACTTGGAAGGCCTCTCACAATATCTATCTTGGAAAGCAAGTTGATGGTATCAAAATTAAGATGAGATAAACGTTGATGCCATAACCATGCCTGAGTCGTTGAAGCTTTAGCCATGAAGCAAATTGGAGTTGATGAAGTTTTATCTTTAAGTGAAATAGTGTAGAGATCAGTACCCCGTGTACCGGTAAGTAAATCATTCCTATCATAATCACGAACAAAACATGTCTTCTTCCTGAAAGCAACCTCCAAATTCGCATCACAGAATTGACCAACCGAGAAAAGATTGTGATTGAGCCCTTCGACGTAGTATACCCTTTTATCGTTATATTTCCCTGAACCAAATCTCCATATCCTAGGATCGGTGCAAATTGATCATTTCCGAATCAGACCGTACCCAGGAACTTCGCCACGAAGTTAATTAGAAGCTTGAGATTCCCCGTCATGTGCTTCGTGCATCCGGAGTCCAGTATGAAGAGAATTATTTGTATCACCTGCAGAAGAGTTAGAACACGATGGAGCATTTGATAAATTGGATACCACAGTAGTTGTGATTGTAGAATCATTAGTGTCCTTAGCAATATTTAAAGGCATACTAACACTCGTTGTCACATTGTCTGTCCTAACTTTAGGCATCCATTTATATCCTGGAGGACATTGATTAGCAAACCACCATTTCCAAGACTTGCTAGCAGACTCATATAATTCCTTAATTATGCTTCTAGGGTTCTTAGTGGTGGAGTCTGATGCATTAATTTTCTTAGTGGGGGTTGCACCAGAATGGTTCACTTTGTGTTTGGGTTTACTAGCACTAATAGGCATCGCAAATTGCTTCTTAGTTCTAGTTTCTACGCTTTTGACATTATTCATAGCACACGTAGAATGATTAGCATTAGCACACTTTCCACATTTGACACAAACAAATTTCACATTCATAGCATTCAAATCATTCAAATCATTCAAATCGTCATTACATACGATTACAGACTTTTTATTCTTAAAAACATTCAAATTCCTAGGGTGTTCTTCTACTTCCTTCATCTTCCCTTGACTCTTGTGTTTCCAGACCTTATCATTCACTTGAGTGCTCTTAAGCTGAGGCCGGCTAACACTATCAGTGGAGACTACTCCTGTAGTAGAAGACATACGAATATTAGTGTTTCTAGAAGTCTTAGGTGAGTGAATAACTTTGTTTATGGGCTTAGTGGTCATTCTTTACATCCCTGGTTTAATCACATTATTGTGCTTAACGCTTGGTGCTATAACATTCCTTATGGGTTGATTATGTGGTAACCTTTCCTTTCCATCCATCTTGGGGGCAAACACAGGTTTTACAAACGAATAATTTGAGAAAGCAGATGGTTTTCCCAAGATAGAGGATCTATTCACTCTCGAGGCATTGGGTTTTCTAACAACAGGTTGCCTAACGCTAGGTTCCATAACTTTCCCACCCATCTTAGCAACGAGTTTCTTCAACTCTACTATTGTTATGTCTTTTTCTTGTAACTGAGCTTTCAAATCCTAAATATCAAGACTTTTTTCGTTTAATAATCGACATGAGTCAGATAATTTTACTTCTAAAGATGTATCACTTGAAAAGCTGCCAACTTTCTTTTTCAAAGCAAGTTCAAGTGAGTGACAATGTTTTTGAAGATAATCATATCTATGTTGAAGTAACGAAAACTCTTTTTGGTCAACTTTATTCGAAAGCTCAGTTTCAAGACGTTCACATTCTTTAACTTGATCAAGATATTTGCATGCAACATCAGAATATTCATCAATATCAGCACAAGATGTAACATAAGCACACATAATATCTTTTGAGAGACATTCATGTAAGAGTAGATCATATGCTGTAGAAAACTCGTCTCTTTCAGGTTGATGGTCGTTCACTTCTTGTTCAAGAGATTCCACATATTTCAAATCATCAAACATTTCTGGCTTAATTAGTGTTTCAAATTCCAAAATATGTTTTTGCGTTCTTTCCGCAAGCGAAATCAAAATACTTTTCACAAGCACAGTTATATCGTGAGGAATTTCTTTGTCTCTAATAAGTGTGAAAACACTTATCCTTTTACCACTTATTTCCAATAATAACAAGACCAAAACGTGTATTTTATGTCGTAAAAGTCTGAATTATGCGTGGTTTGTGTTTTTATTGTGTTTTAGTACCAAAAGATGAAAAAGGAAGAAAAAACGGGCTTTCACGGGCTTTTATCGAAGAAAACGAGAAAAGACGAAGTCAAAAGATCAAGAGTGCTTAAAGAACGGATGTCCAAGACCTATTCTGAAGATTTATCGAAGAAAAAGTCTAAAGACGGAAGTTTAATGAAGTCGAAGAACTAAAGTCTAAATTAAAGAAGAGAATTATTAAGACAAGTTTGAATCCCGAGACGACGTCGAGAAAAGACAAAGAATTAAATCGAGTCGAGAAGAAAATAAAGAAGGAAGCACCACACATGCACTTCCCACTTCCCTATAAATACCCTCCTAATCACATTAGGAGGGTGGTTAGCTAGTTTTAGTTTTTATTTTTCTTTCTAGTTTTTAGAGAGAGAAAGTTCCCAACTTTCTCTCCTTAAGTTTCATATTTTTCTTTCAAGTTTAAGATTTGAATCATTCTTGTATTTGGATTTCATTAATCTAATTCAAGTTAAGCTTTTTGTTCTTTAATCTCTTTCTACCTTTCTTTATTTTACTTTGTTCTTAATCCGAAAGTTCATGATTGATCCGAATGATTCTCAATTCGTATTGATTTTGGTGTTTCGTGATTAAAAGGTTAATCTTTCTTGTTCTACGTAAGCTCTTGAATGTATAAGCTATAAGCTCTTCATGCTTATTAGCTTATTCGATTGTTTTGGCTTATTTACGTTTAAGTTTTCCTAAGAGATTTATTGTTCTTAAATCCGTTTTACGGAAGTTCGAATGTTTTAGATTTCAAAAGTTTTAGAATTTGGGCTTATTTACTCTTTTAGAAGTTTGAAAGTGCTTATTGGTTACTGCTTATTTGCTTGAGCTTATTTCCCTTTTGGACGCCTTTTCCATCTTAGGAGGGTTTACTTGGTCCCGATCTTGTTACGATTGCATAGCTGCGATCGGGTCTCTCTTCCCTGCTTTGATCGCATTGATTGCGATCGGTTTGTTACGATCCGGAACCACGATCACTCATTGCGATCGTGGTTGCGATCTGGTAGTACGATCGCCCCTCCCATCGTACTAGTGAGTACGATCGAATCTCTTTTGTTGTAATCGTATTAAGTGCGATTGGTGGATACGATGGAACATTGCGATGGTAAGTTGCGATGGAATGTTGCGATGGAGCATTGCGATGGAATGGTTACGATGGAGTGCGATCGCAGTGCACATTTATTTTAGTCTTTGTTTTATTTTCCTAAGTTTTCAAAATTTACTCTTTCCCGCCTTTTGTCTTAGTATATTTTAAACATCTTTCCTAGTTTTTAATCATTTACATTGTAGTTTCCAAGGTTGTAAGCTTTTATTTGTAGCTTAATTTTAAGACTTCTATTCTACTCAACGACAATTTTAATTACTAGCATTTAGTTTAAAAATTAGATAACCAAACCAAACCATTCTCTTGTTCACCAAAAGGCAATTGAGTCGCACTTTAGACTGGTAATCAATTCGAGGAGATCGGGCGATAAAATTTTCTTACTAGGCCAAAAGCCTTGTATTAAATGGCGCCGCTGCCGGCTCTTTTCGTTAAGATTAACGGTTTCTAGTGAGAGACGCATTGAATTTTGGGATCCGTTCCTTGAACGTTATTTTCCTTGCTTTAAAATTTTTTCAAAAACCCATAATAATTTAAAAACTTTTCAAAAATACAAAAACATTGAAAAATCATAAAAAGCAATTCTTTTCCTAAGGTTTTGCACCAAAAAGATTATATAGATATTCTCTCTGTGTATTTTTCTTCTGCAGGTGTATGCGTACTAGATCTTCAAACTATTCTAAGCCCGAGACTCGTGAAGATTTAGATATGGCTGGTGTTCATAACAACAATAATAACCCACCTCTACCCAATTTGAATAACAATAACAACAACAACAATGTCCCCCTACCTGATTTACGAACAATGGAGGAATTGTGTCAACCCACCATGAACGGACGCGGAGGCCCGATTGCGCCGATGCACATCACGGCTCAGGAGTTTTCGTTGAAGCATCACAGGATCCAACAAGTGCAAACTAATCCATTTCGCGGAATTCCGGATGATGATGCCAACAAACACCTCGACAAATTCATTACCATCACCCAAAGTATGAAGTCACCCGGTGTTTCTATGGATGAACTTCACCTTCAACTATTTCCCCACTCGCTTTCTCACCATGCCGAAAAATGGTTTGACCGTCTCCCAAAGAAATCTATTCTTACTTGGAATGACATGACTCAACGCTTTTTGTCGCGCTACTTCCTACCATCCATGGTCACCAGCCTTCGTAACCAAATTAGTGGATTCATGCAAGACAATGACGAATCGCTCTTTGATGCTTGGGAACGATACAATGATTTGATCGACCGTTTTCCGAACCATAACATGCTCCCCGTCACTCTCATTGATACTTTCTACAATGGTCTCACTTTTTGTGATCGTGACACGATCAACGCCGCCGCCGGTGGTACTTTCATGAAAAGGAGACCGGAGGAGTGTAGAGAGTTGATTGAAAACATGACTACTCACCACAAGAATTGGGATTCATCCGCATCCTCAAGATCTAACTCGAGAGTCAATGTTTCTTCTACTACTTCTAATCCCGAGATGACCGAAATTACCCGACAACTCGCAGAGATGAACAAGAATTTCATGACCATGGCCACAAACCACTTTCAACAAGCTAAAGCCGTTGCTATTTCTTATGACACATGCGGTGGTCCCCATTCTTACAATGATTGTCCTTCTACTCAAGTCGATTTTTCTGAAAACGTTAACGCGGCATACGGTACTTATCCCACGGGAGGCTATCAAGCTCGTCCTCAAGGATACCGTAACTTGCTAAGTTATCGTTCAAACAACTATCTTGCTCCACCTGGTTTTACTCCTCCAAACTAAAACCAACAACAAAGCTATACTGATAGGTGTGTAAACACCCATCCTTTTACCACTTATTTCTTACTAAAACAAGACCAAAACACGTATTTAATATCATTTGTTTGGAATTATGCGTGGTTTTTGTGTTTATTGTGTTTTCAGAGTCAACCGGATGAATATTGAAGAAAACATGGGATTGCACGGGTTTTATCGAGGAAAAAGACTCAAGACGAAGTCTATTGTCCAAGAGATGCAAAAGATTTGAAGTCAATGGGCCTATTTGAAGATTTATCGAAGAAAAGGACCAAAGATGGAAGATTTACACATGTCGAACGAACTCAAGTCTATTAAACGAAGAAATTAAAAGACGAGTTGAATTTAATCGTCGACAAATCCCGAATCAGAATCGAAAACGTCAACTTTACTAAAAAGACGAGAAGACGAAAGGAGAGAAGAAAGCCCACTCACCAACCAACCACTAGGACTATATAAAGAATTCCCCTTCACACATTTGGACAAGTTTTTCATTCCCAGTCATTTCCTTTTCTTTCGTAGGAAGCCAACACCATTAAGGTGTTGGTGATTTTTCTTTTCTTGTTGAATCTTTGAATTTGTAAGTGTTTAATCTTTCCTTTTGTTTACTTTACATTAATCTATCAATTTAATCCTTCCATTAATCTTGTTCATCTTCATCTTTTTGTTTTAAAGCTTAAAGTTCTTATTTAGTTGATTTTGATCTTCAAAAGTTAGTGGGTTTTGTGTTTTTAATGTTTTGATATGTTGTCTATGGTTAGTAAATGATTAGTGATTAGTTTTGTTTAAGTTTTGGTTAAAAACTTGGTTGATTTTGGCTTAAAAACGTATCCCCTATTTTCTTTCTGTTACTGTTCTTCATTTCCCCAGAAATTCCGAATCAACTACTGTTCATCATTTATTCCGTATCAAGTTGCTTCATCCGGAACATTTCATTTATGCCGGATCAGTTCCCTTCATTCGGAATATTTATTATTCCGAGTCAAGCTCCTTCATCCGGAATATCCATTATTCCGGATCAACGTCCTTCATCCGGAATATTTCATATATTCCGGATCAAAGCTCTTCGTTCGGAATATCCAAACATTCCGGATCAAGCTCTTCGTTCGGAATATTCATATATTCCGGATCAGTCACTTTTTGTTAAACATTCCGAATCAACCTCTTTCATCCGGAATAATCAATTATTCCGGATCAACCTTACATTCCGGATCAAGATTATTTCCATTTTATTCCGCATGAGTAGTATGTTCCGCATGAAGCCTTTTCCTATTTATTCCGAGTAAGCAATTATATTCCGCATGAGTAGTTTATTCCGCATGAACAAGTTGTGTCTGATTTATTCCGAATAAAGGCCACATTCCGAATCAAGCATTTTTAAGGTTATTTACTGTTACTGTTTTATTTAAATTTTAATTCAAGTTTTATGTTTATTGATTAACTGCTTCTAGTTTACTTTTATTCACTTCACGCATTTACCTTTTTAGTAGAATAGAAAACCAAACCCCTATTTGTCACCAAGAACAACTATTCCACTCTGAGCTGTGATCAATTCGAGAAGATTCCGAGAAACATTTATCTGAACCCATACAAAATCTCGTGTATCAAATGGCGCCGCTGCCGGCTCTTCTCGTTAAGATTAACAGTTTTTTGTGAGAACTTGGATTTTGGGATCCTTTCACCGTGAACGTTACTTTTTCATAAAAAATTTCAAAAAACCCTATAAAATATAAAATTTTCAAAAATACAAAAAAATTAAAAAACCAAAAAACCAAAAGTATTTGTGGTTTGCTTTGTTAGTTCTTTTGCAGGTGCATGCGTACACGATCAACGTCTTATCAAGAGCCCGAGCCTCTCGAAGACTTAGACATGGCCGGTGTACACAACAACAACAATAACCCACCTCAAAACAACAACAATAACAATCCACCTCTAAACAATAATAACAACAACAATGAACCTCTACCGGACAATCGCCCTATGATTGAACTTTTGCAAGCACATGTAGAGGGCAACAATGATCCAATTGTCATACCCGCGATTGCAGCCAACAACTTTGAGCTCAAATCCGGCTTTATTCAGATGGTCTCAGCTCAACCATTCTTGGGGCGTACCATTGATGATCCACATGACCACATCAAGAGATTCCTACAACTCACGAATATGGTCAAATTCAATGGTGTTCCACAAGAGGTAATCCGTTTACAACTTTTTCCTTTCTCCTTAGAGGGACAAGCCCGACATTGGCTTGCAAAGGAACCGCCACAAAGTATTCTTACATGGACGGATTTGGAGACCAAATTTATCAACTATTTTTTCCCACCCTCTCGTACTACCGCTTTGCGGAATGAAATCATTAATTTTGAACAAAAGTACGATGAGTCTTTTAGTGAATCTTGGGACCGTTTTAAAGATCTTTTAAGAAAGTGCCCACAACATGGTTTTACCAAAGTGCACCAAATTAATACTTTTTATAATGGTTTGAGCATGAATGACCAAGATTCACTAAATAGTGCCTCGGGGGGTAATATTTTGGTTAAGACTTCTAATACCGCTTGGGATATTATTGAAAATAAGTCTTGTGTGCAAACCAAGAGTGTGCGGACCAATGCCGCTAGTGCTAGTACTAGTGACAACGACAAGAGACTTGACAAAATTACGTCGCTTCTTGAATCGCTTGTTACCCACACCGCTAACAACACCAACAACATCAACGCTAAAAACGCTCAAGACGCTCAAGTCAATGTTGTTAGCCAACCATGTGAAATATGCGGGGTCCTCACTCTTACACCACTTGTACCGCCACCCAAGACTATCCTTCTGAGAACGTTAATGCAGCATACGGTACCTATCCTCCGGCCGCTTATCAAGCTCGTCCTCAAGGAGACCGCAACTTGCTTAGCTACCGCTCAAACAACTTTCTTTCCCCGCCCGGTTTTCCTCCTAACAACCCAAACCAACAACAAAACCTCAATCGCCCTCCTTAACAACAACCTCGTGCACCATACCAACCACCTCACAAACAACCATATCTACCTCAAAGAAACAACCAAGTTTACCAACAACCTGCTTATCAACCACCCGCCTATAATGCTCCTCCCAACCAACCCACCGCATTACACCAAGATATTGGAACCTACATGAGGACTAATGATGTGATCGTGGACAATCTCCAGCGGGAAGTGCTCAACTTGAAAGCAGACATGGTGAAACAAGGGAATGATCTGAGAGCTGATATGAGAAACACTTTGGCAAGTCAAACGAATGACTTAAGGAACATGATGGCTAGTTTCTTCCAAGGTAATCAACCCTCTTCTTCGGGTACTCTTCCGAGTAACACCGTTACGAATCCAAGAGGGGAGATGAAAGCAATCATCACTCGCAGTGGCAAAGGTACCAAGGAACCCGGGCTTCCTATACCTCCACCGGTGATTGTGACTAAGGAAAACGAGTCACCTGCTCCTATTCCTCAATCTTCTACTTCCCCAATTTCTCCACCTCTTACTTCTACCCCTCCTCCACCCAAGGATGTGAGTGATCCTACTATTCCAAAGCCTTCCTCTTCTTCCGATATACCTTATCCCTCAAGGTTGAGGAAAGAGAAGCTCAAAAGCAAGGATGATATTCAAGTTTCGAACTTTCTCAAAATGTTTAAACAATTGAATTTTAACATCTCCTTCGCTGAGGCTCTCGCTCACATGCCCAAATATGCGAAAATGTTCAAAGATCTTCTTAGCGACAAGGAGAAGCTTCTTGATATTGCTAATACCCAACTTAATGAGAATTGCTCTGCAGTGCTCTTAAGGAAATTGCCAACCAAGCTTGGTGATCCGGGTCATTTCTTAATCCCTTGCAACTTCCCGGGAGTAGAGAATTGCATGGCCCTAGCCGATCTAGGTGCCAGTATTAACTTAATGCCTTTAAGTGTTTGGAAACAATTATCTCTCCCCGAGCTAGTCCCCACCAAAATGACTTTGGAATTAGCTAACTGTACGGTTGCTTATCCAGTAGGGATAGCCGAAGACGTTTTTGTAGGAGTCGACAAATTCACTTTTCCTGCCGATTTCGTTGTCGTTGACTACGACATGGACCCTCGTGTGCCATTGATCGTTGGTCGTCCATTCCTGAGGACCGGTCGCACTCTCATCGATGTTGAAGCGGGTGAGCTTATCATGAGAGTGGGTGATGATAAAATTGTGTTCAACATGGGAAAGCTTTCTAAACAGCCTTATTCATACGAGAGTGTTAATTGTATTGACGTTCTTGATGAGGCTTGTGAAGAACACTTCAAAGATGCTTGTAAAAGTATTCCTACCTCTCTTCCCAATGTTGAGATCGTTTCCTCTATTGATTCATCACTATCTCTATTTGGAGAAAGTGATTTCCTTTGGAAAGATTTGGAAGCCACCATGGGAGATGTGAACTTAGAACATGAGGATTCTCCCACCGATTGGGATGAAGACATTCGTCTCATTGAGAACCTTCTCAAAGAGGACCTTATTTCTCCACCAACTCCCAAGGCTATTGCTATTGATGAACCGAATTTGAATACGCCTCCCATCGAAAATACTCTGGATTTAGAACTTAAGGAGTTGCCGCCCCATCTCGAGTACGTGTTCCTTGAAGATAAGAAGAAGTCGCCCGTCATCATTGCTAAGAATTTGAAATAAGAAGAGAAATCTCGCCTCATCGCCGTGCTTAAAGATCATAAGAAGGCAATTGCTTGGAAAATTTCCGATATCCGCAGAATTGATCCAAACTTTTGTACTCACAAGATTCTCATGGAAGATGACTTTAAACCCGCAATCCAGAGCCAAAGAAGGGTTAATCCTCGCATTCATGACGTCATCAAACAAGAGGTTATCAAACTTCTTGATGACGGCTTGATTTACCTTATTTCGGATTCGCCTTGGGTAAGTCCCGTCCATTGTGTGCACAAGAAGGGCGGAATAACCGTTGTTCCCAATGAACACAACGAGTTGATTCCCACTCGTCTCGTTACTGGGTGGAGAGTTTGTATCGACTATCGCAAGCTCAATGATGCCACGAGAAAAGATCACTTTCCTCTTCCCTTCATGGATCAAATGCTCGAGCGTCTAGCTGGTAATGACTATTACTGCTTTTTAGACGGTTTCTCCGGGTATTTTCAAATTCCCATCGATCCCAAAGACCAAGAAAAGACCACATTCACTTGTCCCTATGGAACATTCGCTTATAAACGTATGCCTTTTGGGTTATGCAATGCTCCTGGGACGTTCCAAAGGTGTATGATGGCTATCTTCCTTGACATGGTTGAAGAAACTATGGAAGTCTTCATGGATGATTTCTCGGTTTATGGCGATTCTTTCTCTGCTTTTCTTGCCAATTTAGAACGTATGCTTAAGCGGTGTGAAGACACTCGCCTTGTTCTTAATTGGGAAAAATGCCATTTCATGGTAAAAGAGGGCATCGTGCTAGGACACAAGATCTCCAAAGCCGGTCTTGAAATGGACCGTGCTAAAGTCGATGTTATCGCTAAGTTGCCTCCACCTTCAACCGTGAAGGGTGTGAGAAGTTTCCTCGGTCATGCGGGCTTCTACCGTCGCTTTATCAAAGATTTTTCTAAAATCGCTCTCCCGATGACCCACCTCTTGGAAAAAGATACTCCTTTTATCTTTTCCAACGAGTGTATCGAAGCCTTCAACCTTCTTAAGGATAAGCTAACTAAGGCATCGGTCTTGGTTACCCCTAATTGGGAGCTGCCTTTTGAGTTGATGTGCGATGCTAGCGACTTTGCTATTGGAGCGGTTTTGGGACAAAGAGTGAATAAACACTTCCAACCGATCCATTACGCTAGCAAGACAATGACGGGGGCTCAATTGCATTACACGACAACTGAAAAAGAACTTTTAGTTGTTGTCTATGCTTTTGAAAAATTTCGCCCCTATCTTGTCCTTTCTACCACGATCGTTTATACCGATCATTCCGCGTTGAAGTACTTGTTAACTAAACAAGATTCCAAACCAAGACTTCTTCGCTGGGTTTTGCTACTTCAAGAATTTAAAATTGAAATTTGTGATAAGATGGGAGCTGAAAACCTAGCCGCGGATCATCTCAGTAGACTTGAGGATCCTTATCAAGGGGATCATCCGAACAAAGAGATCAATGACTCTTTTCCCCTGGAGACCTTAATGTCTATCAACTCGAATTCTGATGAAACCCCGTGGTTTGCAGACATTGCAAACTACTTGGCGGGTGGAATTCTCGTTGACGGGCTAACATCCTAACAAAAGAAGAAGTTCTTCAAAGACATTAAGACTTACTTTTGGGATGACCCGTATCTATACAAACAATGTGCTGATTTGATTATTCGCCGATGTGTTGATGGACCGGCCGCTTTAGACATCCTTGACGCTTGCCACAAAGGACCCACCGGTGGTCACTTTGGTCCCAACTACACCGCCAAAAAAGTGTTTGACTCGGGATTTTATTGGCCCACCATTTATCGTGATGCTCACGAGATGGTTAAACATTGTGATGCTTGCCAAAAACAAGGCAAGATCACACATAAAGATGAGATGCCTCAAAATTTCATACAAGAATGTGAAATCTTTGATGTTTGGGGTATCGGCTTTATGAGGCCATTCCCTTCCTCTAAAGGAAACAAATACATCCTTGTAGCCGTTGACTACGTTTCTAAATGGGTTGAAGCCAAAGCTTTACCCACTAATGACGCAAGGGTGGTTTGTAACTTTTTGAAGTCGCTATTCGCTAGATTCGGTGTGCCTCGTGCCATTATTAGTGATCGCGGGACTCATTTTTGCAATGACCAATTCGCAAGAGTCATGGCTAAGTATGGTGTAAATCATCGTCTTTCCACCGCCTACCACCCACAAACTAATGGCCAGGCTGAAATCTCTAACCGAGGATTAAAGCGAATTCTTGAACGAACCGTGGGAGAGCATCGTGCCTCATGGGCCGATAAACTTGATGATGCTCTGTGGGCTTTTCGTACCGCATACAAGACTCCGATTGGTTGTACACCATATCGTCTCGTGTACGGAAAAGCATGCCACCTCCCCATTGAGTTGGAGCACAAGGCTTACTAGGCCTTGAAGTGGGCTAACTTCGATATCAACAAAGCCGGTGACCTACGCAAGATCCAACTCAATGAGCTGAATGAACTCCATAATGAGGCTTACGAAAATTCTTTGATCTATAAGGAAAGGACTAAGCTCATTCACGACTCTAAGATTAAAAACCGAGAGTTCCAAGTTGGAGACAAAGTTTTGCTCTTTAACTCTCGGTTGAAAATCTTTTCGGGCAAGCTGAAATCTCGTTGGTCCGGCCCATTCACCATTGCCCAAATTTTTCCATATGGTACTCTCGAGCTCGCTCAACCTAATGGACCTAATTTTAAGGTGAATGGCCAACGAGTGAAGTTGTACTTTGGTGAGGACATCTCTCATGAGATGATTCCATCCCTCACCACGTTTCCCATGAACTAATTTTGGGTCGAGTCAGGCTCGTGACTCGGTTATAAAAAACAAGTGCTCCTCGGGAGGCAGCCCGAGTATCTATCCTTTTCCGTTTTAACCTCCTAAGTGTAGGGGGACCTCTATAGGTTCTTTGTGTTTATGTGGTGATGTGATTACAGGGATAAGTGCACTCTTGGAATCTCTGAAGAACCGTGCTCCCGTGTTATCCGAAATCCGGTTCTTTCTCTCAACTATCGTAATTCAATTTTCTTCATACTCACATTTGAAATTGATCACTTTAGTCGTCTCTTCCTTAGCTTGATTTAACCAACGTGCACAATGTCATAAGTGTAGGGGAGACTTTTCCCACATGCTTAAACATTGAGGACAATGTTTATCTCAAGTGTAGGGGGGACTTCTATCGAAGTTTTAAGTGGACTTTTCCATGAAAATGCCTTCATTTAACCGGAAAATCATCTTTTTCAACACTTTTCAAATTTTTAATTAACTTTGGCCATTTAGTCGTAATTTTTAAATTTTTATCGTTGCTTTCAAATGTATATATCCCACAATAAAGTCAAAAATATTAATAAAGTGGTGTAGCTAGTTTTGAAATCTTTGACATATTAGACCTGTTGCGATTATTTTGACTCAACCCGAATAGACTTATCCAAGTTTATTCTAGCTAGTACCCTTAACCATGTAGACCTTAACTAGTTTATTAGGCTAAGCATACACGAGTCTCATTACTTGAGATTTTAAATTGTGGAAGACGAAAAATGATAGAGTCAATTATAAGTCGGTATTCTTGCACAAGCCCACTTGGTGTAATTATGTGCCTATTCTCCCATCACTTGCTAATAATTTATCTGCAATAAGTAAGGTCGTACGATTTGAAAAGTTACTTAGCTTCTAGCCCAAGATCGTTTAAAAGTTGCTCGGTAATGATAAGAGTTCATAGCCAAGGCATAACTTATGAAGCGGGGCGCGAAGATTGGCGAGTCCGAAAAGGCCCTAACAAGGCATGAGGATTCAATCTTATTGCTAAAGATCCAAGGTGATGTGAAAAGCATTATTCCCAAAATCAATATGAAGGATCAAGACTCACGACGAAAAGCAATCAACTCCCATAAAGATCAGGCCGAAAAGACCCTAACAAGGTATGAGGATAAATAGATCCAAGTCCGAAAAGGAGGCGGATCATTGTATCTCAAAATCCCAATTAGAGATTGAAGAAATAATCATGAAGTCGTGGTCAACAAAGTTGGAGTACCCCTCAAAAGTCTCCAAGTGAAGAAACTCTATTAACAAAGAGAAGACCATTATCTCAAGAATGTCTCTCAAGATATGAAGCATGAAGTACATGCCAAATATCGGCCCGAGAAAGGTCTCAAATCGTGAACCAAGTTATGCCAAGATATGAACTTTTTGATATCCCGAGAAGCAGTTTTAAGAGATTATGTCCTTTAGCTAACTATTGATCAAATCGTCCTACTTTTCTTTCAGCCCTAATAAACTATCGAAATAAGTCCAAAAATGCATCTTCATGATCATTCTAAGACAAAAATAAAATATAAGAGATACACCTAGGAATAAGGGAGTTTAAGCATATAATTAAGCCATGTGTGTAAGTGTTTGATTTGCTAACTTATAAGAACAATGATCTCGTTTTTAAGCTTAGTTTGGGGAACGTGAAACTTGAGGGTGATAAATCTTCGCAGCACCAAAGCCCTAATGTAAGTCCTTGATCTCTTTGCAAGTTATTTCCATGTAGCTATTTTCAAGTGAAAATGGTTTTCTATCCTTTTGTTCCCCTTAAAGTTTTAATTTCTCTTAGTACTTTAATTTTTGTTTAGTAGTATTTTAATAAGGCCAAGGTTGATTGATTATGAGAAAAGTATAAACTTGCTTTATCGCTAAGCATTGCGTGAGGGCATGGCAATGTTTAAGTGTAGGGGATTTGATAGGTGTGTAAACACCCATCCTTTTACCACTTATTTCTTACTAAAACAAGACCAAAACACGTATTTAATATCATTTGTTTGGAATTATGCGTGGTTTTTGTGTTTATTGTGTTTTCAGAGTCAACCGGATGAATATTGAAGAAAACATGGGATTGCACGGGTTTTATCGAGGAAAAAGACTCAAGATGAAGTCTATTGTCCAAGAGATGCAAAAGATTTGAAGTCAATGGGCATATTTGAAGATTTATCGAAGAAAAGGACCAAAGATGGAAGATTTACACATGTCGAAAGAACTCAAGTCTATTAAACGAAGAAATTAAAAGACGAGTTGAATTTAATCGTCGACAAATCCCGAATCAGAATCAAAAACGTCAACTTTACTGAAAAGACGACAAGACGAAAGGAGAGAAGAAAGCCCACTCACCAACCAACCACTAGGACTATATAAAGAATTCCCCTTCACACATTTGGACAATTTTTTCATTCCAGTCATTTCCTTTTCTTTCGTAGGAAGCCAACACCATTAAGGTGTTGGTGATTTTTCTTTTCTTGTTGAATCTTTGAATTTGTAAGTGTTTAATCTTTCCTTTTGTTTACTTTACATTAATCTATCAATTTAATCCTTCCATTAATCTTGTTCATCTTCATCTTTTTGTTTTAAAGCTTAAATTTCTTATTTAGTTGATTTTGATCTTCAAAAGTTAGTGGGTTTTGTGTTTTTAATGTTTTGATATGTTGTCTATGGTTTGTAAATGATTAGTGATTAGTTTTGTTTAAGTTTTGGTTAAAAACTTGGTTGATTTTGGCTTAAAAACGTATCCCCTGTTTTCTTTCTGTTACTGTTCTTCATTTCCCCAGAAATTCCGAATCAACTACTGTTCATCATTTATTCCGTATCAAGTTGCTTCATCCGGAACATTTCATTTATTCTGGATCAGTGCCCTTCATTCGGAATATTTATTATTCCGAGTCAAGCTCCTTCATCCGGAATATCCATTATTCCGGATCAACGTCCTTCATCAGGAATATTTCATATATTCCGGATCAAAGCTCTTCGTTCGGAATATCCAAACATTCCGGATCAAGCTCTTCGTTTGGAATATTCCTATATTCCGGATCAGTCACTTTTTGTTAAACATTCCGAATCAACCTCTTTCATCCGGAATAATCAATTATTCCAGATCAATCTTACATTCCTAATCAAGCTTATTTCCATTTTATTCCGCATGAGTAGTATATTCCGCATGAAGCCTTTTCCAATTTATTCCGAGTAAGCAATTATATTCCGCATGAGTAGTTTATTCCGCATGAACAAGTTGTGTCTGATTTATTCCGAATAAAGGCCACATTCCGAATCAAGCATTTTTAAGGTTATTTACTGTTAATGTTTTATTTAAATTTTAATTCAAGTTTTATTTTTATTGATTAACTGCTTATAGTTTACTTTTATTCACTTCACGCATTTACCTTTTTAGTAGAATAGAAAACCAAACCCCCTATTTGTCACCAAGAACAACTATTCCACTCTGAGCTGTGATCAATTCGAGAAGATTCTGAGAAACATTTATCTGAACCCATACAAAATCACTTGTATCATATACCCGAAATAACCAATCCCAACCTCGTGCTAACAATCAATATCAATCCCAAAGAAACCCATACCCACCTCAAGGAAATTCTCAAGCTTACCAGGCTCCACCTCTCAATCAACCGATGGCATTGAATCAAGACGTCGAGACGTTTATGAGGACTAATAGAGAGATGGTGACGAATCTTCAGAGTCAATTCATCAACTTGAAGGGAGAAATGGTGAAACAAGGGAGCGATATTCGTGTCGAGCTAAGGAATGACATGGTGAAACAAAGCAATGATATTCGTTCCGACATGAGAGACTCTTTCAGCACCCAAGCAGATAATTTACGTGATATGTTAGGTTCGCTTTTCCAAGGTAATCAACCCTCTTCTTCGGGTACTCTTCCGAGTAACACCGTTGCGAATCCAAGAGGGGAGATGAAAGCAATCACTACTCGTAGTGGAAAAGGTTATACGGAACCCGAGCTTCCTACACCTCCACCCGTGATTGTGGACAAGGAAAAAGAGCAACTTTCCTCACCTCCTTTGCCTTCTATCCCCATTCCCCCACTACCCGCGGTTGTGAGTGATCATACTCCCCTAAAGCCTTCCTCTTCATCCGATATACCTTATCCTTCAAGGTTGAGGAAAGAGAAGCAAAAGAGCAAGGATGATATTCAGGTTTCAAACTTTCTCAAAATGTTTAAACAGTTGAATTTTAACATCTCCTTTGCTGAGGCTCTCGCTCACATGCCTAAATACGCGAAGATGTTTAAAGATCTTCTTAGTGACAAGGAGAAGCTTCTTGACATTGCTCAGACCCAACTTAATGAGAATTGCTCCGCCGTTCTCTTAAGGAAATTGCCCACCAAACTTGGTGATCCGGGTCGCTTCTTGATTCCTTGCAACTTCCCGGGAGTAGAGAATTGCATGGCCCTAGCCGATCTAGGTGCCAGTATAAACTTAATGCCTTTAAGTGTTTGGAAGCAATTATCTCTCCCCGAGCTAGTCCCCACCAAAATGACTTTGGAATTAGCCAACCGTACGGTTGCTTATCCAGTGGGGATAGCCGAAGACGTCTTCGTTGGCGTTGACAAAATCACCTTCCCGGCGGATTTTGTTGTCGTTGACTACGAGATGGATCCTCGTGTTCCATTAATCGTAGGACGTCCCTTCTTGAGGACCGGTCGCACTCTCATTGATGTAGCCGCAGGCGAAATAATCATGAGAGTTGGTGACGATAAAATTGTCTTCAACATGGGTAAGATTTCTAAGCAACCTTATTCATATGAGAGTGTTAATGCTATTGATGTTCTCGATGAGGCTTGTGAAGAACACTTTCATGATGCTTGCAAAAGTACTCCCTCTTCTCTACCCAATGTTGAGACCGTTGCCTCAATTGCTCCGTCATTGACTCCTTTTGGAGAAAGTGACTTGGATGATTTTGAAGCTAGCTTGGGTCCTCACGATCTTAAGTATGATGCTTCTCCCACCGATTGGGATGAAGACATTCGTACAATTGAGAAACTTCTCAATGAAGACCCGTATTCTCCTCCTTCTCCTAAAGAGGTGACTAATGATGATCCATCGTTAGTTACACCATCTATTGAGGATCCTCCTACTATTGAGCTTAAGGATCTACCGTCTCATCTCGAGTACGTTTTCCTTGAAGACAACAAGAAGTTACCGGTCATCATCGCAAAGGACCTAAAAGAAGAAGAAAAATCCCAACTTATCGCCGTGTTGAAGAATCATAAGAAAGCGATTACTTGGAAAATCTCCGATATTCGTGGAATTGATCCTCACTTTTACACACATAAATTTCTCATGGAGGACGACTTTAAACCCACTATTCAAAGCCAACGAAGGGTGAATCCTAAGATCCATGACGTTATCAAAAAAGAGGTTATCAAACTTCTTGATGCGGGCTTGATCTATCCTATCTCGGATTCACCGTGGGTTAGTCCAGTCCATTGTGTGCCTAAGAAAGGCGGAATCACCGTTGTTCCCAATGAAAACAACGAGTTGATTCCTACTCGTCTCGTTACAGGGTGGAGAGTTTGTATAGACTATCGCAAACTCAATGATGCTACGAGAAAGGATCACTTTCCCCTTCCTTTCATGGACCAAATGCTTGAACATCTAGCGGGTAATGATTATTACTGCTTCTTAGACGGTTTCTCCGGGTATTTTCAAATACCCATCGATCCCCATGACCAAGAGAAAACCACATTCACTTGTCCTTATGGAACATTTGCTTACAAAAGAATGCCTTTCGGCTTGTGCAATGCTCCTGGGACATTCCAAAGGTGTATGATGGCTATCTTCCATGACATGGTTGAAGAAACCATGGAAATCTTCATGGATGATTTCTCGGTCTATGGTGATTCATTATCTTCCTGCCTTGCCAATTTAGAACGTATGCTTAAGCGATGCGAAGACACTCGCCTTCTTCTAAATTGGGAAAAATGCCATTTTATGGTAAAAGAAGGCATTGTGCTAGGACACAAAATCTCTAAAGCCGGTCTTGAAGTGGACCGTGCTAAAGTGGATGTCATAGCCAAATTACCTCCACCTTCAACCGTGAAGGGTGTGAGAAGTTTTCTGGGTCACGCGGGCTTCTATCGTCGTTTCATTCAGGATTTTTCTAAAATCGCTCGCCCGATGACCCACCTCTTGGAAAAAGATACTCCTTTTATCTTTTCCAAAGAGTGTATTGAAGCCTTCAATCTTCTCAATGATAAGCTAACTAAGGTACCCGTCTTGGTTACCCCTAATTGGGAGCTACCTTTTGAATTGATGTGCGATGCTAGCGATTTTGCTATTGGAGCGATTTTGGGCCAAAGAATGAATAAACACTTCCAACCAATCCAGTACGCTAGCAAGACAATGACGGGGGCTCAATTGCATTATACGACAACCGAAAAAGAGCTTTTAGCTGTTGTCTATGCTTTTGAAAAATTTCGCCCCTATCTTGTCCTTTCTACCACCATCGTGTATACCGACCATTCCGCGTTGAAGTACTTGTTGACTAAGCAAGATTTCAAGCCAAGACTTCTTCGTTGGGTTTTGCTCCTTCAAGAATTCAACATTGAAATTCGTGACAAAAAGGGAGCCGAAAACCTATCAGCGGATCATCTGAGTAGACTTGAGGATCCATATCAAGGGGATCATCCGAACCAAGAGATCAAATTTTCCCCTTGAGACCTTGATGTCTATTCACTCCAATCTTGATGACACCCCGTGGTTTGCGGACATTGCAAACTACTTAGCGGGTGGTATTCTCATCAAAGGGTTAACATCCCAAGAAAAGAAGAAGTTCTTTAAAGATGTTAAGACTTACTTCTGGAATGACCCTTATCTATTCAAACAATAAGCTGATCTGATCATTCGTCGATGTGTTGATGGACCGGCAGCTTTGCAAATCCTTGATGCTTGCCATAAAGGACCCACCGGTGGTCAGTTTGGTCCCAATTACACCGCTAAGAAAGTGTTTGACTCGGGATTCTATTGGCCCACCATTTATCGTGACGCTCACGAAATGGTTAAGCATTGTGATGCTTGCCAACGCCAAGGCAAGATCACACATAAAGATGAGATGCCTCAAAATTTCATACAAGAATGTGAAATCTTTGACGTATGGGGCATCGAAATTATGGGGCCATTTCCATCATCCAAAGGGAACAAGTACATCCTCGTAGCCGTTGACTACGTATCCAAATAGGTTGAAGCTAAGGCTCTCCCAACGAACGATGCGAGGGTGGTTGTGAACTTTTTGAAGCAGCTGTTTGCTCGATTCGGTGTTCCTCGTGCTATAATCAGTGACCGCGGGACTCATTTTTGCAATGATCAATTTGCAAGAGTCATGGCTAAGTATGGTGTTAATCATCGTCTTTCCACCGCTTATCATCCCCAAACCAATGGGCAAGCCGAGATTTCCAACCGTGGATTGAAGCGAATTTTGGAACGTACTGTGGGAGAGCATCGTGACGCGTGGGCCGATAAGTTACATGATGCTTTGTGGGCTTTCCGTACCGCATATAAGACGCCGATTGGTTGTACACATTATCGTCTTGTGTACGGGAAAGCATGCCACCTCCCCATCGAGCTGGAACATAAGGCGTACTGGGCCTTGAAGTGGGCTAACTTCGACATCAACAAAGCCGGTGATCTTTGCAAGATTCAACTCAACGAGCTCAACGAACTGAGGAATGAAGCTTATGAGAACTCACTGATCTACAAAGAGAAGACCAAGATCATCCATGATGCAAGAATTAAGAACCGAGAGTTCCATGTTGGTGATCAAGTTTTACTCTTTAACTCTCGGTTAAAGGTCTTCTCAGACAAGTTGAAGAGCCGCTGGTCTGGTCCATTCACCGTCGCCAAAGTCTTTTCATACGGCACCATTGAGCTTTCTCAGCCAAATGGGCCCAATTTCAAGGTGAATGGCCAGCGTTTGAAGCTGTACTTTGGTGAGGACATCTCTCATGAGATGATTCCATCCCTCACCACGTTTCCCATGAACTAAATTTGGGTCGAGTCAGGCTCGTGACTCGGTGAACAAAAACAAGCGCTTCTCAGGAGGCAACCCGTGATCTATCCTTTACTCCTTTCATAATAAGTGTAGGGGGGAGCCCCGTATGTGTTGGTTGTCTTGTTTCTTCTTTTGTGCAGGGATTCAAGCTCGATGACTTTTGACGAACCGTGATCCCGTGTACCCGTCTTCCCGGTTCTATCCTAAACTCTCGTGATTCAATATTTCATATCTTATATGTTCACATTGAAATCACTTTAGTTGTCCTTTCCTTAGCAAGATTTAAACAAAGTGCACAATGTCATAAGTGTAGGGGAGTTTACTCCCACATGCTTAAACATTGAGGACAATGTTTATCTCAAGTGTATGGGAGACTTCTACCGAAGTAAGTGGTCTTTTCCATGAATTTGTCCTCATTTTAACCGGAAAACTTGATTTTTCGTCATTTTTCAAAAATTTTAATCTATTTTGGCCTAGTTGTATAGTTGTATTTTCCTTTGTTATGATTATTTTCTTTCCTTGCTAGAATAAATTTTAATAAAGTGGTTTTATTTTTCAAAGTCGTGAATCTTTTGACTCAACCCGAGTTTACTTATCTTTGTTTACTCTAGCTAGTATCCTTAACGTGTTTAAGTCAAGTGTTGCTAGGCTTTTATATAGGGAGCTATAAAACGCGAAAGTCTTAACTCTCACGGGTTAAGAACAAGAACTTTTCGCAAGTTCCTATAATTGATCCTAGAGAGTTGTTTATCAAGGGAACTTTAAAATACGATTTCTAAACTTGAAAAAGTCTAAGAATTTGCAAGATCCTATAGATGACTCGAAAACCCAAAACTTTGATTTAATAGGCTAAGCATCCACGAGTCTCATTCCTTGAGATTTTAAACTGTGGAGGACGAGAGATGATAGAGTCAATTTTAAGTTTGGTATTCTTTCGTGAATTTATGTGAGTTAATTATGAATCTATTCTCCCATCGCTTGTTAATAAATTTATCTGCAATAAATAAGGTTGTACGATTTGAAAAGTTACTTAGCTTCGAGCCCAAGATCGTTTAAAAGTTGCTCGGTATTAATTAGAGTTCATAGCCAAGGCATAACTTATTGAAGCGGGATGCGAAGATTTGCGAGTCCGAAAAGGCCCTAACAAGGCATGAGGGCTACATTTTGTTGCTAAAGATCCAAAAGTGATGTGAAGAATCATTTATCTAAAATCAATATGAAGGATCGAGACACATGACGAAAAGCAGAAACTCCCCAAAAGATCATGGAGAAATCTATCCAAAAAGGCCCTAACAAGGTATAAGGATAAATAGATCCAAGTCCTAAAAGGAGGCGGATCGTTGTATATCAAAGCCCAAAATAAAGATTGGAGAAAAATGAAGAAGTCGTGGTCCAAATATGAAGAATCTCTCAAAAAGTTCAAGTGGAGAAATTCCTATTATGAAGAGAAGACCATAATTTCATGAACGTCTCTCACGATTTGAAGTATGAAGTCGCTGCCAAATATCGGTCCGAGAAAGGTCTCAAATCGCGAAGCGAGTTATGCCACGATATGAACTTTATGAGGTCCCGAGAAGCAGTTTTAAAAGATTTTGTCCTTTAGCTAACTATTGATTAAATCGTCCACTTTATTTTCGGCCTAAATAACTATCGAAATAAGTCAAACAATGCATCCTCGTGATCAATCAAGACAAAAATAAAATATAAGAGATACACCTAGGAATAAGGGAGTCTAAGTGAATAATTGGCCCACATGAATTCGTGGTAGTTTGCTAACTTATAATAACAATGATCTCGTTTTTAAGCTTGGTATGGGAAACGTGAAACTTGAGAATGAAAAACGTTCATGGCAGCCAAAACCCAATGTAAGTCTTTAATTTTTTAACTTGTTTTTATCTTTTTATTTAGTGTTGAATAAAGGCCAAGGTAGGTTATTTATGATGGAAAATGTAAACCGTGTTTTAAAATTAATGCATTGCATGAGGACATTACAATGGTCAAGTGTAGGGGATTTAATAAGTGTGAAAACACTTATCCTTGTACCACTTATTTCCAATAATAACAAGACCAAAACGTGTATTTTATGTCGTAAAAGTCGGAATTATGCGTGGTTTGTGTTTTTATTGTGTGTTTAGTACCAAAAGATGAAAAATGAAGAAAACACGGGCTTTTATCGAAGAAAACGAGAAAAGACGAAGTCAAAAGATCAAGAGTGCATAAAGAACGGATGTCCAAGACCTATTCTGAAGATTTATCGAAGAAAAAGTCTAAAGACGGAAGTTTAATGAAGTCGAAGAACTTAAGTCTAAATTAAAGAAGAGAATTATTAAGACAAGTTCGAATCCCGAGACGACATCGAGAAAAGACAAAGAATTAAATCGAGTCGAGAAGAAAAGAAAGAAGGAAGCACCACACATGCACTTCCCACTTCTCTATAAATACCCTCCTAATCACATTAGGAGGGTGGTTAGCTAGTTTTAGTTTTTATTTTTCTTTCTAGTTTTTAGAGGGAGAAAGTTCCCAACTTTCTCTCACTATGTTTCATCTTTTTCTTTGAAGTTTAAGGTTTGAATCATTCTTGTATTTGAATTTCATTAATCTAATTCAAGTTAAGCTTTTTGTTCTTTAATCTCTTTTTACCTTTCTTTATTTTACTTTGTTCTTAATCCGAAAGTTCATGATTGATCCGAATGATTCTCAATTCGTATTGATTTTGGTGTTTCGTGATTAAAAGGTTAATCTTTCTTGTTCTACATAAGCTCTTGAATGTATAAGCTATAAGCTCTTCATGCTTATTGGCTTATTCGATTGTTTTGGCTTATTTACGTTTAAGTTTTCCTAAGAGATTTATTGTTCTTAAATCCGTTTTATGGAAGTTCGAATGTTTTAGATTTCAAAAGTTTTAGAATTTGGGCTTATTTACTCTTTTAGAAGTTTGAAAGTGCTTATTGGTTACTGCTTATTTGCTTGAGCTTATTTCCCTTTTGGACGCCTTTTCCATCTTAGGAGGGTTTACTTGGTCCCGATCTTGTTACGATTGCATAGCTGCGATCGGGTCTCTCTTCCCTGCTTTGATCGCATTGATTGCGATCGGTTTGTTACGATCCGGAACCACGATCAAAGACCACGATCACTCATTGCGATCGTGGTTGCGATCTGGTAGTACGATCGCCCCTCCCATTGTACTAGTGAGTACGATCGAATCTCTTTTGTTGTAATCGTATTAAGTGCGATTGGTGGATACGATGGAACATTGCGATGGTAAGTTGCGATGGAATGTTGCGATGGAGCATTGCGATGGAATGGTTACGATGGAGTGCGATCGCAGTGCACATTTATTTTAGTCTTTGTTTTATTTTCCTAAGTTGTCAAAATTTACTCTTTCCCGCCTTTTGTCTTAGTATATTTTAAACATCTTTCCTAGTTTTTAATCATTTACATTGTAGTTTCCAAGGTTGTAAGCTTTTATTTGTAGCTTAATTTTAAGACTTCTATTCTACTCAACGACAATTTTAGTTACTAGCATTTAGTTTAAAAATTAGATAACCAAACCAAACCATTCTCTTGTTCACCAAAAGACAATTGAGTCGCACTTTAGACTGGTAATCAATTCGAGGAGATCGGACGATAAAATTTTCTTACTAGGCCAAAAGCCTTGTATTAGTCTCCTTTCGAAAGTTCACGTTTTTCCAGTCATCATCAACAACCTTTTTGAAATTTTCAATGTTACTCTTGAGAATACTAAGTTCTTGCTTACTCTTGCTTACAGAAGCTTTATATGGCAAATAGTCATTAAATTTTGAAACATTAGTTTTCTTAGTAGCAAAAGCTTGTCTCCATTTAATTCTTATTTGTTCACATTTGGAAAATATTTGCTCACGAGTTTTCTGTGTCTGCGGTTTGAAAAGACCATAAAAACTGTTTTCATAAGCATAATTATATGGTTTAACAAATTCTTTATTAACTTTTGGTCTACTCTCTTCTTCCAAATCGCGTGTCTCTTCACTATCGGGCCTAACAACAAGACAATCAAGATCGGTCCATTGGGACTCATCAAGATATAAGTGCTAATTCTCAGATTCAGCATGCTCAAGGTACTTAGGATTCGCAAAACTAGGTCTATCCTTGAAAACCGAACGAGGTGCCAACATTCTCATGGTTAAAATTGATTGATTAGTTTTGTAAACAATTTTCTTGTAAAAATCAAGTTGAGTTTCAAGTTCCACCATTTTGTCGATGTCATTCGCTTGTTTAGTTTTGAAATCATTTTCCATCTTTTCAACCACTGCTTTCTTTTCATTAACAAGTTTAGTTTTATCCTCTTGAAGAAAACCATTTACTTGAGTTAGCTCATTGACTTTAGTGGTAGCAAGATACGTTTTGTGACGTTCAGTACTCAAAGAGGTGTTATAATTACGTTTCTCTTGTTCAAGAAGCTTAAGAGTTTCGTTATATTTCTCTTGAAAATCGTCCTTTTTAACATTAATTAAACACCCTTTGTATCCCTCAACCTCATTGGTCTTTTGAAGAAGCTGAGCTCTATAGCTATCAATGGTCTCACTAGATTTAATTAGAGCAGCTTTGCATTCTTAAAAATTTTGAGTGAGCGTAGCGTTTTCCTTCTTTAATTGCTTTTGACTCTTTCTAGTTTCTTTGACATCTTTTTGTAAAGAAACAATTAAGTTAACAAGCGCAATACGCTCCTCGTCATCATCATACTCATTTGCATGTTGATCATCCTCAGACTCATTATTGCACATGTCTGATGAATCGGGTGTGGTATTGCTATCAACCGTTTCCATCATACATGTGTCATTAATGCCTTTGGGTAGCTCAGAATGCTCATGAATATTACCAAACACATTATATTCCTCTTTAGTGTGTACCTTATTGATTGGCTCGGTGTCAAAGATAGGACCATTGTCATCTTCAGTAACGTTGAGAACTTCTTCAACCTTTTCCATGTACGAGTAATGTGCTTCAAGTTCTTGATCGTAGGCTTCATCATCAGTATCATCAAGCATTGCTCCTTGTCACACCCCACTATGGCGGAATATGGGGCGCGACGTATGGATATCATCACAACAATAGCGTGTCTATAGAGTTAACAAAATGAAATAGAAATGTCATAAAAAGGTGACACAATGTCATGACAATATTTCAAATAATGTAGGCGTCTAGGTAAGTAGGTAATAGGACTACCTCTTACCAAAGACATTCAAATAACCCACATCAAACATATAGGTATCAAACAATTTACTAAATCAAAAGACAAAATAAAATCTAAGAGGAAAGGGATTCCTCCTAATGCAATCCTAGCAGCTTTTATACTTTAGCCACTTCTAACCTCATCCTTCTCTACTACCTCACCTGAAAATGACACTAAAATTTGTCAACATAAAGTTGGTGAGAACATAGGTTTAAGTTGTCTAGAACATCATAAGAAACCTTGACATCCGCTGTAAATAAGTTGAAGAAAAACAATTTATAGTAATGGACCATAATGTGATAATCATGTTACATGCATCCACAACAAAACTTAAGCCAAGTACCGATCACATCTACAATTCACAAAGCACACTATAACAATTAAGAAGTATCCCGTCACACACACAAGAACATACACCACACTATCCGGATCTTTCCCACACCACCTGTGGAAGATGAACTATATCCCCGTCGAGATATCTTGCCTCCAAAGAGACGATGTACAAGTACTCAGAACGGATCGTGCCCCACGAACCAAGAATTCAGAACCAAGAACTCAGGATGGATTGTGCCCCACGCTCCACACATCACAACTGATCCCATAGATGCCCATACATCTATGTACCAATCCCAATCATAACACAATCAAGATTCATATATCAGAACACATATCAAAGCACCTATGAGAACACATAAGCACGCAAGTCACTCAATAGCACATTTATGTCCACACATTATAAAACAAAGTACTAAATCATTTTAAGAACATTAGAAGTGTCATCTCCATCCAATACTGGAAAAACATTTAAAAACGTAGCAAAAATGGGACTATGAACTCACCTGATAGCACATCAAGCTAGCACTCCTGCAAACCTACAAAATCATACACGACACCCTTAGCTCAGGTCTTAACACCCAAGTTAAGTAACAATCAAGGAGATGAATCTAATTCCCAAATCCCCACTATCTAGTTCTCCCACTACAAGCTATTCTATACGTAAAAATCCAGTTTTTTCCCGGTACGGTTTACTAGTCACTAAACGATCACATGAAGTGAACTTAACACCACACTTGGTTCCTACCCTACTGGAGTTATGTTTTTATATGATCTAAGAACTCTAAAAACCAATTTTACTTTCTACTTACACATTTAACCCTTCTGTTTAGTCTCTACGCCAAAAGGCGTTTTCACCAAAACTGATTTTCTGTACATGCTAAATGTTTGTCACCAAAATCCCAACCTAAACACCATAACTTTTATTGAAAACCTCCAGTACTTTCATATATATTATAAAGAGTTTCCAAATCAAAAAGTTTTGGCTATCTCATTCGTTTTGTTAGGTTTTGAATCAAATTCCCGAAATCCAAATTTATTCCTGAACTGCGCACTATTTTGTAACAATTGTTCGACGACCTTCCCGAACTCCATTTTCGACAAACCTTACATTTTTGAAAAGTAGACTCTCTGAACTTAATTTTAAAAAAAGAAACTCAACCAAAGGTGCTACCTACTGCCCGGAACAGTCGACACAAGACAACCCTAAAAATCAGACTGTTTTACGCCTTTATACACTAACCTTCTAAACATCATTAATTAACCCTAAATTATTAAACAAGAACCCTAAAATCATTAATAGATCTTAATTACTATATTTTTCCAGAAAATTAATAAAACCCTAATCATCTCAATGATGGTTAATTAACATTATAATCATGATTAATTAATAAAAATATGAATTATATTAAAGTTAAATTGATCACTTACCTTGAATCAAGAAAATTAATGGAAACCCTAAAACCTTGTAGAAACACGTCCATTAAAAAAAAGAGTTGGATAAAATAATATGTTGTTTTGTATTTATACTAAAAAAATAAGAATCCTAGCCCAATACAAATAATACTTTCCTTTTTTATTTTTTTTCCTTTTTCTTTTTTCCACCATCCTTTATAAAATTTTTACCAAAAATAATTTTTTTTTATTTTATTATTAAATTCGTTTTTTAATAATTATTTCCTTAATTATATTTTTATTATTAATCCCTTAATTAATTAATTACACATAAACCTTTTAACTAGTCAATTTTACGAGATTACCGTAAAATACGTAAAATATACAGTTTTATGAAAATTATTAAAATATGAAATAAACTTCATAACTAAGTCCTAAATGACTTAAAACCACCCCGTAAATTATTCCTGTGACTAAATACCTCATCCGAGACCTCTAGACGCTAAACCCTAATCGTAAAAATACGATTTACTATAATACTTATACGTACACATAAAATCCTAAAATAGCACCGCATTCTATCATATTACATCCAAGTGAACAAATGAGCATGAACTAACCCCATCATATCATTATATAATGCACCACGCAATACACGAATAAAGACTAACATCCAATCCAAGGCTCAAATATAAACAGAATGCTCGTAAACCCACATTAAGCACATAATCAAAGTCAAACAGTAAAAAGTGACAAATCCAAAATCTAGGGTTGTCACATCACTCCCTCCTAATAGAAATCTCGTCCCGAGATTTACTCCCAAACACAAACTTATTCTCATCAAACAAACGAGGATACATATCCTTGATAAAACCTTCACATTCAAACGTGAACTCAGTTTATACTAAAATAATCCCAACGAATAACACATGAGCCTTAGCCGTCCGCGAGGAAACTTATTACAACCATAAAGTTATGTAACCAACCTAACTAAGTCTAGCAACTCATCAAACAATAACTGTCTTGAAACCAAGTTAGGAGCCATCATATAACTCGACGGGTTTAAAAATGTCACCCCGATTTCAGTCTTACTCATAAATACCATAAATCAAAACTCATCAAGATATAACCATGTGATCTAAGGTCTAAATAAATCTCAAATTCTATCCCAACTCATCTCTATGTTAACCCTCCAAGTATTCATTAACCCAAAATACCCAAAACATAAGTTTAAACCATGTTGTCTAAAAATTAACCTTGAACTCGACACTTGTACAATTAGTTAGACTTAGCTACTGACCTCCATTTGCTAAACATTCTGAATATTTGAAAAGTACGTTCTGAGTACATAATTTTAGGCTTTTGAATCACCCAAAAAGCTTTAAAACGAACAAATTATGACCAAAACGATTTTTACCTAAAACCTGCCTAGGCATTAGCGACAGTTTCTGACAGTTTAGCGACAGAATTTGACAGTTTAGCGACAGTTTCTGCCTACTCCGATTTATACCCAAAAAATGATTTAAACCATAAAACCCCTTATTAATTACCAAATTCAAGCCCTAATTTATTTTAATTCTAGAAAATTAAAACTCTCACCCATCATATGAGTAAATACATGATTTTAACATATTTAATTTAATAAGAACAAAATCTCTAACTAAAGAACAATAACCATAGGTGATCAAAACCAAAATATTTTAAAATAAACAAGCCATTCTTATATGTTAAAGAATTTATATTTCACCTTATTTCAAACACGTTTTCGACACTTTACCCTTATTTTATCAACTACCAACAACTATTTTAACTATTTGCAAATTTCATTTCTTTTACCACGTAAGACTCAAAATAAAAGATATCGTTACCCCAAATAAACAAAGACAATGGAATTCTTAAACTATCTCAATAACATTTACGCTAAAAGTACCGTACAAACGAACACCTAAAATGAGGACTCGATAAATGTGCTATTACGGAAGTTAAACATCTCGAAGAGGAACAAGCTAGCAAACCATCCGAAGAATACAACCGGTAAGTCGAAGGGAATTATTCATAGGCATATGCATACGTACACTTAAATTCATCCAGCATATACTATAAACAAGCATGTATTAACCCTCTTTCATGCAACCATATTTAGGAATCCATTGATGTCTTGGTACTTGTATAACTATGTTGGCCACCATACTTATACAAGTCCCCTTTCACCAATGCAATCCCTCCTATGATGACACTTATAAGAATTAATACTACACATAACACATCGGTCTACCAACTCAAATAAGCACATAGATCCTACAACTCATATAAGAACATAACTACAACATAAAATAAGGTCCAAAATCCATGTATTAAAATAACGTAGCCAATGCATGAAACATATAAACTCGTAATCCAACTGAACCACCGTAAACAAAATTCAAAATGTATAAAGAACATGAAAACGTAACTAAAGGAAATCCACCAATGACTAGCGTATACGACTATAGTTCAACCCGCACTATTCAAAACTCGAAAAGAAAATAAATGTATCTAAGTATGAACTTAAAATTCATACTAGTCAAAACATCGCTATAAATAACATCCAAACACATCAATTAATATACTCCTATGACGCCTATATGCAGGGACCCTTAAGCTATAGACTAGGCTACACGACTAGGCAACCTAATTCTCTATAACCATTGTCTCTGATACCATTCTGTCACACCTCGCTATGGCGGAATATGGGGCGCGACGTATGGATATCATCACAACAATAGTGTGTCTATAGAGTTAACTAAATGAAATAGAAATGTCATAAAAGGTGACTGATAGGTGTGTAAACACCCATCCTTTTTACCACTTAACTACAATTATAACCAAGCCAAAACGTGTATTTTATGTCGTAAATGTCAGAATTATGCGTGGTTTGTGTTTTTGTTGTAATTTAGGACGAAAATGTGAAAAGTGGAGAAAACACGGGCATTCACGGGCTTTTATCGAAGAAAAGGACAAAAGACGAAGTCAAGAAATCAAGAGTGCAAAAAGAACGGAAGTCCAAGACCAATTCTAAAGATTTATCGAAGAAAAAGTTAAAAGACGGAAGTTTTCTAAAAGCCGAAGAACTCAAGTCTAATTTACTGAAGAAATTACAAGACGAGTTATTAATCCCGAGACAAAAGTCGAAGAATTAAGAAGACAAGGACTTAATGATAATTAAAGAAAGAAGAAAGAGGGGAGGAAGCTTCCACTAAGCACCTCCCAAATCCACTATAAATAGGATCCTTAGGCTTTCATTTTTTCTTGTTGGCTAAGTGTGACAATTAGCTCTTCCATTTTATATACTTGCACATTTAAATACATGTCATTTACTTAATTGTCTTGCACCTTAAATTCATTTAATTTCAAGTAAGTTTCCTTTTAATTGTTGTTAATCTTTACTTTTATTGTTCATCTCCTATCTACCTTTCTTGGTTAATCTTTAATCTTTATGCTTTATTGTTTATGTTCATGTTATTGAGTTTTTATTGATTTAATCAAGTGGGTTTTGATTATTTTGATTATTATTGTTATTGTTATTGATTTGGATTGATTAGTATTTGTTAGTTGATCATTAGTGATTAGTTTGATTTAATCTTTTGGTTCATTTGGATTAGTTTTGTCTAGATTCGTAGCTTTTTGCTTCCTTGTTCTTCGCTACTGTTGTTGCCCAGATTATTCCAAACCAGCAGTTCATTCCGAATCAAGGAATTTTGTTGATTATTCCGGATCAACGGATATTCCGAATCAAACAGGTATTCCGGATCAAGGGTGTTTATTCGGAATAGTAAATATTCCGAATCAAGGTTGTTTATTCGGAATAATCAATTATTCCGAATAAAGTTTTTATTCCGAACGAAGGCCCTTTGTTAATTATTCCGGATCAACCAATTATTCTGAGTAAAGGAATTATTCCAGATGAAGGCTTTATAGTGAATATTCCGAATGAAGAGCTTTTATTCCGAATGAAGGGTTTGTTCTAGTTTATTCCGGATCAACTTGTTATTCCGGATCAGCAATATATTCCGAACCAAGCAAACATTCCGGATCAAGGCAAGTATTCCAAATAAAGGATTTATTCCGGATAAGTGACATATTCCGGATAAAGAATTTATTCCGGATCAAGGTTTATTCCGGATGAAGGCTTTTGTTTGAATATTCCGAATGAAGCAAAATTATTCCGAGTGAAGAAGAATCATTCCGAACGAAGGTGACATTCCGAACGAGTGATTATTCCGAACGAAGGTTTATTCCGAATGAGCTGTTTTCAGGTTAATTTAAGTTTATGTTTTTAAATTTTTAAGCTTTACTTTTCCCGCCTTTTTAATTAGTCGCACTTTAAGTTTACTTGCCTTAGATTTATTTTAAGCCTTGCCTTAGTTTAATTTTTAGTTGCGTTTTAAGTTTGCCTTAGATAGTTTTAAGTTTGCGTTATTTACTTTTACTGCCTTTTAATTTCTCGTCACGTTTTAAATTCTCGCCATTTATTTTAATTAGGTTTAGATTTATTTTACCTGCTTTTACTTTAAAGTTTGTGCACTTTTAATTTTACTACAACGACAAATATTTTTCTTAACCAAAAACAAATGAGTCACATTTAAACCAGTAATCAATTCGATTAGACCACCACAATGAACTTTTAATTTTTATACTGGCCAAAAGCCCTGTTATCAAATGGCGTCGCTGCCGGCTCTTTTCGTTAAGATTAACAGTTTTCTGTGAGAGACGCGTTGCTTTTTGGGAACCGTTCATTCGTGAGCGTTATTTTTCTTGTTTAAAAATTTTCCAAAATGCATAAAAATTAAAAATTGTTAAAAAAATCCATAAAAATTAAAAAAATTCAAAAATCCAAAAAGATTCTTATCTTTATAGTGTATATATATTCTCTTTGTGTTTGGTATTGTTTTCTTTTGCCTTTGCAGGTGTATGCGTACTAGATCTTCTACTTATCCAGAGCCCGAGACTCGTGAAGATTTAGCTATGGCAGGTGTGAACAACAACAATAATCCACCGCACCTCAACAATAACAACAACAATGTTCTTCCACAGCCTGATATTCGGACAATGGAGGAGCTTTGTCAACCCACAATGTTTGGACGAGGAGGACCGATTGCGCCGATGCAAATCACGGCTCCGGAGTTTTTGTTGAAGCATCACATGATTCAACAAGCGCAAACTAATCCATTCCGCGGAATGCCTGATGATGATGCCAACAAGCACCTCGACAAATTCATTACTATCACTCAAAGCATGAAGTTGCCCGGTGCTACTATGGATGTTCTTCGCCTTCAACTCTTTCCACATACTTTATCACACCACGCCGAGAAATGGTTTGATCGTCTCCCGAAGAATTCCATTCATACTTGGGATGACATGACTCAACGCTTTTTGTCGCGCTACTTTCCACCATCCATGGTCACGAGCCTTCGAAATCAAATCAGCGGTTTCATGCAAGAACCCGATGAATCTCTCTTTGATGCTTGGGAAAGATATAATGTTTTGATCGATCGATGTCCAAACCACAACATGCTCCCTGTAACCTTAATTGATACTTTCTACAACGGTTTGACTTTTCGTGATCGTGATACGATTAATGCAGCCGCCGGTGGCACATTTATGAAAAGAAGACCCGAGGAGTGTAGAGAGCTTATTGAGAACATGACTACTCATCACAAAAATTGGGATTCCTCCGCTTCTTCAAGGAACAACCCGAGAGTCAATGTTTCTTCTACTTCAGCAAACCCCGACATGACCGAATTCACCCGCATGATGGCCGAAATGAACAAAAATATCTTGCTCATCGCTTCAAACCAACAACAAGTTAAAGCAATAGCCAATCCTTGTGAGACATGCGGTGGTCCTCACTCATACACTGATTGTCCTTCTACTCAAGGAAATCCGGAAAACATGTATGCGGCTTATGGTAATTATTCACCAGAAAATTACCAAGCCCGACCTCAAGGGGATCGAAATTTGCTGAGTTACCGGTCCAACAACTATCATTCACCCGGTTTTTCTCCTCAAAACCAAAATCCCAACAACAACTACAATAGAAGCAACCAAATCCCAGCTCGAGCTTCTAATCCTTATCACCCACCCGCTCAACAAGCCCCACCCATCAATCAAGATGTTGAAGCCTTAATGAGAACCCAAGGAGAGCAGATTAAGAATCTGCAGAGCCAAATTATCAATTTGAAAGGGGATATCACCAAGCAAGGGAATGACATTAGATCCGAGCTTCGAAATGGTATACAATCCTCCTTCAGCAATCAAACAAATGATTTGAAGAATATGCTGGCTAGTTTCTTACCCACCACTCAACCCTCTACTCCGAGTTCTCTACCTTCAAACACCATCACCAATCCGAGAGCGAATGTGAGTGCTATTACTACCCGTAGTGGAGTTACACTAGTAGGACCACCTATCCCACCCCCAGTTACTCCATCTACACCTCCTCCACCACCATTTATCCCTACTACTCCCACACCTAGTATTAGTACACCATCACCGTCTCCGCCTCGTCGTGAAGAAGTAACCAAGACGAATCCTACACCAACCCCACCTTCCACCTTTAACCCTTCAACATCTCAACCTTCATCTTCTACACCTCCACCACCCAAACCCAATATTCCTTATCCATCTCGCTTAGACAAGGCCAAAATGCACACCAAGGATGACATTCAAGTGTCAAACTATTTGAAGAAAGTTTCGGAAATGACCATCACTTTTAGCCTTGTTGAAGCTCTAGCACAAATGCCTAAATTTGTTAAGATGTTTAAGGAATTGCTTAGCAAGAAGGAGAAGATGGCCGAGTTTGTTAATACTCGATTGAATGAAAATTGTTCTGCCGTCCTTCTTAAAGAACTTTCGGAAAAACTTGGAGATCCCGGTCGTTTTGTGCTACCTTGTACTTTTAACCAAACCGACAAATTTACTGCCTTAGCCGATCTCGGGGCAAGTATAAATTTGATGCCTTTAAGTGTTTGGAAAAAGTTATCATTGCCCGACCTTACACCCACCAAAATGACTCTTGAGCTTGCAAATCACACTCTCGCTTACCCCGTTGGTATTGCCGAAGATGTGTTCATTAAAGTTGGCACATTCACTTTTCCGGTCGACTTTGTCGTTGTTGATTATGAAATGGACCCTCGTATTCCGTTAATACTTGGACGCCCATTTTTGAGAACCGGTAGAGCTTTAATTGATGTGGATAAATGTCAACTCATCTTAAGAGTCGGGGATGATGCACAAGTTTTTGAAATGGGGAAGCTTACAAGCAAATCCTATGGAAGAGAATCCGTGAATATGATTAATGTGCTTGATGATTTTGTCGTCTACAACAATCCTCTATTCGATTCTTGCAATGATAATCCACTGTTTCAAGATGATGTGGATGATTCTCTCTCCAATTTGGAACCTTCACCCATATATGATTCTCCACCGATATATGATGCTTATAATGATGATTCTAGCTCCGACGGAGATGACTATGATGATTTTACTTCCGAGTATCCCGACATGCCCACTTATGATGATTTTGATGAGGCTGATACTCTTTCGATTGATTCTTCTCATGATGAAGATCCTCCGCCTACCATGCTTAATCCTACTTTGGATGACTACTCATTTGAGGAAGACTTCTCTACTTTTCTCAATACATACTTCACTCATGAGAGTGATACTCCTCCTTTAGACTTTGATGATTATGGTCTTGATCCTACTTCAGATTTGAAGAAAATTCTTTCAAAGGAGAAGAAACCGGACGACACAAACATCCGCAGCACGTATGTTTTGACACCTCTTTGTCCACCTTCTGAGGACGAGGTTGTGCCTTTTCTTCGCGGATGTTCTTCAAATTCTGCTGAGCCTGAGTGCTATTTTCCCCTAAAGGAAAAGGTGTTCGACCCCGGTATCGATATTCTTCAGCCATCTCAGTATCCATCTGATGAAATAAAAGGAAAGGTTTTTGGAACTACTGGAGATATGCTTGCACCTCTACACCCTTGCTTCCACCGTGCTCCATCTTTGCTTAAAGGAACCTTGCCTACTCTTCTTTGGCTTGCCTTGTTCGCCTTAAGCTTGTGCTATTTGATGGACGAAAACTATGTATTTGATCCCGGTGGATGTGTTTCATGCTTCTTCCTATGCTAATCAAGGTC
The DNA here is from genome assembly GCA_025667525.1 of Glebionis coronaria. Taxonomy (NCBI): domain Eukaryota; kingdom Viridiplantae; phylum Streptophyta; class Magnoliopsida; order Asterales; family Asteraceae; genus Glebionis; species Glebionis coronaria. The sequence continues at coordinate 339,804,038 of CM046880.1, read as the reverse complement.
GAGTCAGGCTCATGACTCGGTGAACAAAAATCAAGCGCTTCTTGGGAGGCAACCCATGTTTCTATCTTTTAGCTATCTTTATCCTAAGTGTAGGGGAGACCCGTTGGTGTTTGTTATTTCCTCTCTTCTCATATTCAGGGATTCGAGCTTTCAAAGATCCACTCTTGATGATTTTTGACGACCCGTGATTCCGTGTTTCCGTCTTCCCGGATCTATCCTAAACTCTTTTGATTCACTATTTTATATTTTTCAAATATTAAAATAGGAATCTCTTTAGTTGTCCTTTCCTTAGCAAGATTTAAACAAAGTGCACAATGTCCTAAGTGTAGGGGAGTTTACTCCCACATGCTTAAACATTGAGGACAATGTTTATATTAAGTGTAGGGGGACTTCTATCGAAGTTAAGTGGTCTTCTCCTTGTAATTGTCCTCATTTTAACCGGAAAATCAATTTTTCGACATTTTTCAAAATTTTTGATCTATTTTGGCCTATTAGTTTTTACCTTTGTGAATCTTTTGACTCAACCCGAGTTTACTTATCTAAGTTTACTCTAGCTAGTATCCTTAACGTGTTTAAGTCAAGTTTTGCTAGGCTTTTATATAGGGAACTTTAAAACGCGAAAGTCTTAACTCTCACGGGTTAAGAACAAGAACTTTTCGCAAGTTCCTATAATTGATCCTAGAGAGTCGTTTATCAAGGGAACTTTAAAATGCGATTTCTAAACTTGAAAAAGTCTAAGAATTTGACAGATCCTATAGACGACTCGAAAACCCAAAACTTTGATTTAATAGGCTAAGCATCCACGAGTCTCATTCCTTGAGATTTTAAATTGTGGAGAACGAGAGATGATAGATGTGACAATCCGTCAATTTATGGTTGATATTTTATTCTCAATATTATTTAAAAACAATTTACAATATGAACTCACATATTTTTGGGAAGAAATTTGGATTTACGTCTTGGAGTAGCATCGACTACATCTAAACCGGAGGATTCAACGTTACGTGCTTACGTTTACGTATACCGTCTTTGGTGACAGTCCGACATTTTAGAAAATAAATTTGTCCATGAATATTATTTTGGAGTTTTAAATTTGAGTTGGTTCATAAACTCAAAAATTTACAAGAAGAGATTAGGACTTACGATTTTATTTTAACGTCCTTTACGACTAAACCGGAAACCTTAGGATTACGTATTTACGTTTTCGAACTCCGTTTTTTATGAAACAATTTTTATTGGATTCGTTTTGTGACGTTGATTCATAATTTATAAAAACGTTTTTCGTAAAACGACCCGAGGGCACGCAAATCGAGGAAACTAGAATCGAGGAGTACCCGTAAATAAATGGGATGAGACAAGTGGGACACTTGTCCCACCCCACTCCCAAAACCGGCCTAACTTAACTAGCAACACCATAAGGTGTCATTTATTTAGCCTAAGCTACAAACACTTGTCCATTTTTAGCTTCACTTTGAAGCTACTTCACCTCAAAACAACAAGCTAACACATACCATCCATTTCTTACATGCAAACCACTCCTCTCTCTCTCTAATCTCATTTTGGCCGTCCCATATTCATCTTCAAACACCCATTTCATACAAAATTTAACCACAAAACATATGTTATAATTAACATATGTTAATCTCCATTCAAAGAGATGAAGATTGGTGGTCATTTTAACATCCAAGGAGGAGTTTTCATGGAGTAGTAGGGCTGATTTTCCACAAAGAGTTCATGTAGCATGGTGGTCTTGAAGATGGTCTTGGCTATGCACAAGTTTCTCCATCAAAATCCATGTTTTAATCACAACCTACATCAACTTGGTGGTATAAAGATTGTCCTCCTCATTTTCTTGTTATTTTGATTATGTAAACATGTATTTTATTTACTATTGTATATGTATATGATGATTATATGATGATAAAAATGTTATGTGGGGATTTGTTGTTGATAAACATGATTAAAAAGGTGAAAAACCATATGAAACAAGGTTAAAATCTTGGTTAAATTTGATGGCTGTATAAAACAGTAAAGAACCATATGGTAAACTGATATAATGATGAAGTATAATGAATTTACAGTAAGCTATGGGTCTTGTACACATGTGAGAGTTGGCCATGCAATGGAATCATTGTAATGAGTGAGATATGATCAAAACAAGTTTAGGGTATAAATCTGAGGTTACTGTTTTGGACGATTTTTAGAAAATATTTAGAAGATGATTCAACAGTAGCTATAGAAGAGTTAAATGTAGCATATATCATGTAGTTTATGTGATAAAAATTTGAGCTTCTATCTCCATATAGAACTCAAGATATGCCAGTTTTGGTGAAGATGAAGTTAAAAATCAGATTTTTGGAAATTAAAGAATAATACTATTATATAAGCACTCACATTTTAATATATAAAATGTAAAATAAAAACCCACTAACTTATGGATTTTATTTATATAAGTATGTAAAAGGTTAAATAAGTGGACATTTTATAAAAATGGCAACTTGTTATGTTTTATAAGTCATAAAACTATAAACATGATTTTTACGACTTTTTCGGCTAATACCGTAAAAATTAACGTTTTTGTTAAATAAAACTTAGACGACCAAACCCGTCTAATGTAAACTTTATAAAACTCATATACTGATATATAAACATAAATAACAAGTAAAAACCGATAAAACCCGAACTATATAACATACGGACGTTAACGAACTAAATTAACGTTATTGGACTAATAATACAACAAAAATGGACTAAAACACTTATAAACTTATTATTGGGCTTAACCCATTTAGGCCCAACTTGGAAAGTATACATACTGATAATATAGGTATAAAATGGATTAAAACAAGTTAAAGAACCTATAATAAGTTTATTGGACCTAAAACACGTAAATAGGTAAAACGAGAAAACTAGTATAAAAGTTATCGACATATAACACTAAAATGAGTAAACGAGAATATGTAAACCCACATGATCATCATATATATATAATCATCATATGTATACATAATTGATATTTTATAAAGTCATTGGACAAAAGTCTAAGACCGATTATTATTTGTCTAGGTTTCCGTGATTGAAGCACGTACCGTACGTCCGAATTGTCGATAACCCGCCTTCCCACATCAACGTGAGTTCATAGCCTCGCACTCTTTTAAATGTTTATATAAATGTTTTATAAACCCGCGAGGGAGATAACATGTTAGTTTTTATAAAATAGGACACCATTTGTCCCGATTGTTTGATTATTGATTTTGGACCCGAATAATTGAATGACCCGATTGTATGACCCGATAAATGATTAATGGACCCGATAGATGAAATAAAATGGATTATTAAAGTTAGGTTATGTCACTAAAAGTCCCATTAGCATGAATTGTGAACTACCGGGAGTTGGTAGACGCTTATGCATTTAATAGTACTATTTGGGGACGATCACCCCAGTTCGCGCCTTGACGGTTGATCCCCGTCGTGCCACATTGATTGGTAAGCGAATTAATGTATGAGAAGATTTCCATAGCGTGACCTTTGTGACGACACGCTACTTTAGATGGGCAAAATTGGTATCGGGTTAGCTACCCGTTGTTGGTTTAGTAAGGTAACAATGTCATGCGGCTTATAATAATCCGAATTAACGAAATACTAATAGACGCTCCGAATTACGATGTATTGCCTGACTAGCAATACAGGGTCATACTATTGATATTATGTTTGTATTTTGGTTTTCATAACCATATTCATATAACGGTTTTTATTTGATTTTATACAACGTCATAAGACATGTTGTATGATGTTTTTACGACATTGGCTCGTATAATGATTTTTACGGCAAATGCCTATACTATGATTTTCGATAAGGATTTGTATAAAATGAATTTGGCTATTTCATGGCCTATCAAAAACGATTTGTACAAAATGATTTTTAGTAATACTTTTATACTGATATTATATTGATGGAATTTATTAAACTCTATGAATTCACTCGGCGTTATCGCTGACCCTTTTCTTTTAACATGTTTTATCTCAGGTACTTGAAGGTAATTCTCGGGAAGACAACAAGAATTCATGGCCCGCACTTAAACAATATTTTTCCATTCAAATACTTTGTAAAAACTTTGTATGAAATAATATGACTTGGGACTGATGTAACTTTGATCTTTATGAATGGAAATGATTTATTATTAAACGACGCGATTTTTATTCGTTGTCTATGATGTGAGTAATGTGCTATCCCGTAACACCAACTAGTCTTCCGCTGTATTGAGTTGTATAAATTTGGGGGTGTTACAGTTTGGTACCAGAGCTCTCGTTATAGAGAACAAAAGATTTTTAAAACCAAGGTTTTGAATAAAACTTTTCAAAATCTTTTAACTAAAAACATTTTTCTAAAAATGTCTAAAAATCTTTTGACTATAACCGTGCCGAAGAATTCCCGAGTTACCGACAAGGCCAAGACTGAGAAGTGTTATTTTAATATATATATATAACTTGGATTATATATATATATGATGTAATTTTATTACATGATTGTTTGATGATTACTTTGATTTTTATACGAGATATTTATACGAGGTATTTATACGACGTAGATTGTCACAAGTAACCCTAAATCCCCTAGTAAATTAATCGAAGCTATTCTCATAGGAATTCTAGCTATCCTAGATCTAAACCAAGTTGCGGATATTTTTGATCCCAACAAATGGTTGAAATTCGTAGAAGTGTAGATATTAGTTGATTGTGATATTGAAGAAGAATTGGCAAGATTAAATCCGATATCGATGTCATGACGATCTTTCCTTATAGAGTGGAGTTTGACAAAACGTTATCACCTGGAAAGATGTCATCTGATTCGTTGTCATCCAATTCTTAAATTGAAATCGAAAGGGTGAAAGTTGCACTTGAGGCTGTCATTGGAACCAGTACCCAAAAGCCTCATGCCACTAATACCTTTCCGAGAAGTCTAGTTAAATGATCAAGTCATTTCATATTAATGACTCATTTGATAATTGTTGTTGTAAGAGCTAATAGGATTGGAAATCAAGTGTTGATTCATATTGAGATTGTATTGCCTTTACAAGGCCGAAGAATAAGGTTGTAAGTATTAGAAAATAAGGTTGTAAGGATATCGAATTGAGTATAAAATTGGTTGAAACTTGAATGAAGTAAAATTTTAACCCGTATGGAATATGAGATTGTTAATATAAGTCGTTCAGTTTTGTGATTGAATTATAAGGTTTTAATTGATTGTTGATTCGTGTTAAAGGTTGTTCCTAGGCCATTGTCCACTGACGAGGATGCCCAGTGTCCAATAAATAAATTGAAGAAATCTTCTTCTGAAATTGAGACCGATGGATCTTCTGGGACATGTGGAACACCTAATGACTCTTGTAGATTAGTATTCATTGTGGTATCTTTTAAAATCCCTAACTTAACTGAGATATCAGTTGGTAGGATGAGTTCTGAGAATTGTATGACGTAGTGACACGTAATGTGTTACGGTACAATTTTGACTTGTTGGTGATTAATGAAAAGACTACCTTTGATTGCTAAATTCTACATGTATCGATGTTATCTATCTCTTATTGCTTCATCCTAATGTTCGCAGTAGTGATGCAACCATTGAACAAGTACTCATCTTGATTTGAGTTACGTTGTGAATCATTCTTCGTGAGTGCCATTGAGGTCATGAACCTCATGATTATTTGGCTAAGCTCATTTCCTATCATATCGTAGTTAAGTTCTTGGTGAACAACTCTTCGTCACTCTTTTGCAGATCACACATTATTTTTATAAAGTTAAAACGGTATCCTTTGAGAAAATTTATTTTTCATCACAATAAGGATTATTCAAAGTGAGATTTATAAGTGATTGTTATCGAAAAGAAGTTGTTTATAAAACACCTTGGAAAACTTAATTGTTTTCATAACAAAGAAAATCTTTGTAAATTTATCTTTGATTCTTATTTAAGAATTAAGCATGAAAATGTTTTTACTACAAACATGGATGATAAAATTTTGACGAACTGAGTATTGCATCGTTAATCTTGAAATTGTATATAGTTGCGCGCCTACATACAATTTGGAATGGACTATGCAAGACTGATTAGTAGTCACCATAAAACTAATGAATAAACACTACATTTTCTTTGAAGATTGTGAAAAAAATTAAATTTTAAGAGGTCTGCAAGAAGTGAAATATAGGGACATAGTGTTAGGGACACCTACATATGTGCCCGTACTATTTATTCTTCTGAGTCGAATTTACTCATCTGTAGAAATTGTCTTATTTGACAATTGACAATTCTTTCTTGTCCAATTCTCCCGTAGTGAGATTCTTAGGAAAAGTATCTGATTACCGAGTGTTGATACCCGACAGGATGTATTGACATTCTTATCATTTCTTATGATTTGATTTCATTTGAATGACCTGGGTAACGATCCGAGGAGCTTTCGAATGCGTACTCAAATTATGAAAACATGGGATATATTCATGCTCGTTAAATGTTTTCATCTGTATCTGATTTGAAATTCTCTCGCGTAGATTATGCGTTGACCTTACTCTTTAGATGATAGTTGTGTCTCCATATATCCTTGAATTTGTGAAGGGTTAGGAATTATTATTAGTCTTTTGAGAAGTTCACATCTTATCAACGGCAATGAAACTGAAAAGTTGATTATGCCGGTAGAATGGATTGATTGATTATGACATGACGACATTGTCTGAATTGATGGGAACTCGAGTAGAATTCCCTAAATGATAAGATGTTGATTATCAAAAGTGATCTAAATAATTCTTGATGGATGACCATATCCTGTATTAAGACTTGAAATATTACCACGAATGGTTGTGAACTAGTTATAGATATTGTAATCTAGAAAGAACCTAATGTGAATGTATTAAAAGATGTTTCCGTTATCTGGAACTTTAGGAGGTATTTATTGATGACTTACTTTCGCCATTAAGGCAAGTTGAATTTGGTATTGATTATATTCTCGGTGTTGCACCTGTGGCTTGTGCACTGTACGTCAGCACCATCTGAATTAAAGGAATTACCGTACAACTGAGAGAGTTGTCGGAAAAAGATTTTATTATACCAAGCCTGTCATCCTGAAGAGCTATGGTGTTATCATTCCTTATATTTATAGATTACTGTGACTGAGTAAATTGACAATCGAAAACGATATCCATAACTCGAAATGGAAGATTTGTTCGATCATTTACAAGGTTCTAGCGTATGTTTTAAAGATTTGATCCACGGCATGGTTATCATCAACTTCGCATCTGCGAAAAAGATTATGTATTCCAATCACTACATCTAGAACTTGTAATGAACATTATAAGTTTCATGAGATGATGTTTGGATTGACTAATACACATGTAGCATTCATAAATTTGGTGAATCACGTGTGTAGGCTGTAATTTGATAAATTCATGCTCGTGATCATTAAGGACCATTGTTTGTTTATAAGAATAAGAATGAGTTAATAATCATTTATAGATTGCCCTGAATTGGCCGAATGATAAAAACTGTACCTTGAATAATTAACATGTGATTAAAGACTAAATCCTTTATATTAAATTGACCATGTGAGTAGTAGATAATGAAATATAAAATGACTCTTCAAAATTTAGAAGTCATTTAGAACTTTGAGTATTACTAAAAAGAAAATGGAAATATGTTTTGACGAATGTTTTAACAAAGGATTTTAAGGGATTATTCCCTTATACACAAATCATTTAACTAAACTTCTGTTTAGGGGTAAATGTTTGTGTATACTTCTAGATAACCTAAAAGGGATTAAGGAAACCATTTAAAACCATAACTTGAAATTTGAAACAACATTTTTTGCTTTTCAAACTAAGAAAACTTCTACCAAAGTATAAACAAAGGTTTTTCGAACATTTACGAAATCTTATTAAATATTTTCGATAAATCAACAAAAATCTTGTTAATTAAATTCAAATTTATTTTGAACATTTTATATAATTGGTCGAACTAAGAAATTTAAAAACTTTTACGTTTACATTTCATAAAAATCGAATATTTAATATTTAATTAATTATAATAATTATCGACGCTATAGACGATGGATTGAGAAAAACGGATAAAAATGATAGTTGAGAAGAAACTAAAACATAGAAGATATGAAGAAAGAATTTTGAATAAATACGGTTGTGATACTTATTTCATCAGGAAGATGAACGTAATTACTGACGCATAATATATAAAGAATACCTGAGTGAATTATGGACATGATAATTACATCATCATGAGAAGTGAATATAGATACCGACGCATTATGTAGAAAAGATAAAGAACCAGTTAGGATGTGTTCCTTAATAATGAAGGTGCAAAAATAAATTGCCGAACGATATAAAAATAAACGATGTTTGTAAGAAGGGATAATATAGATTATAAAAGAGATTCGCGGCTAATGTGAACCATTAAAAATTTAGAAGCCGATAGCGTTAAATGCTTTAAAGGCCACTTGTGGTAGCTGATGAGACTGTATTTATACATAGTCTCATCGTCCAAATCGGGCTTAAAACGCTTAAAATATCATCAAAATACCCAATATATGCGTGTGTTTGTTCATTGTGTATTTCAGGTACGGATATCGTGAATTCACCAAAAGATCAAAGGAATCAAGCAAAAACGAACACGGGAAACGAAGCCGCACAAAGAACCGGACCCGAATCATGATTTTCCAGTGAAGTCCTTGAAGAATTGAGAATTGGCAACTTTGGTCCCTCAACTTATGAAGACTTGTCACAAATGACCCTCCATTATTCATTTGTGCAAGATATATCCTTGATATTTGAAGACATGTGCATGATTGGCCCTTGGAGAATGCCTTTTGTACACTTTTGATCCTTGGTAAAAAGTTTACCAAATCATGTGCCAAATTTGACAAATGCTTGAAAGATATAACAAAAGAAAAAGGGAGTAAAAGCTGATAGAAAAGAAATGGAAACAAGTTGAGAGTGTAAGGACTGTTTTTGCCAAACAATGCAATCAACCTCAGCCAATCACCATTACACGTCATCTCCCACCACCAATAAACCCACGCCACCTCACTTTACCCCCCACCTCATACTCCACTTACCATTTATTTATTTTAACTAACTTAATCAGTTCAAAAGTGGGGGTAAACACGTTTTTTGAATTTAATCACCCTAAAACCCCATTAAACACCACTGTTCATCCCCTTCTTAACCCATATAAACCCTAATCCAATTACTAAGCAAATCAAAGGGTTTTAGCCCCATTGTTTCCAGATCAGTAATTGATGACCATGTGAACCAAACCCACTTCACACACTCGAATCTTGTGACCCCTGTACCCCACACGGGACAACTCTGTCACCCCCAAAAATGGCAAACTCAGCATCTTTGACTCCATCCACGGTTTTGATGCATCTACTTGCTCCCTAAGTGTAATCAAACGACTCAGAATCACTGGCATCCAACTGGCATCACATGTGGCCACTTTTGACCAAAAATCAAGACCAAGAAGACAAGGGCAGACTTGGAAATTTAGATATTAGGGTTTAGCATTTTTTCTGTATTCTAGATGATTCTACCATTCAGTATATAAAGGGTGCATGTATCCTTTATTTTACTTTGTTCCAATTTTTGTAAAGACTTTATATTATTAATGAAAATGAAAATATTTAGTTTTTATGATATTGAGTTCCATTTTACTGTTTTAGTGTAAGTGATTTTCTATTTTGCAAGTTTAGTCAAAGTTTTTAGGAAGAAAAGTGTTAATCTCTAAGAGTTATTTTCAGAAAAGTTTGTGTCTCTTTTAGAAAATTCTTGAAAAGCGCTTTCCAAAGATTTGAAATCCGTTTTTAAACTGAAGTAAAAGTGGAGGTTTAACACGTATCTCAATCTTTATCAAGTTTTGATCAAGTATCTTTCAAAGTTTCAAAGTGGTGATTTTTAAAAAAAAATTGATTTCCATATTTTTTTACCTATAAGCTATAAGCTAGCTTAATCAATAAGCTAGCTTGATAGCTTATTGGCTTATTGAACAGGTAACTTTTGTGGCTCTCTCTTTTTGGCAGGTTCTAAGGATCATTTCCTCCTTGAAGATATATTGGGTACTTGGACTTTTGAGGTCCAATACCATCATCTCTCTACAACAGCTTATCACAAAAGCCAGCATAAGCCTCCAGCTTATAGGAGAAGGCCTCAGCTGGCCTTGGTGTAGTTGGATGTTAACTACACAAGGTAAACGGCTTGAACCCTCCTTTAGTTCAAGTTTATGTGATAATTTGTGACTTTGCATGATTTAAGGATTGGCTTGCTTATTTGTTCATTCTTCTGCTTAATTTTGCTCATATAAGTAGTCTACACATGTTAGAGTAAGTACCATCTAGTTTTAAAGTGTTTAAAATAAGTGTCCTTTGTTAAATCCACTTTCTGTTAGTTAAGGGGGTGTTTGGGAATAGTAGTTAAACTGATTTAAGCCTTAGCTTTTGGTTTAAATTCTACTTAGACTTGACTTATATGTAGGAGTGGGTTGTTCCTGTTATTGGTTTGGGTTTAGGTAGGATTTAAAACAAGTTTGTGTGGTAAAATTTTGGTTCATATAGCTTAAAACAGCAAAACTATCTTTCTGATTGTTTTAGTGTGATTTTGATAATCATAGCTTGTTAGTTGTTAGGAGGTAGGGTGACCTAGGGTTTGTGACCATTTATTTGTGTTTGGGTAGTGTCCTGATCAAGTTTTGGCAATCCATAACTCACCCAATTGCCATTTAGATCAGCAAAAGACCCAAAGCCCTTTTCTGTATATCAGTGACTGATTATTGGCCAATTGTGTGAAATATTTATATTGTGCCTGTGTGTTTTTGTGCTTATACTGACTCCCCACACTTCCATGAGTGTGGGGGTGCCCTTGTTGCCAAAAATCATCAACAATTGAACAAGTTCTAGGCCAAAGTACCACCAGATCCGTTTTTTAACACAAGCAGTGGGAACTCCTTTCCCACTGCTAGCACTTGTGTTCCCACTGCTTAGCTACAAGACAGAAAACAAAGAAGTGTCACTTTCAGTTTCATTTATTTTTGTCTTTAGTGGTCTTTTTTAGGATTTAGACTTTCAGACTTTTTCCATTATTTTTCATTTTTAATTTCTGATTTTTCAGTTTAGTTAATTTTGGAGTTACTGTTCATTTTTTATTTTTTTAGATTAATTGGCTATTTTAATTAACTTTTTAGATTCTGTTTTTTGTCTTTTAGTGTAAAAAGTTTATATTTTTCAGATTTAAAATTTTTCTTAGATTTAGAAAATTATTTTAAGATTTTTAATTTAAAAATTAGCTACTGTTCACTTTTTAATTATTTTTTTATAATTAATTTAAGTTAATTAGGGTTTAATTATTAAACTATTTTGTCTTTTAGTGAAAAATTTTACATTTTTCAAACTTTTTCAATTTTCTACTGTTCATTAAGGTAATTTAGGATTTTTAAAATTGTCAAATTAATTTTGTCATTATTTTATTATTTTTTATGATTATTTTAATTTAAAAATAGTTTTTAGTGATTAAAAAATAGAAAAGTAGTTTTTAAAATTTAGGAAAAATACTTTTTAGTCATTAAATAATATAAGTTAGTTATTAGTTCAATAAATTAATATTTTGGGCATTTTTTTAATTATATTTAATTTTTAGGCTTTAATTAGCATTAAAAATTGAATATTTAATTAATAAAAGGTTTTAAAATATATTTGTTGGATTTTTATTCTTATTTATATTATTTAAGACTTAGTTTAATCATTTAATTAATTTTTAGGTTTTAATTTTTAATTTCGTCACGTTTTACGTATTTACGTTCGCGTTTTACGTTAATTCGTCGTAGTGTAAACGTAGTCGTAACTCGTCTTTTATTTTTCTCTTCTCAACCAAAAACGACACTAATCCAAACATTGTTATTTTATATTTTGGCACATTAATCCACACACCTCCTTCGAGAACGAACTTGGAATTTATTCGTCTTCACGGTTTTTCATTAAATCGTGTCGATTAATACTTGCCGCATTTATACTCGTCTTTCCTAAGACTTGTATATCTATAAAAACCACTATATCATTTTGGCGCCGCTGCCGGGGAGGTGTTTAGTGTGTCATTATTATTAGTATCGTGTTTGTGTGAGTAGTGCGTTTTTGCTTTTCAATTTTTGGAAAGCGTGAATATCGTACATACTCATTTTTGTTATTTTTCTCTATTATAGTATAATATCCAAATAAATCATGTTTAATTTTCCTAAATTAAACACAAAACAATCTTTTACTATATTGTAGATATATTGGTTTTCGTTTTTTGTGAATATTATTACTATATTGTATCTACGTAAGAACAATAAATATACAAGTACTCCAAAAGCGTGAAAACGCAACCTTGATTCGGGATTTCATCACTCGATCATTGTATTCGAATCTAAAGCAAAAGTTTAAAGGCAAAATAGATAAATACTTTCGTGAGGCTTAATTTCAATTAACACAAACTATAAGGTGGGTATAAGGCGGTTGTATTTCACGACCTAACGGAAAAAGGCTCTTAAGTGCTTCGCGTCGCCTCGTTTCCTCCGCTTGCTTGTGCGTGTTTTGAGAAAGAGGGCTAATCGAGGGTTTGCCGCCCAAGTATTATCTACGTATACTATATTTGCTTGTGTTTTCAAGATTAAACCCTCTTGAACGTTTTGGTGTTCCACCAACGTTCTAAAGTCATCGAGAACGTTCACTCCATGTGATCGTTTTCATTCTTTGAGGCTCCTTTAATCGAGAAAGTCGATTCGAGGAGAGATTTGTAGATTTGTGTCTACGTAATACATTCAAAAACCCAAAAAAATTAAAAAACCAATCAAAAACCAAAAAAATTGAAAAATCGAAAAGCCGCAAAAAGAATCTTCTTTGCTACCACCCATTCTACGCTTAGTGCATGCGCACTCGATCGAAGTATTATTCCAATTCTAGTGAAGCTTCGAATCGACGCAATCGTAATCGAAGGAATCGACGACGTAGACGAGAATTAGAAACCGACGTTCCTAATATCGTTGTTGAAGAAACCTTAGACGAGATGGCCGACAATCGTTCTATGATGGAATTGCTCCAAGCGCCCACCGAGGGTTATGGAGACGTGATCGTAATTCCCGCTATCGAGGCGGAGAATTTTGAGATCAAGAGCGGAATGCTTTCGTTGATCCAAGCTACGAAGTTTCGAGGTCGTGAAGCCGATAATCCTCACGACCATATTCGGAATTTTGATCGTCTTTTGGCCACGAGCAAGTTTAAGAATGTCGACACCGATGTCGTCAAGCTTATGCTTTTTTCGTACTCGCTCGATGGTGCCGCCAAGGATTGGTACGAGAAAGAGCCACCTAATTCGATAGTTACGTGGAAGGATCTCGTCTCCAAGTTCGTTAATTATTTTTTCCCACCGTCTAAGACAACGTTTTTCAAAAACGAGATTACGAAATTTGAGCAAAAATCGAATGAATCTTTTAGAGACGCGTGGGATCGCTTTAAGGAATTGCTTAGGCAATGTCCTCACCATGGTTTTTCCGAGTTGCACCAAATCGATACGTTTTACAACGGTCTTAATTTTCACGAACAAGACTCGTTGAATTCCGCCGCCGGTGGCAACTTTTTGTGTAAGACTCCGAGAGAAGCTTTGATAATTATCGAGAACCGATCCAAGGTTTACCAACTCCGCAATGCACCGAGTGTTGCCAATGTCGCCAATGTTAGTAGTTCTAATCGCGACATTGAGAGGGTTGATGCAAAAGTAGACAAGTTGACGAATGTGTTCACGTCTTATCTCATTGAGATGCAAAAGAAAGACGCTCCCGCTACGGTGAAAGCGGTTGAGGTTTCATGTACGTTTTGTGGTGGACCTCATAATTATTACGAGTGTGCGGCTACGGATGGCCAAACGTCGAATGTGAGTGCGTTAAACAACAATTTTCAAAATCAAAATAACGCGGGTCCATCACAACAAGGCAATTATAACCAAGGCAACAATTTTAATCAAAACCGAAACAATTTTCATGGAAATAATCAACAAGGAAATTTTTCGAATCAAAATCAAGGAGGTTATAATCAAGGTCGTAATATAACTTGGCAAAATCGAGATAACAATCAAGGAAATAATTTTTCAAGTGGTAATCAAGGAAATTTTCAAAGAAATAATCAAAACCAAGGGAACTTTAACTCAAATCAAAATAGTTCGTCAAACGATTTTCAAAACTACATGAAAACGAATGAGGCTAATATGAGACGATTAGAGGGAGAAATTGGTACTTTGAAAAACGACTTTTCTAATACATTGAAATTGCAAAACACGAAGATTGAGCAAGGGCAAATTGATATTAAAAAGATGTTTTCGGCTATAATGAACAAAGCCTCGGGTTCGTCATCGAGTTCGTTACCTAGTGACACCGTTGCTAATCCGAAAGAACAATGTAAAGCCGCCTCGTCTCGTGAGAAAGGTCGTGTGATTACCCCTAACCTTGAAGGATTCCGTGTTGTTTATCCCTCTCAACCCTCGACTTCTAAGACGTCTTCTTGTTCTAAAGTCGATGGGGTGAACGTGGCGACCAAGGAAAAGAGTGCACACCCTCGTGTACCTCAAATTCCATCCACGGTTCAAAAAGAGAGCTTTGTCGACCTTACCAAAGTAACCCTTGAAGAAACTTGTGCTTCGATCCTTCTTAAAAAACCCAAAAGGCGTATGCCGAGAAAGGAAAAGGATCCGGGCCAATTTCTACTACCTTGTGATTTTTCCGAGATTGAGGGATGTTTAGCCCTTGCCGATTTAGGTGCTAGCATCAATCTTATGCCTCATTCTCTTTGGAAATTGATGAGATTGCCTTCGCTTACCCCCACAAACATGACAATCGAGCTTGCAAATTGTACACCTTTAATACCAATTGGAATAGCCGAGGATGTCTATGTTAGGATTGGAAAGTTTGTTTTTCCCGCGGATTTTGTTATATCCGATTACGAGTGTGACCCTAAATGTCCCATTATTTTAGGTCGACCATTCTTATCGACGGCTAGAACCGTAATCGACGTTCACGAGGGGAGACTTACTATGAGATATGGGGATGAGAAAATAGACTTTTTCGCTAGAAAATCCCAAGGATTTAATGAGAATGAAAAAACCGAGGTTTCAAAACCTAATGATTCAAATTCTAATGATTTCAAA
The DNA here is from genome assembly GCA_025667525.1 of Glebionis coronaria. Lineage (NCBI taxonomy): Eukaryota > Viridiplantae > Streptophyta > Magnoliopsida > Asterales > Asteraceae > Glebionis > Glebionis coronaria. Next base: position 339,788,825 of record CM046880.1, on the reverse strand, counting down.
ATGTTTACTTTAGCGGAAAGAATGAAGCTTGATGCATGTTTTGAAAGAATTAAGAAAAACGGTTTTAAAGATGATGATTTTAATGATAAAGAATACGTGTACCTAATTCAAAAGGGTATGTGTAAATTTATGGATGAAAACTCACTTTGGGATGTTTTTAGCGAAACAAGTGAACGACCAATTCCGAAGGGTGACGTTAATGCCATCACGACAATGACCAAAATGGGTTCGTCTTCACCACCTTCGAAGGACCATGACTTTGAGGCTTCAACTTCTAACTCCATCGAAGTGCCTCCTTTTCCTAGCCCAACACCCGTTGAGGCTAAAGGGTTTATCAACATCGATCCTCTCGTCTTAGAAAAGTCACCTAAGCATAGCCCTAGTGCTTGTAAGTCCATGGTTGTGAGTGCTCACATCGACTCTTTCTTTGACGATGACGATAGCGATTTTGCCGAGATTGATCACGTACTTAGACATCCACATGCAATTTTTGATTCTCCAAAGAAGAAACATGTGAAGTACGATGATTATGAGTTTGATCCCGAGATTGAGGAAATCATTGAACGAGAGCTAGCTCTTATGCCTTCACTTCCACCTACGAGTGAGGTCGATCTTTCCAAAATCGAGGATGAACTTAATGAGTTGGAACGTCTTATTTTCGATGACGAACCAAATCATGTGACCACAAATCCCATTCTCGAGGAGTTACCTAACCAACACTCCTCATTTGAGAATGACGTTTACCACATTCGTGAGGATCTAACTTATCAACGATCCCCACAAAAGAATGATGGTTTCGTGCTTGATCGTGATCTTTTCGAGAGAGTTTCTAAGATACTCAAGGAAGGGAATGACAAACCTTGGTTTGACAAGCCTATCTTTGATGAAGAAATCGATGAGATCGACGATCATGAGGATGACGAGTATGTAGACCCCGAGGGGGCGGTGTTCTTTATTGACAAACGTTTTGAGAACTTATATAATCCGCCACCCCCTCCCGCCAAAGACTTAAATGTGAGGATTTTTAGCGCGACTAATTTTGAATTTGACACGCCAAATATTTTCAACATTATTCAATCGGGTTTTCATAAAGAGTTTAAGAACGATGAAAAAGGAAAGGATTTTAAAAATGTTTTAAATGATTTTTCTACAAGTTTAACTCCGTCATCACCACGTTTTATGAGTGCTACCACCTCGTCTACTCCTTTTGACGATGGTGTGTGTGGATCTAGTGTGGGGGAAGCCCCAAATGTTCCCTCGCATTTTTCCACCAAGGACGAGATTTACGATCCCGGAATTGCTTGTAAAGGGAAATCTCGGTCTTCCACCGATGCAATAAATGGAAAATCTTTTCATTTGCTTGGTGTGAGTCTACCTCGAGTAGCTCATATGTTTTACTTACCCATTGCCCCACCTTTCTACTTCTCATCTCTTTTCTTCTACCCCATTGGGGTTTGTGTTGGAGTAGCGTTGTTTCTTCTTTCATCCGAAAACGAAGACGCTATCTTTGACCCCGGTATACGTTTATCGGGTTTTTAAAGTACTCCACGTACTTTTGGGCCTTGTTCATCATGTAAGCCCCACTAAAAATGACCATACCATGATTATCCCTAAATGATCACATTTATGGGGATCCGAGTCGAGCTTTTGACTCGGTTATCAAAAACAAGGTGCCTCGAGGGGGATTCTCATGCTTATCCTTGTACATATTATTGCTTTCTTAGTTAATGTAACGAGGGTACTTGTGCTCTTCCAACCTTTGTTCCGTGGTTGTTTGTGATTGTGATTCATTAGGTTCATCGTCATCATTGAAGCCTCTCGTGTTCGTTTTACGGATCACTCGAGCTTCGATCGTTGCCTTTGGAGATTCCGATATCCGATGATATCCTTTTATGTTCTAACGTTTATCTTATTAGCACAATTCATAAACGGCTTTTAGGTTATTCGTTTAACCCTTTCCATGCTCGAGATTAAGCATTCGACTTCGTCTCTAGTATGGGGGTGTTTACACCCCTAGACTCGAAACATTGAGGACAATGTTTAGTTTTAGTATGGGGGGGTGAGTAGATACTTCACCTTGCTTACGTCACCACGCAATCCAATTTTCATCTTTTTGTTATCTTTTTATGCAAAATAAGGCTAAAAATGGCCAAATTTTAAAAAATTTCTTGTTTTTCATAAGTGTTTAAGACACGAATGTAGGTTTTCCGATGGTGAGAACGAGAGTAATTTTTGACTCGACCGTGCGTGTTGAGCACTTAGCTTCGATTCCTTAACTTTTTAGGCTAAGTCTCTTAAATGAGGACGAGAAATGATAGAGTTATTTATAAGTCTCGTAATCGTCACGATCTTATGTGTAGTAATTATTAGCTTATTCTCCCAACGCTTTTGCATAATAAATTGTTAATAAATATTGATTTGGCGGTTTAGTCACTATTGTTGGGTTTCTAATTTGTTTTGGTAGCTTCCATGTAATTAAATTGGGAAAACATTAAGGTATCGCCAGCGTCACGGTTTTGAAGTATTGGCACCCGAATAATCGAAAGCTTCACCTAATAATAAGATTTCAAGTGCTCACCTAAATTAAGCAAAAATTTGAAGCTCACAAGGCCGAAAAATCTATGCCCAAATTAAAAGTGAATCAAGCCTTAATCTTCGAAGCTTTAAAGATCCAAAATTCGCTTTAGCGTGAGGATATACGTCTTTGGCTAATAAAACCACCGATGAGGCGGATAATAAAAGGCAAGGCAAGACCGAAGTCATAATAAAAGCTTCATGGCGAAGTTGAATAAAAGATGGAGGTAAACCAAAGATAATAAGGCCCTTCCGTTAGGGGGCGTATAAAAGTCTTGGTAATAAGTCTCATGTTCAAAACCGTTATAAAACCGTGTTTATCGATCCTTCTTGTTGACTTAATTTTTTGACATCGTTGTCTATTGGGATGAATTATTGATTTGATGATTTTGGTTACACCGTTAAGTTTCTATTTTTAGACTTAATCTCTATTCACGCATAAGTCAATGATGTATCCTCGTGATCATTAAGACATAATAAAATATAAGAGATACCAAGTAGGAATAAGGGAGTTTAGGTTCGTAATTAACACTCATAAGATGTGATCGTGTTGCTAACTTATAATAACAATGATCTCGTTACACGCTTAGCATGGAATTGGGTGAAAATCGAGGACGACGAAATTATTTCTAACGAAGCATTCACGTGTTCTTGTTCTATGATCCTAAAAGTCACATTCTCGTGATGAAAACAATACATTATGTCTAAAACGCGTGTAGTAGTTTATTTAAACTTATGTCTTGAATAAATGTCATCAGAAAATGAATTTTGGAAGTGCTATGATACTTAATTCTAGGATTGCGTGGGGACACGGCAATGGTTTAGTATGGGGGAGTGATGAGACTGTATTTATACATAGTCTCATCGTCCAAATCGGGCTTAAAACGCTTAAAATATCATCAAAATACCCAATATATGCCTGTGTTTGTTCATTGTGTATTTCAGGTACGAATATCGTGAATTCACCAAAAGATCAAAGGAATCAAGCAAAAACGAACACGGGAAACGAAGCCGCACAAAGAACCGGACCCGAATCATGATTTTCCAGTGAAGTCCTTGAAGAATTGAGAATTGGCAACTTTGGTCCCTCAACTTATGAAGACTTGTCACAAATGACCCTCCATTATTCATTTGTGCAAGATATATCCTTGATATTTGAAGACATGTGCATGATTGGCCCTTGGAGAATGCCTTTTGTACACTTTTGATCCTTGGTAAAAAGTTTACCAAATCATGTGCCAAATTTGACAAATGCTTGAAAGATATAACAAAAGAAAAAGGGAGTAAAAGCTGATAGAAAAGAAATGGAAACAAGTTGAGAGTGTAAGGACTGTTTTTGCCAAACAATGCAATCAACCTCAGCCAATCACCATTACACGTCATCTCCCACCACCAATAAACCCACGCCACCTCACTTTACCCCCCACGTCATACTCCACTTACCATTTATTTATTTTAACTAACTTAATCAGTTCAAAAGTGGGGGTAAACACGTTTTTTTGAATTTAATCACCCTAAAACCCCATTAAACACCACTGTTCATCCCCTTCTTAACCCATATAAACCCTAATCCAATTACTAAGCAAATCAAAGGGGTTTAGCCCCATTGTTTCCAGATCAGTAATTGATGACCATGTGAACCAAACCCACTTCACACACTTGAATCTTGTGACCCCTGGACCCCACACGGGACAACTCTGTCACCCCCAAAAATGGCAAACTCAGCATCTTTGACTCCATCCACGGTTTTGATGCATCTACTTGCTCCCTAAGTGTAATCAAACGACTCAGAATCACTGGCATCCAACTGGCATCACATGTGGCCACTTTTGACCAAAAATCAAGACCAAGAAGACAAGGGCAGACTTGGAAATTTAGATATTAGGGTTTAGCATTTTTTCTGTATTCTAGATGATTCTACCATTCAGTATATAAAGGGTGCATGTACCCTTTATTTTACTTTGTTCCAATTTTTGTAAAGACTTTATATTATTAATGAAAATGAAAATATTTAGTTTTTATGATATTGAGTTCCATTTTACTGTTTTAGTGTAAGTGATTTTCTATTTTGCAAGTTTAGTCAAAGTTTTTAGGAAGAAAAGTGTTAATCTCTAAGAGTTATTTTCAGAAAAGTTTGTGTCTCTTTTAGAAAATTCTTGAAAAGAGCTTTCCAAAGATTTGAAATCCGTGTTTAAACTGAAGTGAAAGTGGAGGTTTAACACGTATCTCAATCTTTATCAAGTTTTGATCTAGTATCTTTCAAAGTTTCAAAGTGGTGATTTTTAAAAAAAAATTGATTTCCATATTTTTTTACCTATAAGCTATAAGCTAGCTTAATCAATAAGCTAGCTTGATAGCTTATTGGCTTATTGAACAGGTAACTTTTGTGGCTCTCTCTTTTTGGCAGGTTCTAAGGATCATTTCCTCCTTGAAGATATATTGGGTACTTGGACTTTTGAGGTCCAATACCATCATCTCTCTACAACAGCTTATCACAAAAGCCAGCATAAGCCTCCAGCTTATAGGAGAAGGCCTCAGCTGGCCTTGGTGTAGTTGGATGTTAACTACACAAGGTAAACGGCTTGAACCCTCCTTTAGTTCAAGTTTATGTGATAATTTGTGACTTTTCATGATTTAAGGATTGGCTTGCTTATTTGTTCATTCTTCTGCTTAATTTTGATCATATAAGTAGTCTACACATGTTAGAGTAAGTACCATCTAGTTTTAAAGTGTTTAAAATAAGTGTCCTTTGTTAAATCCACTTTCTGTTAGTTAAGGGGGTGTTTGGGAATAGTAGTTAAACTGATTTAAGCCTTAGCTTTTGGTTTAAATTCTACTTAGACTTGACTTATATGTAGGAGTGGGTTGTTCCTGTTATTGGTTTGGGTTTAGGTAGGATTTAAAACAAGTTTGTGTGGTAAAATTTTGGTTCATATAGCTTAAAACAGCAAAACTATCTTTCTGATTGTTTTAGTGTGATTTTGATAATCATAGCTTGTTAGTTGTTAGGAGGTAGGGTGACCTAGGGTTTGTGACCATTTATTTGTGTTTGGGTAGTGTCCTGATCAAGTTTTGGCAATCCATAACTCACCCAATTGCCATTTAGATCAACAAAAGACCCAAAGCCCTTTTCTGTATATCAGTGACTGATTATTGGCCAATTGTGTGAAATATTTATATTGTGCCTGTGTGTTTTTGTGCTTATACCGACTCCCCACAATTCCATGAGTGTGGGGGTGCCCTTGTTGCCAAAAATCATCAACAATTGAACAAGTTCTAGGCCAAAGTACCACCAGATCCGTTTTTTAACACAAGCAGTGGGAACTCCTTTCCCACTGCTAGCACTTGTGTTCCCACTGCTTAGCTACAAGACAGAAAACAAAGAAGTGTCACTTTCAGTTTCATTTATTTTTGTCTTTAGTGGTCTTTTTTAGGATTTAGACTTTCAGACTTTTTCCATTATTTATCATTTTTAATTTCTGATTTTTTAGTTTAGTTAATTTTGGAGTTACTGTTCATTTTTTATTTTTTTAGATTAATTGGCTATTTTAATTAACTTTTTAAATTCTGTTTTTTGTCTTTTAGTGTAAAAAGTTTATATTTTTCAGATTTAAAATTTTTCTTAGATTTAGAAAATTATTTTAAGATTTTTAATTTAAAAATTAGCTACTGTTCACTTTTTAATTATTTTTTTATAATTAATTTAAGTTAATTAGGGTTTAATTATTAAACTGTTTTGTCTTTTAGTGAAAAATTTTACATTTTTCAAACTTTTTCAATTTTCTACTGTTCAGTAAGGTAATTTAGGATTTTTAAAGTTGTCAAATTAATTTTGTCATTATTTTATTATTTTTTATGATTATTTTAATTTAAAAATAGTTTTTAGTGATTAAAAAATAGAAAAATAGTTTTTAAAATTTAGGAAAAATACTTTTTAGTCATTAAATAATATAAGTTAGTTATTAGTTCAATAAATTAATATTTTGGGCATTTTGTTAATTATATTTAATTTTTGGGCTTTAATTAGCATTAAAAATTGAATATTTAATTAATAAAAGGTTTTAAAATATATTTGTTAGATTTTTATTCTTATTTATATTATTTAAGACTTAGTTTAATCATTTAATTAATTTTTAGGTTTTAATTTTTAATTTCGTCACGTTTTACGTATTTACGTTCGCGTTTTACGTTAATTCGTCGTAGTGTAAACGTAGTCGTAACTCGTCTTTTATTTTTCTCTTCTCAACCAAAAACGACACTAATCCAAACATTGTTATTTTATATTTTGGCACATTAATCCACACACCTCCTTCGAGAACGAACTTGGAATTTATTCGTCTTCACGGTTTTTCATTAAATCGTGTCGATTAATACTTGCCGCATTTATACTCGTCTTTCCTAAGACTTGTATATCTATAAAAACCACTAAATATGGAGATTGTGAGATGTAGTTATATTGGAAATCTTGTAAGTATAAGTATTATATGTATGTCATTTTTGACCAAAAATATCTTTAGTTGAAGAAGTTGTACTAACGGCAAATTATGAAGGCAGACATCGCCTCATACATTAGTAAACATTTAGCTATTGCAAAGGTCATCATCTGAATTTGATTCGATTTGGGTCATCGTCGACAGACTGACCAAATCTGCTAATATCATTCCCGTTAATGATAAATGCAAAAGAGTTATGTAAACATAGTATGCCTGTATCGAACATCTTTATCAAGATCCTCGCTTCGCATCGAATTTCTAGAGATTTGCTCAGAAATCATTAAGAACGAACCTTGATGAGAGTACTATATACCACCCCAAATCTAAGGGACGAGGTAAAGTAATGATACAAAGTAATATAAGTGTTGTTTTATGTTTGAATGATTGACCTTTGGTAATAGACCGTATAATCGTTTTCCTTTGGAGAGATTATCCTTGATAATCATCGTATTAGGATCGAGATCGAATCTTGTTAGGATCTAAATATTAGAGCATCTGTAAGCAAGAGTTGAGATAAAGACATCCGACATACACCCACTGTGAGTTGGACATGTCTTTTAAGTTTAAGGTTTCCTATGATGGCGAACCTATCCTTGCAAAATACCCGACCCGCGAGATCTGAAATGATTGTTGAAATTAGGATTTGATTATTAACTGCCGATAGTGGGCAAGAGGTTATGTGAATGTGAAATGTAGACCTTGAAGTGCCAAATGGGTAGCGAAGTTATGCCATAATTTTTAACCTTGGAAAGATGAATTCATGATCTAACAAATCAAGGGATATAAGTCCCCGTTGAATGGGACCATTGAAATGATGTAAAAGTTGGGATTGAAAGGCATATAAGCTGGATCTACCCTAGGACTTCAAGAACCGCGTGAATTATGTTTCGTAAATCGCACTTGATGGAATATCTATCAAGTGAAAATCTGATTGTTCTTAGTAAAGCTTAGATCGGCGAAAAGTTGCATTCATCAGAAACCCGTGAACATCATGGATAGAGAAAGTAAGTCAACATCAAGCCTGATCTTATTCCCATAGTTATGTATGATGAAACTCGCGTATTATAATGGATTATACTTGTGAGAAAAGACCGAATGTGGAGGAAATACTCACATGGCTTTAACTCTATAAGAAGCGAGTAGTAAGGTAAGATGATCTTTGAGGACAAAGATCCTGTTTAGGGGTAAATGCTGTGACAATCCGTCAATTTATGGTTGATATTTTATTCTCAATATTATTTAAAAACAATTTACAATATGAACTCACATATTTTTGGGAAGAAATTTGGATTTACGTCTTGGAGTAGCATCGACTACGTTTAAACCGGAGGATTCAACGTTACGTGCTTACGTTTATGTACACCGTCTTTGGTGACAGTCCGACATTTTAGAAAATAAATTTGTCCATGAATATTATTTTGGATTTTAAATTTGAGTTGGTTCATAAACTCAAAAATTTACGAGAAGAGATTAGGACTTACGATTTTATTTTAACGTCCTTTACGACTAAACCGGAAACCTTAGGATTACGTATTTATGTTTTCGAACTCCGTTTTTGATGAAACAATTTTTATTGGATTCGTTTTGTGACGTTGATTCATAATTTATAAAAACGTTTTTCGTAAAACGACCCGAGGGCACGCAAATCGAGGAAACTAGAATCGAGGAGTACCCGTAAATAAATGGGATGAGACAAGTGGGACACTTGTCCCACCCCACTCCCAAAACCGGCCTAAGTTAACTAGCAACACCATAAGGTGTCATTTATTTAGCCTAAGCTACAAACACTTGTCCATTTTTAGCTTCACTTTGAAGCTACTTCACCTCAAAACAACAAGCTAACACATACCATCCATTTCTTACATGCAAACCACTCCTCTCTCTCTCTAATCTCATTATGGCCGTCCCATATTCATCTTCAAACACCCATTTCATACAAAATTTAACCACAAAACATATGTTATAATTAACATATGTTAATCTCCATTCAAAGAGATGAAGATTGGTGGTCATTTTAACATCCAAGGAGGAGTTTTCATGGAGTAGTAGGGCTAATTTTCCACAAGGAGTTCATGGTCATGGTGGTCTTGAAGATGGTCTTGGCTATGCACAAGTTTCTCCATCAAAATCCATGTTTTAATCACAACCTACATCAACTTGGTGGTATAAAGATTGTCCTCCTCATTTTCTTGTTATTTTGATTATGTAAACATGTATTTTATTTCCTATTGTATATGTATATGATGATTATATGATGATAAAAATGTTATGTGGGGATTTGTTGTTGATAAACATGATTAAAAAGGTGAAAAACCATATGAAACAAGGTTAAAATCTTGGTTAAATTTGATGGCTGTATAAAACAGTAAAGAACCATATGGTAAACTGATAAAATGATGAAGTATAATGGATTTACAGTAAGCTATGGGTCTTGTACACATGTGAGAGTTGGCCATGCAATGGAATCATTGTAATGAGTGAGATATGATCAAAACAAGTTTAGGGTATAAATCTGAGGTTACTGTTTTGGACGATTTTTTGAAAATATTTAGAAGATGATTCAACAGTAGCTATAGAAGAGTTAAATGTAGCACATATCATGTAGTTTATGTGATAAAAATTTGAGCTTCTATCTCCATATATAACTCAAGATATGGCAGTTTTGGTGAAGATGAAGTTAAAAATCAGATTTTTGGAAATTAAAGAATAATACTATTATATAAGCACTCACATTTTAATATATAAAATGTAAAATAAAAACCCACTAACTTATGGATTTTATTTATATAAGTATGTAAAAGGTTAAATAAGTGGATATTTTATAAAAATGGCAACTTGTTATGTTTTATAAGTCATAAAACTATAAACATGATTTTTACGACTTTTTCGGCTAATACCGTAAAAATTAACATTTTTGTTAAATAAAACTTAGACGACCAAACCCGTCTAATGTAAACTTTATAAAACTCATATACTGATATATAAACATAAATAACAAGTAAAAACCGATAAAACCCGAACTATATAACATACGGACGTTAACGGACTAAATTAACGTTATTGGACTAATAATACAACAAAAATGGACTAAAACACTTATAAACTTATTATTGGGCTAAACCCATTTAGGCCCAACTTGGAAAGTATACATACTGATAATATAGGTATAAAATGGATTAAAACAAGTTAAAGAACCTATAATAAGTTTATTGGACCTAAAACACGTAAATAGGTAAAACGAGAAAACTAGTATAAAAGTTATCGACATATAACACTAAAATGAGTAAACGAGAATATGTAAACCCACTTGATCATCATATATATATAATCATCATATGTATACATAATTGATATTTTATAAAGTCATTGGACAAAAGTCTAAGACCGATTATTATTTGTCTAGGTTTCCGTGATTGAAGCACGTACCGTACGTCCGAATTGCCGATAACCCGCCTTCCCACATCAACGTGAGTTCATAGCCTCACACTCTTATAAATGTTTATATAAATGTTTTATAAACCCGCGAGGGAGATAACATGTTAGTTTTTATAAAATAGGACACCATTTGTCCCGATTGTTTGATTATTGATTTTGGACCCGAATAATTGAATGACCCAATTGTATGACCCGATAAATGATTAATGGACCCGATAGATGAAATAAAATGGATTATTAAAGTTAGGTTATGTCACTAAAAGTCCCGTTAGCATGAATTGTGAACTACCGGGAGTTGGTAGACGCTTATGCATTTAATAGTACTATTTAGGGACGATCACCCCAGTTCGCGCCTTGACGGTTGATCCCCGTCGTGCCACATTGATTGGTAAGCGAATTAATGTATGAGAAGATTTCCATAGCGTGACCTTTGTGACGACACGCTACTTTAGATGGGCAAAATTGGTATCGGGTTAGCTACCCGTTGTTGGTTTAGTAAGGTAACAATGTCATGCGGCTTATAATAATCCGAATTAACGAAATACTAATAGACGCTCCGAATTACGATGTATTGCCTGACTAGCAATACAGGGTCATACTATTGATATTATGTTTGTATTTTGGTTTTCATAACCATATTCATATAACGGTTTTTATTTGATTTTATACAACGTCATAAGACATGTTGTATGATGTTTTTACGACATTGGCTCGTATAATGATTTTTACGGAAAATGCCTATACTATGATTTTCGATAAGGATTTGTATAAAATGAATTTGGCTATTTCATGGCCTATCAAAAACGATTTGTACAAAATGATTTTCAGTAATACTTTTATACTGATATTATATTGATGGATTTTATTAAACTCTATGAATTCACTCGGCATTATCGCTGACCCTTTTCTTTTAACATGTTTTATCTCAGGTACTTGAAGGTAATTCTCGGGAAGACAACAAGAATTCATGGCCCGCACTTAAACAATATTTTTCCATTCAAATACTTTGTAAAAACTTTGTATGAAATAATATGACTTGGGACTGATGTAACTTTGATCTTTATGAATGGAAATGATTTATTATTAAACGACGCGATTTTTATGCGTTGTCTATGATGTGAGTAATGTGCTATCCCGTAACACCAACTAGTCTTCTGCTGTATTGAGTTGTATAAATTTGGGGGTGTTACAATAGAGTCAATTATAAGTTTGGTATCCTTTCGTGAATTTATGTGAGTTAATTATAAGCCTATTCTCCCATCGCTTGCTAATAAATTTATCTGCAATAAATAAGGTTGTACGATTTGAAAAGTTACTTAGCTTCTAGCCCAAGATCGTTTAAAAGTTGCTCGGTAATGATTAGAGTTCATAGCCAAGACATAACTTATTGAAGCGGGATGTGAAGATTGGCGAGTCCGAAAAGGCAATAACAAGGCATGAGGGCTACATTTTGTTCCTAAAGATCCAAAAGTGATGTGAAGAATCATTTATCAAAAATCAATATGAAGGATCGAGACACACGACGAAAAGCAAGTACTCCCGTAAAGATCATGGAGAAATCTATCCAAAAAGGCCCTAACAAGGTATGAGGATAAATAGATCCAAGTCCTAAAAGGAGGCGGATCGTTGTATATCAAAGTCCAAAGTAATGATTGGAGAAAAATGAAGAAGTCGTGGTCCAAATATGAAGAATCTCTCAAAACTTCAAGTGAAGAAATTCCTATTATGAAGAGAAGACCATTATTTCATGAACGTCTCTCAAGATTTGAAGTATGAAGTCGCTGCCAAACATCGGTCCGAGAAAGGTCTCAAATCGCGAAGCGAGTTATGCCAAGATATGAACTTTATGAGGTCCCGAGAAGCAGTTTTAAAAGATTTTGTCCTTTAGCTAACTATTGATTAAATCGTCCCACTTTATTTTCAGCCTTAATAACTATCGAAATAAGTCAACAATGCATCCTCGTGATCATTCAAGACAACAATAAAATATAAGAGATACACCTAGGAATAAGGGAGTCTAAGTAAATAATTGGCCCACATGAGTTTGTGTTAGTTTGCTAACTTACAATAACAATGATCTCGTTTTTAAGCTTGGTTTGGAGAATGTGAAAACTTGAGGATGATGATTATTCATGACATTTCCAAAACCCTAAGGTGAGTTTTTGATTTCTTTACTTGTTTTGTTATTTTCTATCTCTTTAATAAAGACTAATGTGGATTGATTGTGATGAAAAGTGTAATCGTGCTTTGTAACTAATGCATTGCATGAGGACATTGCAATGGTCAAGTGTAGGGGATTTGATAGGTGTGTAAACACCCATCCTTTTTACCACTTAACTACAATAATAACCAAGCCAAAACGTGTATTTTATGTCGTAAATGTCGGAATTATGTGTGGTTTGTGTTTTTGTTGTGATTTAGGACGAAAATGTGAAAAGGGGAGAAAACACGGGCATTCACGGGCTTTTATCGAAGAAAAGGACAAAAGACGAAGTCAAGAAATCAAGAATGCAAAAAGAACGGAAGTCCAAGACCAATTCTGAAGATTTATCGAATAAAAAGTCAAAAGACGGAAGTTTACTAAAAGCCGAAGAACTCAAGTCTAATTTATTGAAGAAATTACAAGACGAGTGATTAATTCCGAGACAAAAGTCGAAGAATTAAGAAGACAAGGACTTAATGATAATTAAAGAAAGAAGAAAGAGGGGAGGAAGCTTCCACTAAGCACCTCCCTAATCCACTATAAATAGGATCCTTAGGCTTTCATTTTTTCTTGTTGGCTAAGTGTGACAATTAGCTCTTCCATTTTAATTACTTGCACATTTAAATAAATGTCATTTACTTAATTGTCTTGCACCTTAAATTCATTTAATTTCAAGTAAGTTTCCTTTTAATTGTTGTTAATCTTTACTTTTATTGTTCATCTCCTATCTACCTTTGTTGGTTAATCTTTAATCTTTATGCTTTATTGTTTATGTTCATGTTATTGAGTTTTTATTGATTTAATCAAGTGGATTTTGATTATTTTGATTATTATTGTTAGTGTTATTGATTTGGATTGATTAGTATTTGTTAGTTGATCATTAGCGATTAGTTTGATTTAATCTTTTGGTTGATTTGGATTAGTTTTGTCTAGATTCGTAGCTTTTTGCTTCCTTGTTCTTCGCTACTGTTGTTGCCTAGATTATTCCGAACCATCAGTTCATTCCGAATCAAGGAATTCTGTTGATTATTCCGGATCAGTGGATATTCCGAATCAAACAGGTATTCCGGATCAAGGGTGTTTATTCGGAATAGTAAATATTCCGAATCAAGGTTGTTTATTCGGAATAATCAATTATTCCGAATAAAGTTTTTATTCCGAACGAAGGCGCTTTGTTAATTATTCCGAATCAACCAATAATTCCGAGTAAAGGAATTATTCCGGATGAAGGCTTTATAGTGAATATTCCGAATGAAGAGCTTTTATTCCGAATGAAGGGTTTGTTGTAGTTTATTCCGGGTCAACTTGTTATTCCGGATCAACAATATATTCCGAACCAAGCAAACATTCCGGATCAAGGCAAGTATTCCGAATAAAGGATTTATTCCGGATAAGTGACATATTCCGGATAAAGAATTTATTCCGGATCAAGGTTTTATTCCGGATGAAGGCCTTTGTTTAAAAATTCCGAATGAAGCAAAATTATTCCGAGTGAAGAAGAATCATTCCGAACGAAGGTGACATTCCGAACGAGTGATTATTCCGAACGAAGGTTTATTCCGAATGAGCTGTTTTCAGGTTAATTTAAGTTTATGTTTTTAAATTTTTAAGCTTTACTTTTCCCGCCTTTTTAATTAGTCGCACTTTAAGTTTACTTGCCTTAGATTTATTTTAAGCCTTGCCTTAGTTTAATTTTTAGTTGCGTTTTAAGTTTGCCTTAGATAGTTTTAAGTTTGCGTTATTTACTTTTAGTGCCTTTTAATTTCTCGTCACGTTTTAAATTCTCGCCATTTATTTTAATTAGGTTTAGATTTATTTTACCTGTTTTTACTTTAAAGTTTGTGCACTTTTAATTTTACTACAACGACAAATATTTTTCTTAACCAAAAACAATTGAGTCACACTTAAACCAGTAATCAATTCGATTATACCACTTCAACGAACTTAATTTTCATACTAGGTAAAAGCCAAGTATCAGTGACAGAATGTCATGACAATATCTCAAATAATGTAGGCGTCTAGGTAAGTAGGTAATAGGACTACCTCTTACCAAAGACATTCAAATAACCCACATCAAACATATAGGTATCAAACAATTTACTAAATCAAAAGACAAAATAAAATCTAAGAGGAAAGGGATTCCTTCTAATGCAATCCTAGCAGCCTCTATACTTTAGCCACTTCTAACCTCATCCTTCTCTACTACCTCACCTGAAAATGACACTAAAATCTGTCAACATAAAGTTGGTGAGAACATAGGTTTAAGTTATCTAGAACATCATAAGAAACCTTGACATCCGCTGTAAATAAGTTGAAGAAAAACAATTTATAGTAATGGAGCATAATGTGATAATCATGTTACATGCATCCATAACAAAACTTAAACCAAGTACCGATCACATCTACAGTTCACAAAGCACACTATAACAATCAAGAAGTATCCCGTCACACACACAAGAACACACACCACACTATCTGGATCTTTCCCACACCACCTGTGGAAGATCAACTATATCCCCGTCGAGATACCTTGTCTCCAAAGAGACGATGCACAAGTACTCAGGACGGATCGTGCCCCACGAACCAAGAACTCAGAACCAAGAACTCAGGACGGATCGTGCCCCACGCTCCACACATCACAACTGGTCCCATAGACGCCCATACATCTATGTACCAATCCCAATCATAACACAATCAAGATTCATATATCAGAACACATATCAAAGCACCTATGAGAACACATAAGCATGCAAGTCACACAATAGCACATTTATGTCCACACATTTTAAAACATAGTACTAAATCATTTTAAGAACATTAGAACTGTCATCTCCATCCCATACTGGAAAACATTTAAAAACGTAGCAAAAATGGGACTATAAACTCACCTGATAGCACATCAAGCTAGCACTCCTGCAAACCTACAAAATCATACACGACACTCTTAGCTCAGGTCTTAACACCCAAGTTAAGTAACAATCAAGAGATGAATCTAAACTCCCAATCCCCACTATCTAGTTCTCCCACTACAAGCTATTCTATACGTAAAAATCCAATTTTTTCCTTGTACGGTTTACTAGTCACTAAACGATCACATGAAGTGAACTTAACACTAGACTTGGTTCCTACCCTACTGGAGTTATGTTGTTATATGATCTAAGAACTCCAAAAACCAATTTTACTTTCTACTTACACATTTAACCCTTCCGTTTAATCTCTACGCCAAAAGTCGTTTTCACCAAAACTGATTTTCTGTACATGCTAAATGTTTGTCACCAAAATCCCAACCTAAACACCATAACTTTTATTGAAAACCTCCAGTACTTTCATATATATTATAAAGAGTTTCCAAATCAAAAATCTTTGGCTATCTCATTCGTTTGGTTAGGTTTTGACTCAAATTCCCAAAATCCAAATTTATTCCTGAACTGCGCACTGTTTTTGTAACAATTGTTCGACGACCTTCCCGAACTCCATTTTCGACAAACCTTACATTTTTGAAAAGCAGACTCTCTGAGCTTAATTTTAAAAAAAAAAGAAACTCGACCAAAGGTGTTACCTACTGCCCAGAACAGTCGACACAAGACAGCTCTAAAAATCAGACTGTTTTACGCCTATACACTAACCTTCTAGACATCATTAATTACCCCTAAATTATTAAACAAGAACCCTAAAATCATTAATATATCTTAATTACTATATTTTTCCAGAAAATTAATAAAACCCTAATCATCTCAATGATGGTTAATTAACATTACAATCATGATTAATTAATAAAAACATGAATTATATTAACGTTAAATTGATCACTTACCTTGAATCAAGAAAATTAATGGAAACCCTAAAACCTTGTAGAAACACGTCCATTAAAAAAAGAGCTGGAGAAAATAATATGTTGTTTTGTATTTATACTAAAACAATAAGAATCCTAGCCCAATACAAATAATACTTTCCTTTTTTATTTTTTTTCCTTTTTCTTTTTTCCACCATCCTTTATAAAAATTTTACCAAAAATAATTTTTTTTTATTTATTTTATTATTAAATTCGTTTTTTAATAATTATTTCCTTAATTATATTTTTTTATTAATCCCTTAATTAATTAATTACACCTAAACCTTTTAACTAGTCAATTTTACGAGATTACCGTAAAATACATAAAATATACAGTTTTATGAAAATTCTTAAAATATGAAATAAACTTCATAACTAAGTCCTAAATGACTTAAAACCATCCCGTAAATTATTCCCGTGACTAAATACCTCATCCGAGACCTCTAAACGCTAAACCCTAAATCGTAAAAATACAATTTACTATAATACTTATACGTACACATAAAATCCTAAAATAGCACCGCATTCTATCATAGTTACATCCAAGTGAACAAATGAGCATGAACTAACCCCATCATATCATTATATAATACACCACGCAATACACGAACGAAGACTAACATCTAATCCAAGGCTCAAATATAAACAGAATGCTCGTAAACGCACACTAAGCACATAATCAAAATCAAACAGTAAAAAGTGACAAATCCAAAATCTAGGGTTGTCACTCTCCTTCCTCAGCCGACAGTTTAACCCCGGCTTCAATCTTCTTGTAAAGAAGCATCTTTTCCTTATGATAGCCAGAGTCTCTAACCCGTTTCGGCTTCCTACATTCCTTTGCCATTGAAATGTGTATAGTTGAAGTTCGTTTTCTCAGTTCTTAACAAATTGAATGTCCTAACAAGATCGAGTTTTTAATTGTTTTTGGTTGGTAAGATATTTGGATATTCTATATCTAATTCAAACAAATCCTTGCTAAAATGAAAAATAAAGTCTACTTATACGTAAAACAAAGTACACAAACCAAGTATTTATTCAATTAAAATGTACAAATGTAAATTCTACAAAATTTAAAGGACTGAAATTGTAAATTCTATGAAAATTAAATGCCAAAAATATAAATTCTAAAAGTCTAGGGACTATTTATGCAAAAACAGTTAACCAAATGGACTAAATGTGAAAATATATCTAACAAAGTAACTAACTTTTAACTATTTGAAAACTGATTAACTAATTTTTAACAAGCTTGAAAAGTAAAGGGACTGAATTGTAACAAACTCTAAAGTTTAGGAAAGACTAGCCAAAATTTGTAGCTGTTTAACAAACCAAGGACCTATATGCAATTTCCAAAACTTTTATAGCAAAAACGGGTTAAAGACTTGGATAAGCTCGTATAAGCTCGTTTCTTGACCAATTAAGCTCAAACAAGTTTCAAATCATTTAAAATTCTACTTTAGCTAGGCTTGACAAAGGAAATAAGCTGAAACTCACTAAAACTCTAATAAGCAATTTCAAATAAGCTCAAAATAAGCTATATAATAAGCTACACGTGCACAACTTGATTTTAATGCAAAAATCTGTTAATCAGCTCAAAAGAAGAAGGGGAAATCTAGTCTTATCAAAAATGGTTCATTAATAAGCTCAGAAAATGATAATAAGCTAAAATGAGCTTATTTTGACTTTTGTTGACCAAAAATCCAAAAATCTGAAAACTTCAAAACTTAACCAGGAACACTTTTTGAAGTGATTTGTGAAAGAAAATAAGCAAATTTCTAAAGTGGATAAGCTAATATGAGAAAACGGATAAGCCTTTTATCACAGGGAATTGCATTTGCTCAAGTGCTGAAACAAATGCTTATTACTAGCTTATTACTTGATACTATAGAATTTCCTATTAACAGCTTAAACTATATATGTTGTGTGAGGGCTAGAAACAAATTTCACAAAAATCCATCAAGTAACAAAGAAATGGCAAGGGATTGAAAATCAAGACTTCTCTGAAAACTAGTTTATTAAAACTGACCCAAGCTTTTTATGATGTCAATTGCCTTTTTGACTAAAGACTTGACCTGAAACTTTGTAAACTAGTTTACTTTGACCTATTGAATGAATAAGAACTAAAAGGAACCAACTACCATTACTTGAACACTTATGAAATCATACTCCCAAACACAAGTTTAACTGAACTTATAAAACTTTTGTAAAGGAATTTTTAGTTAAAAGCCACAATGATCAAAGAAAGATATCAAGCTAAGTGAAATGACTGAAATGTAATGCAAAGGAACCAATTTCAAGCTATGAAACAAACTTGTACTCTAAATTTACTTATGTACTAATATGACTGATTATATGCAGCTAAGAATGAAAGTTAAGCTAATGATCAATTACAGGACTGCAAATAAGCTACTCAAACTACAACTTCTACTCAGTAACACACTTGATCATACATTTCAACAAGATTATACTAGGAATTTAGCATGCTTGCAACAATTGAGTGGAATTGAAATGCAGAAACCAGAAACCTTTTAGCTTAGGCCTCCTTTGGGGAGTAGAGTAGCGCTGAGCTATCTAGCTAGTGCTAAACCACCACCTTAGCACTAGTAACTACTAATCAACAACCAATCAACAGCTAATCAACCCTTAAACGCCATTAATGATCAGAAAACCTTCAATTCTTGAAAATGGATGATCAGAACTAAGAACTCAGCTACAGGATGAACTCAACAGCAACAATCTTCAACAAGCTTCTAATGATCACTCATGATCATTAGAAACAAAGCAATAACAATAGAGAATGAACAGTAGGTAAGCAATGGAAGAATTGGAGGGAAATTTGAATTTTATTGATTATGAGTGAAAAGTGGTTACAAAGTTTGTTATAACTACCTAACAGACTCTTAAAAGGTTGTCAAGCTTTTGAGAGTTGTTAACTACAACTGCTAACAAAATTGAGAGAGAGAACAAAAATCTAGTGTGTGTGTTTTCACACTAGCTAACTATGCACAAATGAGAGCCTACATCCCTATTTATAGAATGAGAAAGTGAAGTAGTTGGGGAGAGTGACGTGTCCAATCCAATCATTTAGCTCCACGTGTCAAAATTCTGCTAATTGAAATTTGCAGGTGAAGAACTCAATTGGGGATTTTTGATTGAGTGGTTGTCATGTTAATTGAGTTGTTGGGATGAATTCGTCTCTTGATTTTGAGCAACTTTCATGTTTATAACAACTTCTGAAATGCACTCTAACTCAATCCCGTTCCTGGCAATTTTTGTTTAAGAAGATGATACGTGGCAAGTTGTGGTTGGATGAGAGATAAGTACATGGATCATTATCCATTTTGGTGAAATATGATTGGCTGGTTAATGAGTTGGTGAATCACACTGTTGTGATTGGGTAATAAATGAATGGCGGCTGTGAGTGGGGTGAATTGGTGATCCGTGTCACCCTTTTCCTTGCTTCTCATTGGTCCACACCATTTCATATAGATTAAGCCTCAAAATACTTTGTAAAGTTGGCAGTTTTAACCCCTTGACTTGGCAGATTGCTAATTTGAGCTAGAATCTTCATTCCTTTGGCAAAAATGATCCTTCAACTTGCAATCTTGCTTATTTTGACCCTTTGGCTTAATTGACTTCATGGTTGACCATGTTTGACTTTGATCTTGACTATGGAAAATGTACACTTTTGGTCCTACATCTTTGAAATGTTGTCAAGATAGGTCCTTGTTCTTCAAAGTCTTGTCACTCTTGATCCTTCTTTGTCTTTTTCATCCAATTAAGCTTGATTTTCTTCTTGTTTGCTTGAAATTGTACCCTTCTTACCTATTTGATCACACACAAAGAACATACCACATAATACTGCTTTTATAGCATAAAAGTTAGGTATTTGCTATGTGTTTTAGGGTGTTTTGTTGATTAATTGATATGAGTTTTTGCTCATATCAAATCCCCTACACTTGAACATTGTCATGTCCTCATGCAATGCTATATTTTAAATCACAAATTTACATTCTCCTCATAATTAATCCACCTTGGCCATTATGGGATGCATCTACACTACTCTATACTAGATGATGCATGATTTTAATTTTTAACAATGCAATGCACAAAATACAATTCTATTTATATCTTTTTGGATTTTCTTGAAATGGTTTGATGGAAATAACTCATAAAGAATTCGATGACTTTGATTAGGGCTTGGGTACCATGGATACTTATCACCCTCAAGTTTCACTTTCCCCATACCAAGCTTAAAAATGGGATCATTGTATTCACAAGTAAAAAGTGCATCAACTTATTCATAACAATTAAATGTGGAACCGGTTATTATTTGAGCAAATTGCTTATGGGAAATTTGTCATTATTTCAAGTGTGAAGTATAAGAAATGCAAAATCCAAAAATAAGGAAGCACGGTTTTAATCCTAAGTAATCCTCTCATCCATTACTTGAAAAACCGCTCACAATTAATATAAGTCCATTTCAAGATTAATAAGTCATTTGCCTTATGTGTAAAATCCTCATGTCATGCTTTCATAAGTAGCTACACACTCGCTATGGAAAGAAAAATAAAACTCACGCAATAATTTACATCCGCCGCCTTTTTGAGACCTTGGATCTTCAACCCCGCAACCCGTCAAGGTAATATTGGATTGGAGCAATCTATTGAATCCCCGCAACCCGTCAAGGTAATATTGGAACTCAATAGTCACTATAATTAACACCACACTGCCCCTCTTGGGAGTCTTGTATAATTAATATTTTTTTTCTTTTTTTTTTCTTTTTCTCTTTTTTTCTAGCCACTCATTTTTTTTTGTAAGCCGCTCTTATTTTTCTTTATTCCTCACAAAGAAAGTTGAAAAGAATAAAAGGAAAAACACCCGCTAAATATTAAGCATGACATAAGTCTAGTACACATAAAACTTTCTAACTTAGAATCTTAAGACGTACTTATATCAACCGTGAATGATTAGACAAAAATGCATAAGAGATTACAAACCAATTAAAACCGTTCTTGATTATTTATTAACATATATACATGCGAAGAAAATAGAGGTTAAGAAGAGAAGGGTTTAGCCACAAGTAATTATCATGAAGTTTATCTAGCCCTTTTATACTTGCTTCAACACTATCATTTCCCATTCTCCACAAATTTAAAATCTCAAATAATGAGAGTGGTGGATGCTTAGCCTAATAGACCAATGAAGAACTACATGGTTAAGGATACTAGCTAGAGAATGCTAATATAAGCAAACTCGGGTTGAGTCAAAATATTCATGGCGGGCCTAATATGTCAAAGAAATCTAAATTTGTTAAACCATGTTCTTATTATATTTTTTTTCTCTTTTTCATTTATTTTTGATGAAAAGTAAAAGAAGAAATATATACAATGCAAATGTGTTATGCAAATGAAAAATGATTAATGAAAAAATTATGAATGCATATTTTTGGTGGCCAAAGTAGATCAAAAATTTGAAAAATGTTTGAAAAATTAATTTTCCAATGTTATCATGAAGATCAATGACAAGTTCTAGGTAAGGTCACTTCGATAGAAGACCCCCTTACACTTAAGCTAAACATTGTCCTCAATGTTTAAGAGCATGGAAGTATAAAAACTTCCCCTACACTTATGACAATGAATAGACTTTGCTTAACCCAAGTTAAGGAAAGGTCAACTATTGGTGAATTCATGTTTAAGCACAAGGTGTCTATGAAAAATCACAATAGTAACAAAATGAACCGGATACAAGGGCCTCCTCCATAAGCTCCAAAGCATGAAATGAGTGAGCAACCCTACAAACAACATGAAGACAAAAGAAGGTCTCCCCCTACACTTATCCTCAATTCTATACCCTTATTGCTAACCTACAACACCCTAAACCTAGTTATACGATGCTTGAGTTAAGGAGTCTCTAGCTCGACTCTTCCTTCAATGAATTAATTCATGGGGAAAATGGGGATCTCTTGGACCATTTCAACGGAAATGTCCTCCCCAAAATAATGTTTCACACGGTGACCATTCACTTTAAAGTTTGGACCATCGGGTTGTGACAACTCAATAGTTCCATATGGAAACACTTGGGCAATAGTGAATGGACCGGACCATCTTGACTTAAGCTTGCCCACAAAAAGTTTCAACCTTGAGTTAAAGAGGAGAACCGGCTCTCCAACTTTAAACTCACGGTTCTTGATCTTAGCATCATGCAATTTCTTAGTCTTTTCCTTGTAAAGCAAAGAATTCTCATAGGCATTGGCTCTCAATTCATCCATCTCATTAAGTTGATCTTTCCTATGCGAACCGGCTTGGTTTAATTCAAAGTTAGCCCACTTGAGAGCCCAAGATGCCTTATGTTCTAACTCGAATGGGAGGTGGCACGCTTTTCCATAGACAAGCCTATAAGGGGTACAACCAATTGGTGTCTTAAAAGCCGTCCTAAAAGCCCACAAAGCATCATCAAGCTTATCTGACCAAGAAGCTCGATGCTCTCCTACCGTTCTCTCTAAAATTCTCTTTAAACCACGATTTGTGACCTTGGTTTGACCATTGGTTTGAGGGTGATACGCGGTAGAAAGTGTATGATTTACTCTATATTTCTTCATAACTCTCGTGAATTGATCATTACAAAAGTGCGTACCACGATCACTTATGAGGGCTCGAGGTACACCAAATCTAGCAAACAATTGCTTTAAGAACTTCACAACAACTCTAGCATCATTGGTAGGTAAGGCTTTAGCCTCAACCCATTTAGACACATAATCCACCGCCACAAGTATATACTTGTTTCCTTTGGAAGATGGAAAAGGTCCCATAAAATCTATGCCCCATACATCAAAAATCTCACACTCTTGAATAAAATTTTGTGGCATCTCATCACGTTGCGTGATGTTTCCTTGTCTTTGACACACATCACAAAATTTCACCATTTCTTGGGCATCTTTGTAAATGGAAGGCCAATAGTAACCCGAATCAAAGACTTTCTTGGCGGTATAGTTGGGCCCAAAATGTCCACCCGTAGGTCCTTTATGACATGCTTCTAAAATTTTAAATACCTCGGGCCCATCTACACACCGTCTAATGATTTGGTCCACACATTGCCTAAAAAGATAAGGATCATCCCAAAAGTAGTACTTAACTTCCTTAAGAAATTTCTTCTTTTGTTGGTAAGTAAGACCCTCAATAAGCACATTCCCCACAAGATAGTTTGCTATATCCGCAAACCAAGGGGTGGCATCCTCTTGGGAAAAGATAGACATGAGCTCCTCTAATGGAAAGGATTCATTGATTTCTTTATTAGGAAAATCGCCTTGAAAAGGATGCTCAAGTCTACTCAAATGATCCGCCGCTAAACTCTCGGCTCCTTTCTTATCTCGAATTTCTATCTTAAACTCTTGAAGCAACAAAACCCATCTCAAAAGCCTAGGCTTAGCATCATGTTTTGTCATGAGATACTTGAGAGCGGAATGACCCGTATACACTATGGTTTTGGATATCACAAGGTATGGTCTAAATTTCTCAAAAGCATAGACTATAGCAAGTAACTCTTTTTCCGTGGTAGTATAATAAAGTTGTGCAGCGGTCATGGTTTTACTCGCATAGTGTATAGGTTGAAAATGCTTATTCACTCTTTGTCCTAAGACGCCCCCCACCGCATAATCACTAGCGTCACACATAAGCTCAAAAGGTAATTCCCAATTTGGAGAAACCAAAACGGGAGCCTTTGTCAATTTCTCCTTAAGAGTCTCAAAAGATTCCAAACAATCTTGGTTAAAAATGAAAGGAGCCTCTTTTTCCAAGAGGTGAGTCATCGGTCTAGCTATCTTAGAAAAATCTTCTATAAAGCGCCTATAAAACCCCGCATGACCTAAGAAACTCCTTACACCTTTAATCGTAGTGGGTGGGGGAAGCTTAGCAATCACATTAATTTTAGCGCGATCCACTTCTAATCCCTTATTGGATATTTTGTGTCCTAAAACAATTCCCTCTTTCACCATAAAGTGACATTTCTCCCAATTAAGCACTAAACGTGTTTCCTCACAACGCTTAAGAATTCTTTCTAGATTGGTGATACATGAGGTAAATGAATTTCCAAAGACGGAAAAGTCATCCATGAAAACCTCCATTGTTTGCTCTATCATATCATGGAATATTGCCATCATGCACCTTTGAAACGTCCCCGGTGCATTACATAAGCCAAAAGGCATCCTCTTGTAAGAAAATGTACCGTAGGGACAAGTGAATGTGGTCTTTTCTTGATCCTTGGGGTCAATTGGTATTTGGAAATAACCCGAAAAGCCATCAAGAAAGCAATAGTACTCATTTCCCGCTAAGCGTTCAAGCATTTGGTCCATAAAAGGTAAAGGGAAATGGTCTTTCCTAGTAGCCTCATTGAGCTTCCTATAGTAAATACAAACTCTCCAACCGGTAACAGGTCTCGTAGGAATAATCTCATTGTTCTCATTAGGTACTACGGTGATTCCACCCTTTTTTGGAACACAATGTACCGGGCTAACCCATGGAGAGTCGGAAATGGGGTAATCATGCCCGCATCAAGGAGTTTGATCACTTCCTTCTTAATGACCTCATGGATTTTTGGGTTAACCCTTCGTTGACTTTGAATGGCGGGTTTGTAATCATCCTCCATAAGGATTTTGTGTGTACAAAAATGTGGATCAATTCCCCTTATGTCGGATATTTTCCATGCTAAGGCTTTCTTATGTTTCTTAAGGACTTCAATGAGTTTTTCCTTCTCATCCTCTTTCAACTCTTTAGCAATTATCACGGGTAATTGGTCTTTGTCCTCTAAGAAAGCATACTCTAAGTAGGATGGAAGGTCCTTAAGTTCAATTGGAGGTGGACTCTCTATGGAAGGTTTTACTATGGAAGGATCCTCATTGGTAACTTCTTGTGGAGTAGGGGAAGGAATAGGGTCCTCATTGAGCAACTTTTGGATAGTAAGAATATCTTCTTACCAATTAATGGGAGAATCATCATCACCAAGAAAGTTGGACTCAAATTCCTCCAAGAGGAAATCACTCTCTCCAAAAGGAGTTAAGGAAGGAGCAATTGAGGCCACGGTTTCAACATGGGGCATTTCCTCACTAGTACTCATGCAAGCATCATGAAAGTGTTCATCACACACCTCATCTAGCACATCAACTATGTTAATAGTCTCACACGATCTAGACTCCTTAACCTCTTTCCTGTCACACACTTTCCCTAGCTTAAACAACACTTTCTCATCCTCTACTCTCATAATTAGTTCTCCCTCCGCCACATCTATCAAAGTACGACCCGTTCTCAGAAACGGTCTACCAACAATCAAAGGAACTCTAGGATCCATGTCATAATCAACCACTACAAAATCGGACGAAAATGTAAACTTATCTACACCTACAAAAACATCCTCCGCGATACCTACGGGGTAAGCTATGGTTCGGTTGGCTAACTCAAGGGTCACCCTAGTGGGAGTGAGCTCGGGAAGAGAGAGTTTTTTCCAAACCGATAAAGGCATGAGGTTAATGCTTGCCCCTAGATCCGCCAAAGCCATGCAATTTTCCACACCGGGAAAATTACAAGGTATCAAGAAGCGCCCTGGATCTCCAAGTTTTGTTGGTAAGTTTTTAAGTAACACGGCGGAACAATTTTCATTAAGGGATGTGTTGGGCAAATCAACCAATTTTTCCTTGTTTGAGAGTAAATCCTTGAACATCTTAGCAAACTTTGGCATATAAGCAAGAGCTTCCGCAAAGGATATGTTAATGTTGAGTTGCTTGAACATCCTTAAGAAATTTGAGACTTGGATGTCATCATTGTTCTTTAACTTGTCCTTTTTCAACCTTGAAGGATATGGAAGAGTTGGTTTAGGTGTAGGTGTTATAGTGGAAGATTTGTCTTTGATAGCTTCTTCATTGGGAGTTGTGGAAGGTAGAGGAGAAGTAGGAATAGGTTGAGAAGGTGTGTTTGATTGAATGGGAGCATTTTGAGGTGGTGAAGTAGATGTAGAAGGCTTGTCACATGTATGAACAAAAGTGGGTTTAACAATAGGAGGTTGAGGAGGTGAAGGATCCTTAGTTGACTTTCCACTTCTTGTTGTAATAGCATTGACATTTCCCCTTGGATTTGCTTGTGTGTTAGATGGTAAAGCTCCTTGTGGTCTTTGATTATACATAATCTGTTTGTGAAGAAGAGCAAATTTCTTATTATTTTCCTCTTGAGCATCTTTCATTTGTTTCTCATAAGAAGTAAGCTTTTGAAGGATCAAATCCATGGGGTTAGGTTGCACATTCCCTTGATAGAAACCTTGATGTGGATAAGGTGGAGGTGGTGCATTAAATCCTTGATTTGGTGGATAAAAGTTATTTCCTTGATGTTGAAAATGGTTGGGTGCCTTGTAGTTATTCCCTTGGTAATGTGGTCTTGGGCCTTGATTCCGTTGTAACAATTGAGGAGGATTTTGTTAAGGTTGGGTGGGTGGTTGGGGTGGGAATCCCGGTGGAGTAAGGTAATTTTGAGACTTGTAAGAAAGGTTATTGGGATTGATATTTGGCTTGAAATGTTCACGATGTTCCTCTTGGTAAGCATAACATTCCCCTTGATAACCTTGCACCTTATCACATTGTTCATAGGAATGGGGACCTCCACAAGTCTCACATGAAAGGGTAATGGCATGCACATCATTTGTAGAATTGTTCAATGAAAGGCTCTTAATAGCTTGGATCAATTCTTGATGTGCCTTAAAACTCATCTCATGATCCCTATCTATCTTTTGAATTATCCCTTGGTGATACTTGTGGAATTGGTTATCACAAGGTGTTTGAGAATTGTTTTGGATAACATGAACCCTTTCTTCAAATTGAGTGTTTGTTTGTACCATTGCTTTGGTCTCAATAATATCCCAAGCCTCTTGAATGGTGATAGGTGTGTAAACACCCATCTTTTCTACCACTTAATTACTATAATAACCGGACCAAAACGTGTATTTTATGTCTTTTATGTCGGAATTATGCGTGGTTTGTGTTTTTGTTGTAATTTAGGACGAAATTGTGTAAAGTGGAGAAAACACGAGAATTCACGGGCATTCACGGCTTTTATTGAAGAAAAAGATGAAAGACGAAGTCGAGAAATCAAGAGTGGAAAAAGAACGGAAGTCCAAGACCAATTCTGAAGATTTATCGAAGAAAAAGTCAAAAGACGGAAGTTTATCAAAAGCCGAGAAACTCAAGTCTATTTTATTGAAGAAATTAAAGACGAGTTCAAAAGATATCCCGAGCCACAAGTCCTTAAAGTCCAAACTTAAAAGAAAGATTAGAAGAAAGGGACTAATGACGCAATTAATGAAGATTAAATGAAGGAAGGACTTAATCTTGCAATTAACAAGAAATGAAGGAGGGGAGGAAGCTTCCTAATCCTCCCCTATATATAGTTAGATTTGTTAATCATTTGTTTTGTTGGCTAACTTGACAAATTAGCTCTTCCACATTTATTTTTATGCACATTTAAATACTTGTCATTTAATTACCTTGTCTTGCACCTTAATTACCATTTAATTCAAGTAAGTTTTCCTTTTTAATTCTTGTCAAGCTTTATCTTTATCTTGTTAATCTCATTCTTCCTTTCTTTATCTTTGTGTTGATTTGTTTATGTTCATGATCTTTATTTTTGTTGATTTATTTAAGTGGGTTTTGATTAATTTGATTAAGTCTTGTTAGTTTTATTGATTTGGATTGATTGTTTATGCTTTATATTTGTCCATCTATTTGTTTGATTTAATTTTGTGTTTGATTTGGTTAAGTTTTATTTAGATCCGTGTGTTTTTTAGCTTTCCTTGTTCTTCGTATAGACTTACTGTTCTTTCCCAGATTAAGCACTGAAATATTCCGAATAGGAGTGGATCATCGTGTTCTATACGGAATATCCAACTTTCCGAATAGGTGCTTTATTCCGCGTAGCAGTTTTGAAGAAATTGTTTATTCGGAATAATTATTTATTCCGCATAGGGATTTTGAAGAATTTGCTATTCAGAATATCCAGTATTCCGAATAGGGGATTTTTCCGCATAAGTCCTTATTTTCCGAATAGAACTGATTTTCCGAATAGAGTATATATTCCGAATAGGAAATCTTTCCGAATAGACCAAATGTTCCGAGCAGGACTTTATTCCGAATAGTGACAGTATTCCGAATAGAAGATTCTTCCGCATAGAGGTTTATTCCGAATAGGGCTAATCTTTCCGAGTAGACAAATATTCCGCATAGGGCTAAATATTCAGAATAGGGACAGATATTCCGAATAGCCTTTTATTCCGAATAGGAGTTTATTCCAGATAGGGAAATTTTAGTTTTTAGTTTTTTTGCCTTGAAGTTTTCTTTTTCCCGCCTTTTTCCTTTATCGCACTTTAAGTTTATTTGCCTTAGTTTAAGTTTTAGTTCTAGTTGCATTTTAAGTTTGCCTTAGTTAGATTTAAGTTTGCGTTATTTATTTTATTGCCCTTTAGTTTTAGTCGCGCTTTAAATACTTGCACTTTATTTTAATTAGACTTAGATTTATTTTAATTGCACCTTTACTTTAATTGTTTTGCACCTTTTATTTTCAAAACTACAACGACACATCTTTACTCCACCAAAGTTCAACTGAGTCACACATAAAACAACAAAAAGTTTTTCAATTCGAAGAGATTGGTACAACGAACTTTTTAATTGGGTAAAAACCGAGTTATCAAATGGCGCCGCTGCCGGCTCTTTTCGTAAAGATCAACAGTTTTTTGTGAGAGACACGTTGCTTTTTGGGATCCGTTCACTTGTGAACGTTATTTTTCTTGCATAAAATTTCAAAAAATCATAAAAATTCTAAAATTCATAAAAACCATAAAAATTAAAAATTTCAAAAATCCAAAAAGATTTTATCTTTATTGTGTATATATATTGTCTTTGTGTTTGGTTTTGTTTTCTTTTGCATTTTCAGGTGTATGCGTACTAGATCTTCTAATTATCAAGAGCCCGAGCCTCAAGAAGATTTAGATATGGCAGGTGTTAACAACAATAATCAACTACCGCACCTCAATAATAATAATAATAACAACAATGCTCCTCCACAGCCCGATCTTCGGACCATGGAGGAACTTTGTCAACCAACAATGTTTGGACGAGGAGGACCGATTGCGCTGATGCAAATCAACGCTCCTGAGTTTTCGTTGAAGCACCACATGATTCAGCAAGTGCAAACAAACCCATTTAGAGGATTGCCTGATGATGATGCCAACAAACACCTCGACAAGTTCATTACAATCACCCAGAGCATGAAGTTGGCTGGTGCCACTATGGATGAGCTTCGCCTACAACTCTTTCCACACACTTTATTACATCATGCCGAGAAATGGTTTGATCGTCTCCCGAAGAATTCTATTCGCACTTGGGATGACATGACTCAACGCTTTTTGTCGCGCTACTTTCCACCATCCATGGTCACAAGCCTTCGCAATCAGATCAGCGGTTTCATGCAAGATCCCGATGAATCTCTTTTTGATGCATGGGAGAGATATAATGTCTTGATCGACCGTTGTCCAAACCACAACATGCTTCCGGTCACCTTGATCGATACTTTCTACAACGGATTGACTTTTCGAGATCGTGATACGATCAATGCAGCCGCCGGTGGCACATTCATGAAAAGGAGACCCGAGGAGTGTAGAGAGTTAATTGAAAACATGACTACTCATCATAAGAACTGGGATTCCTCTGCTTCTTCTAGAAACAACACGAGAGTCAATGTTTCTTCTACCTCAGCAAATCCTGAGATGACCGAACTCACCCGCATGATGGCCGAAATGAGCAAAAGTATTACGCTTCTCGCTTCAACCCACCAACAACAACAAGTTAAAGCGGTTGCTAATCCTTGTGAAACATGTGGCGGTCCTCACTCATACACCGATTGTCCTTCGACACAAGGAAATCCGGAAAATGTGTATGCAGCTTACGGTAATTATTCACCGGAAAATTACCAAGCTAGACAACAAGGGGATAGAAATCTGCTGAGCTACCGTTCCAACAATTACCTTTCACCCGGTTTTTCTCCTCAAAACCAAAATCCCGCCAACAACTACAATAGAAGCAACCAAATCCCACCTCGTGCTTCTAACCCTTATCAACCACCCACCCAACAACACCCACCCATTAATCCCGATGTTGACACAATCATGAGAACTCAAGGTGAGCAAATCAAGAATCTGCAGAGCCAAATAATTAATTTGAAAGGAGATATCTTGAAGCAAGGCAATGACATCAGAACTGAGGTTCGTGATAATCTTCAATCCTCTTTCATCACTCAAACAACTGAATTGAAGAATCTGTTGGCTAGTTTCTTGCCTGAAGCTCAACCTTCCTCTTCTTCGGGTTCTCTACCTTCCAATACCGTCACCAATCCGCGAGCTAATGTGAGTGCTATAACTACGCGTAGTGGAACTACCATTGTCACTCCATCTACCCCCCCCCCCCCCACCATCATCTACACCTCCTCCACCACCATGTATCCCTACTCCTCCTACACCTAGTAATAGTGCACCATTACCTTCTCCGCCTCGTCATGACGATGTATCTCGGAAAAACCCGTCAACATCACAACCGTCACCACCTACACCTTCACCTAACCCTTATCAACCTAGAATCCCATACCCTTCTCGTATAGGCAAGACCAATGATCTAACAAAGGAGGACTCGCAAATAACGAAATATATCGGTATGATTTCTCAAATGGGATTCAGCATTAGTTTTCTTGAAGCACTTGTCCACATGCCCAAATTTGCCAAAGCATTTAAGGACTTGCTTAACAAAAAAGAGAAGCTGATTGAACTCACCAACACACGCTTAAATGAAAACTGCTCCGCAGTTATTCTTAAAGAACTTCCGGAAAAACTAGGGGATCCCGGTCGTTTTGTGTTGCCTTGCGTGTTCAACAAAACTGAAGAATTTACTGCCCTTGCGGATCTCGGGGCTAGTATAAATCTTATGCCTTTGAGTGTTTGGAAAACACTCTCATTACCCGATCTCATTCCAACAAAGATGACTCTCGAACTTGCTAATCGCACTCTCGCTTACCCCGTTGGTATAGCTGAAGACGTATTCATTCAAGTTGGCGCATTTACTTTCCCGATCGATTTTGTCGTAGTTGATTATGAAATGGACCCTCGTATTCCTTTAATACTTGGTCGGCCATTTTTGAGATCCGGACGTGCTTTAGTAGATGTGGCCGAAGGAGAGTTAATCTTAAGAGTCGGGAATGCCTCACAAAATTTCAAAATGGGAGCACCTACAAACAAATCTTTTGGAGGCCGAGAATCAGTGAATATGATAAATGTGCTCGATGACTTTACCGTCTATGACAATCCTCTATTCGAGTCTTCCACTGATAATCCACTCTTTGAAGATAATGTGGATGATTCTCTCCTTACTTTGGACGCTTCTCCCATTTTTGATTCTCCACCGGTCTTCGATGCTTATGATGATGATGATTCTAGCTCAGACTCGGATGATTTTGATTGTACTTCTGAGTATCCCGAGCTGCCTACATATGATGATTTTGATGAGGCCGATACTCTCTCGAGCGATTCTTCACATGATGAAGATCCTCCGCCATCACTCGATCCTACTTTGGACGATTACTCATTCGAGGAAGATTTCTCTGAATTTCTTAACACATACTTCCCTCATGAGAGTGATGCACCTCCTTTGGACTTTGAAGATTATCGTCTTGATCCTACTTTGGATTTGAAAAGCATTTTATCCAAGGAGAAGAAACCGGTTGACACCGAAATCCGTTGCACTTATGTTTTGACACCTCTTTGTCCCACTTCTGAGGACGAGGTTGTGCTTCTTTGCGGATCTTCTTCACACTCGGCTGAGCCGGAGTGCTATTTTCCCCTGAAGGAAAAGGTGTTCGATCCCGGTATTGAAGTCTTTAAGCCATCTCAGTATCCACCTGATGAAATAAAAGGAAAAAATCTTTGGAAATTTGGAAGACAAGCTTGCACCGCTTCATACTTGCTTCTACTGTGCTCCATCACTGCTTAAGGGAACCCTGCCATTTCTCTTTTGGCTTGCCTTGTTCACCTTAAGCTCTTGCTTATTGATGGATGAAAACTATGTCTTTGATCCTGGTGGATTTGTTTCATGCTACTTCCGTTGATGATCAAGGTCGAGTCAGGCTCACGACTCGGTTAACAAAAACCAAGCGTTTCTTGGGAGGCAACCCATGCATCTATCTTTTCGCTTTCTTTATCATAAGTGTAGGGGGGACCCCTTTGGATTGCTATTTCCTCTCCTCACTTCTTAATCAGGGATTCGAGCTTCAATGATCCACTCTTAATGATTCTTGACGACCCGTGATTCCGTGTTCTACTTCTTCCCGGTTCTATCCTAAACTCTTTTCGATTCACTATTTTTATATTTTCTCAATATTAAAATAGGAATCTCTTTAGTTGTCTTTTCCTTAGCGAGATTTAAACAACGTGCACAATGTCCTAAGTGTAGGGGAGTTTACTCCCACATGCTTAAACATTGAGGACAATGTTTATCTTAAGTGTAGGGGGGACTTCTATCGAAGTTAAGTGGTCTTTTCCTTGTACTTGTCCTCATTTTAACCGGAAAATCAATTTTTCCACATTTTTCAAAATTTTTGATCTATTTTGGCCTATTAGTTTTTTACCTTTGTATAGTTATTTTCTTTCTTTGCTAGAATAAATGTTTAATAAGTGGTTTTAATTTTCAAACTTTGTGAATCTTTTGACTCAATCCGAGTTTACTCTAGCTAGTATCCTTAACGTGTTTAAGTCAAGTTTTGCTAGGCTTTTATATAGGGAGCTATAAAACGCGAAAGTCTTAACTCTCACGGGTTAAGAACAAGAACTTTTCGCAAGTTCCTATAATTGATCCTAGAGAGTCGTTTATCAAGGGAACTTTAAGATGCGATTTCTAAACTTGAAAGAGTCTAAGAATTTGCAAGATCCTATAGGCGACTCGAAAACCCAAAACTTTGATTTAATAGGCTAAGTATCCACGAGTCTCATTACTTGAGATTTTAAACTGTGGAGAACGAGAGATTATAGAGCCAATTATAAGTCGGTATTCTTTCGTGAGTTTATGTGAGTTAATTATGAGCCTATTCTCCCATCGCTTGCTAATACATTTATCTGCTAATAAATAAGGTTGTACGATTTGAAAAGTTACTTAGCTTCTAGCCCCAGATCGTTTAAAAGTTGCTCGGTAATGACGAGAGTTCATAGCCAAGGCATAACTTATGAAGCGGGGCGCGAAGATTGGCGAGTCCGAAAAGGCCCTAACAAGGCATGAGGGCTATGTTTTGTTGCTAAAGATCCAAAAGTGATGTGAAGAATCATTTATCGAAAATCAATATGAAGGATCGAGACACACGACGAAAAGCAAAAACTCCCCAAAAGTCATGGAGAAGTGTATCCGAAAAGACCCTAACAAGGTATGAGGATAAATAGATCCAAGTCAATAAAGGAGGCGGATCGTTGTATATCAAAATCCAAAATAAAGATTGGAGAAAAATGAAGAAGTCGTGGTCCATATATGAAGAATCTCTCGAAAATTCCAAGTGAAGAAATTCCAATTATGAAGAGAAGACCATTATTTCATGAACGTCTCTCAAGATTTGAAGTATGAAGTCGCTGCCAAACATCGGCCCGAGAAAGGTCTCAAATCGCGAATCAAGTTATGCCAAGATATGAACTTTCTGATATCCCGAGAAGCAGTTTTAAAAGATTTGGTCCTTTAGCTAACTATTGATTAAATCGTGCACTTTATTTTCAGACTAAATAATTATCGAAATAAGTCAAACAATGCATCTTCGTGATCATTCAAGACAAATAATAAAATATAAGAGATACCCATAGGAATAAGGGAGTCTAAGTGAATAATTGGCCCACATGAGTTCGTGCTAGTTTACTAACTTATAATAACAATGATCTCGTTTTTAAGCTTGGTTTGGAGAGAGTGAAAAGTTGAGGATGATGATTATTCATGACATTTTCAAAACCCAAGGTATGCTTTTAATTTCTTTGCTTTGCATTTTTATAATTTTCTATCTCTTTAATAAAGGCCAACATGGATTGATTATTATGAAAAGTGTAAACATGCTTTGTAACTAATGCATTGCATGAGGACATTGCAATGGTCAAGTGTAGGGGATTTGATAGGTGTGTAAACACCCATCTTTTCTACCACTTAATTACTATAATAACCGGACCAAAACGTGTATTTTATGTCTTTTATGTCGGAATTATGCGTGGTTTGTGTTTTTGTTGTAATTTAGGACGAAATTGTGTAAAGTGGAGAAAACACGAGAATTCACGGGCATTCACGGCTTTTATTGAAGAAAAAGATGAAAGACGAAGTCGAGAAATCAAGAGTGGAAAAAGAACGGAAGTCCAAGACCAATTCTGAAGATTTATCGAAGAAAAAGTCAAAAGACGGAAGTTTATCAAAAGCCGAGAAACTCAAGTCTATTTTATTGAAGAAATTAAAGACGAGTTCAAAAGATATCCCGAGCCACAAGTCCTTAAAGTCCAAACTTAAAAGAAAGATTAGAAGAAAGGGACTAATGACGCAATTAATGAAGATTAAATGAAGGAAGGACTTAATCTTGCAATTAACAAGAAATGAAGGAGGGGAGGAAGCTTCCTAATCCTCCCCTATATATAGTTAGATTTGTTAATCATTTGTTTTGTTGGCTAACTTGACAAATTAGCTCTTCCACATTTATTTTTATGCACATTTAAATACTTGTCATTTAATTACCTTGTCTTGCACCTTAATTACCATTTAATTCAAGTAAGTTTTCCTTTTTAATTCTTGTCAAGCTTTATCTTTATCTTGTTAATCTCATTCTTCCTTTCTTTATCTTTGTGTTGATTTGTTTATGTTCATGATCTTTATTTTTGTTGATTTATTTAAGTGGGTTTTGATTAATTTGATTAAGTCTTGTTAGTTTTATTGATTTGGATTGATTGTTTATGCTTTATATTTGTCCATCTATTTGTTTGATTTAATTTTGTGTTTGATTTGGTTAAGTTTTATTTAGATCCGTGTGTTTTTTAGCTTTCCTTGTTCTTCGTATAGACTTACTGTTCTTTCCCAGATTAAGCACTGAAATATTCCGAATAGGAGTGGATCATCGTGTTCTATACGGAATATCCAACTTTCCGAATAGGTGCTTTATTCCGCGTAGCAGTTTTGAAGAAATTGTTTATTCGGAATAATTATTTATTCCGCATAGGGATTTTGAAGAATTTGCTATTCGGAATAT
Organism: Glebionis coronaria; assembly: GCA_025667525.1. Taxonomy (NCBI): domain Eukaryota; kingdom Viridiplantae; phylum Streptophyta; class Magnoliopsida; order Asterales; family Asteraceae; genus Glebionis; species Glebionis coronaria. Next base: position 339,752,972 of record CM046880.1, on the reverse strand, counting down.
CCAGTATTCCGAATAGGGGATTTTTCCGCATAAGTCCTTATTTTCCGAATAGAACTGATTTTCCGAATAGAGTATATATTCCGAATAGGAAATCTTTCCGAATAGACCAAATGTTCCGAGCAGGACTTTATTCCGAATAGTGACAGTATTCCGAATAGAAGATTCTTCCGCATAGAGGTTTATTCCGAATAGGGCTAATATTTCCGAGTAGACAAATATTCCGCATAGGGCTAAATATTCAGAATAGGGACAGATATTCCGAATAGCCTTTTATTCCGAATAGGAGTTTATTCCAGATAGGGAAATTTTAGTTTTTAGTTTTTTTGCCTTGAAGTTTTCTTTTTCCCGCCTTTTTCCTTTATCGCACTTTAAGTTTATTTGCCTTAGTTTAAGTTTTAGTTCTAGTTGCATTTTAAGTTTGCCTTAGTTAGATTTAAGTTTGCGTTATTTATTTTATTGCCCTTTAGTTTTAGTCGCGCTTTAAATACTTGCACTTTATTTTAATTAGACTTAGATTTATTTTAATTGCACCTTTACTTTAATTGTTTTGCACCTTTTATTTTCAAAACTACAACGACACATCTTTACTCCACCAAAGTTCAACTGAGTCACACATAAAACAACAAAAAGTTTTTCAATTCGAAGAGATTGGTACAACGAACTTTTTAATTGGGTAAAAACCGAGTTATCAAATGGATTTAAGAAGAATATTCCCTCCCGCGGAAGCATCACTAAGGCCATTATAGAAAGTATTGATTTGGTGAACTTCATCAAATCCATGGTTAGGGCATCTCCTCAATAACTCTCTAAACTCCTCCCAAGCATCACTAAAGGTTTGACTAGGTTTTTGTTGAAAGCCTATAATTAAGTTCCTCAAAGTCGTAGTCTTAGATGGGGGAAAGAACTTGTTCAAAAACTTAGTAGTGAAACCATCCCATGTGGTGATACTATCGGGTGGTTGTGTGTCTTACCAATGCTTAGCGGGACCCTCTAGTGAAAATTGCACCAATATCAACTTAATGGCATCATGGGGAACTCCATTGTACTTAATGGTATTGCAAAGAGCAAGAAATCTCTTAAGGTGATCATGAGGATTATCATTCTTGTTTCCATAAAAAGGTGTGTTTGAAACCAAGTTAATCATAGCCGTTTTTAGCTCAAATGAATTTGCGGGAATATCGGGTATCTTGATAGCATCGGTATATCCGTGAACATTGGATTGCAAACGTTCCATCAAAGAACGAGTATCAACTCCGGCCATGGCTTCTTGTTGTGGATATATCAAAGCACGATTCTCGTGATCGGCTTGATGGACGGTGGTGTTCCTACTCTTTCTCTTTTTCTTCCTTTTCGGAGGAAGGGGTTGTACACCAATCGGTATTTGTGCACGCCCGCGAGTGAGCATGCAACTCAATACGAGGAACGAGAGAGAAGCTCTCGTGTGACTTTGAAGAGAAAAGGATTATCCCCTCCGAGTTTCAATATGAAATATCCACAAGAAAATAATAATATACGTATGTACTACTTGGGTGCAAGACCCCCAAAGAAACCTTCCTTCTTAGAATACTCACAAGTGAACGGGGGGTTAGGTGGCGCGAAGCACTTAAGTACCTATTGACCCTTAGATGGCATTTTATAGCACATCGCCTTTCTATTCACTTAATTGTTTGTATTCTTCGAATTGTTACTTATTGGAAGTATTTATCTATTCTTGCTTTATTTTGTTTGATCGATACACGTGTCAAGGACCGGAACGCCCCTCAACACGGTGTATTGCCTTGGCAATAATTATGGAGAATATGTGAATTGGTTGTTCTTATACGTATACGTATTTACTTATAATAATATATGGAAAATATTTTTGTATTTATGATTTTTTAAGAGAAAATACTATATGTACATAAAAACCGAGAGAATCCAATAATATATATTTTTGGGTGCAATCTCTTAGGAAAAAGATTGCTTTTTGGATTTTTTAATTTGTTTGGTCAATTCTTTAGGAAAAGAATTGTTTTGTTAATTTTTTTAGTTTTTTATATATTTTTATATTTTTGATTTTTATTGTTGTTGATTTATGATACGTAAAAAATAACGTTCACGAGGTGAACGGATCCCAAAAGCCAATGAAAACCGTCAATCGATAGTCTCTCGTAAAGTCAAGGAACCAGAAACGGCGCCATTTGAAATGTGTATATTTGAAGTTCGTTTAACAAATTGAAAGTCCTAACAAGATCGAGTTTTTAATTGTTTTTGGTTGGTAAGATATTTGAATATTCTATATCTAATTCAAACAAATCCTTGCTAAAATGAAAAATAAAGTCTACTTATACGTAACACAAAGTGCACAAACCAAGTATTTATTCAATTAAAATGTACAAATGTAAATTCTACAAAATTTAAAGGACTGAAATTGTAAATTCTATGAAAATTAAATGCCAAAAATATAAATTCTAAAAGTCTAGGGACTATTTATGCAAAAACAGTTAACCAAATGGACTAAATGTGAAAATATATCTAACAAAGTAACTAACTTTTAACTATTTGAAAACTGATTAACTAATTTTTAAGAAGCTTGAAAAGTAAAGGGACTGAATTGTAACAAACTCTAAAGTTTAGGAAAGACTAGCCAAAATTTGTAACTATTTAACAAACCAAGGACCTATATGCAATTTCCAAAACTTTTATAGCAAAAACGGGTTAAAGACTTGGATAAGCTCGTATAAGCTCGTTTCTTGACCAATTAAGCTCAAACAAGTTTCAAATCATTTAAAATTCTACTTTAGCTAGGCTTGACAAAGGAAATAAGCTGAAACTCACTAAAACTCTAATAAGCAATTTCAAATAAGCTCAAAATAAGCTATCTAATAAGCTACACGTGCACAACTTGATTTTAATGCAAAAATCTGTTAATCAGCTCAAAAGAAGAAGGGGAAATCTAGTCTTATCAAAAATGGTTCATTAATAAGCTCAGAAAATGATAATAAGCTAAAATGAGCTTATTTTGACTTTTGTTGACCAAAAATCCAAAAATCTAAAAACTTCAAAACTTAACCAGGAACACTTTTTGAAGTGATTTGTGAAAGAAAATAAGCAAATTTCTGAAGTGGATAAGCTAATATGAGAAAACGGCTAAGCCTTTTATCACAGGGAATTGCATTTGCTCAAGTGCTGAAACAAATGCTTATTACTTGCTTATTACTTGATACTGTAGAATTTCCTATTAACAGCTTAAACTACATATGTTGTGTGAGGGCTAGAAACAAATTTCACAAAAATCCATCAAGTAACAAAGAAATGGCAAGGGATTGAAAATCAAGACTTTTCTGAAAACTAGTTTATCAAAACTGACCCAAGCTTTTTATGATGTCAATTGCCTTTTTGACTAAAGACTTGACCTGAAACTTTGTAAACTAGTTTACTTTGACCTATTGAATGAATAAGAACTAAAAGGAACCAACTACCATTACTTGAACACTTATGAAATCATACTCCCAAACACAAGTTTAACTGAACTTATAAAACTTTTGTAAAGGAATTTTTAGTTAAAAGCCACAATGATCAAAGAAAGATATCAAGCTAAGTGAAATGACTGAAATGTAATGCAAAGGAACCAATTTCAAGCTATGAAACAAACTTGTACTCTAAATGTACTTATGAACTAATATGACTGATTATATACAGCTAAGAATGAAAGTTAAGCTAATGATCAATTACAGGACTGCAAATAAGCTACTCAAACTACAACTTCTACTCAGTAATACACTTGATCATACATTTCAACAAGATTATAATAGGAATTTAGCATGCTTGCAACAATTGAGTGGAATTGAAATGAAGAAACCAGAAACCTTTTAGCTTAGGCCTCCTTTGGGGAGTAGAGTAGCGCTGAGCTATCTAGCTAGTGCTAAACCACCACCTTAGCACTAGTAACTACTAATCAACAACCAATCAACAACTAATCAACCCTTAAACGCCATTAATGATCAGAAAACCTTCAATGCTTGAAAATGGATGATCCGAACTAAGAACTCAGCTACAGGATGAACTCAACAGCAACAATCTTCAACAAGCTTTTAATGATCACTCATGATCATTAGAAACAAAGCAATAACAATGGAGAATGAACAGTAGGTAAGCAATGGAAGAATTGGAGGGAAATTTGAATTTTATTGATTATGAGTGAAAAGTGGTTACAAAGTTTGTTATAACTACCTAACAGACTCTCAAAAGGTTGTCAAGCTTTTGAGAGTTGTTAACTACAACTGCTAACAAAATTAAGAGAGAGAACTAAAATCTAGTGTGTGTGTTTTCACACTAGCTAACTATGCACAAATGAGAGCCTACATCCCTATTTATAGAATGATAAAGTGAAGTAGTTGAGGAGAGTGACGTGTCCAATCCAATCATTTAGCTCCACGTGTCAAAATTCTGCTAATTGAAATTTGCAGGTGAAGAACTCAATTGGGGATTTTTGATTGAGTGGTTGTCATGTTAATTGAGTTGTTGGGATGAATTCGTCTCTTGATTTTGAGCAACTTTCATGTTTATAACAACTTCTGAAATGCACTCTAACTCAATCCCGTTCCTGGCAATTTTTGTTGAAGAATATGATACGTGGCAGGTTATGGTTGGATGAGAGATAAGTACATGGATCATTATCCATTTTGGTGAAATATGATTGGATAGTTAATGAGTTGGTGGATCACACTGTTGTGATTGGGTAATAAATGAATGGCGGCTGTGAGTGGGGTGATGTGGTGATCCGTGTCACCCTTTTCCTTGCTTCTCATTGGTCCACACCATTTCACATGGATTAAGCCTCAAAATACTTTACAAAGTTGGCAGTTTTAACCCCTTGACTTGGCAGATTGCTAATTTGAGCTAGAATCTTCATTCCTTTGGAAAAAATGATCCTTCAACTTGCAATCTTGCTTCTTTTGACCTTTTGACTTAATTGACTTCATGGTTGACCATGTTTGACTTTGATCTTGACTATGGCAAATGTACACTTTTGGTCCTTCATCTTTGAAATGTTGTCAAGATAGGTCCTTGTTCTTCAAAGTCTTGTCACTCTTGATCCTTCTTTGTCTTTTTCATCCAATTAAGCTTGATTTTCTTCTTGTTTGCTTGAAATTATACCCTTCTTACCTATTTGATAATACACAAAGAACATACCACATAATACTGCTTTTATAGCACAAAAGTTAGGTATTTGCTATGTGTTTTAGGGTGTTTTGTTGATTAATTGATATGAGTTTTTGCTCATATCAGCCATATACCCATAGCCTTGATAATTAAAGCACTGAATCCCACTTTACTGAACCACTGGAGTACCAACAGTTTCCCTATTCCCAACAGCAGTAGCAATCCTCTGAGTATCATACTTAGCATTTTGTCGATCATACCTTGCAGAACCCTCAACATGTGTTGGATTACGTCGATCATACCTAGGAGGAGTTTCATCACGTTGACGTGTGTGATACCTTCGAGGACTCTCAACATATTGGTTCCTTGCATTTGATGATGTTCGAAGATTGTTGTTGGTGGGTTTGAAGATTTTCTTGTAGGTCTTCATAATCAAAGCAATTTGTTGCTTCATCTCCCTATCCTTCTGAGCTAGTTCTTCATCACTGTCCTCTTCAGATGATGGCTCAGGTGATGGTGATGGTGCTCTTGGTTCTTTGTCTCGTGATCGTGTGGGAGCAGAATACTTAGATGAAGTGGAGTATCTTGGTGAGGAGAATGTAGTGGAGTACCTTGGTGTGGATGATGTAGTGGAGTATGACTTTGGAGCACGAGAGCGATGATCTTGAGTGTGTTGAGTGGTAGACACCAAAGCAAGTGGATTAGCAGTCTTTGCTATCCTTTCAGCTCGAAGTTCATTTGCCTCATTCTGAATTTGTTTCAAAATGTAAAAGAGCGTGTGATAGTTGACCTCGTCTAACTTACTTTGTTGTTTCACCAAAGTTACAAATCGTGTCCACTCAGGTTGAAGTTGTTGTAGAAATTGCACATTGACTTGTATGGTGGAGACTTGCAAATTGTTTCTTGTCGTGTCATTCATCATCTTGTAGAACCTTGAGTAATATGAATCAATTGATTCCCCATCCAATGAAGTAAACTTACCAAAGTTCCAGAACAAGTTAGTTTTGACATCTTGCTTGTTAAGTGATTGTGCTTGTTGCAAGCGTTCAATAGCAAACCACATCTCTTTAGCCGTAGAGCATGCATCAACCGTTGAGTAAATATCATCCCCAATCCCACTTAGAATCAAATAGATTGCTTCTTTCTCTGCATCAATCCAAGCACGGTTCTCTTTCGAAGTGTTCTCATATGTTTCCTCAATTGTTTGCTCATCGAAACCGGTCGTCGAGTCGGTTGCTGGAATTACAGGAATGGTGATTGTAGTGGGAGTATAAGGTCCTTATTTGATGCAACGTCGAAGAACATCACCATTGGGTTTGGTGTCAAGATATCGAAGGAATCGTGATTTCCATTGTGCATATCTACCAGTCACAAGCATTGGTGGTCTCTCTTTGTTACCCGCCACCATGATGTTGTTATTAGTAACACGATATTCAGTAGTAGAATCTATCTCAAGAATGAAGTGAAGTGAATAGGATCTTAAGTAGATGTTGTTGTGAGTAGATCGTGGTTGAAACTTCAAAAAATGGTGTGAAAACCCCAAACAACGTCTTCGTATGAAGCCAAAAAATTCTTAAGCGAAAAAGCACACGATAAAAATTTTCAAAATCACGTTTTTGAAAATTTTAGAATAAGTCGGAATAATTCTTCAAAGAACAATTCGGAATCCAATGAACTCAACCTAATTCAGAATCACAAATTGACCTCATCTGGAATTCTTGAACCCAATCTTGTTCGGAATCCAATTGAACCTAATCCGGGATCCAATCTTGAACCCAATCTTGAACCTAATCCAGAATCCAAGTTCTGCACCTAATCCGGAATCCGTGATGCACACCTAGTTCGGAATATGTAAGCAAAATCTAGTCCGGAATATGTGATCAAGACCTAGTTCGGAATATGTGATACAATGAACTAATTCGGAATATGTGATTCAATGACCTAGTTCGGAATCTATGAGTCAACGACCTAACTCAGAATCTGTTAATCAATGAACGAATTCGGAATCTGTGAGTCAATGACCTAGTTCGGAATCTGGGATGCAATGACCTATTTCGGAGTATGTGAGTCTCAGACCTAGTTCGGAATCTGTGGGTCTCAGGCCTAGTTCGGAATCTGTGAGTCTCAGACCAAGTTTGGAATCTATGAGTCTCAGACCTAGTTCGGAATCTGTGAGGCTTGAACTAAGTCGGAATATAACGAACCACAATCAATCCTGAATATGATCCAGATGTTAATTCGGAATACACACAACTTGTACCTAATTCAGGATATGAAATCTGCTGTTAGTTCGGAATAAAATATCCACACTCAATCCGGAATATTGCAAAACCCTTGTAATCCGAATTGTAAAACCCTTGTTTTCCGAATAAGAAAAATTTTTGTACCTTTTGATTTTACCCAAAAATCAAGCCAAAAACTTCCAATTTTTTCGTGGAAATCACCAAAATGAGGAACACAAATTCCTACCACAACTTTGTAAGCAATTTGTATGAAGATTTTGAGCTCAAAAACACAAAAAATTATGATACGAGATGATTTTAAGATGAAAATCACACGAAATCAAAAATGATAACCACAAACTAAACACAAATCTACCCCATGGAGATTGATACCAATATTGTCCCTAATAATATGATGATAGATTAAAGAATTAAGATGGAAAGATATGAATTTTAGAGAGAGAAAGTGGTGAGAGAAAGTAGAGAGAGATGATTAACTTGTGAAATTAGATTAAGAATAATGAGATCATCCACCCTCCTAACATGCTAGGAGGGTGCTTATATAGTCCACCCACATGCGGGCTCTCTAATGGACTATATTGTTTTGGGTCGGGCTTGAATAATCAAGCCCGTAATGTCACGACTATTTTAACTAACTATTACAACGTTCTAATAAATATTACAATAAAAACCTATGACTGAACATTCTTGTTTGACTCAATATTTTGAGGCTAACATACCCGAGATGGCACACGCGTGGCAGCCGAGGGTGTTAAACAAGCAAAGTTATGAACCTCCTGTCTAACAAATAAGGCAGATGATGATGACGTCGAACCTGCAACAAATTAAAAGGTTGAAAACTATGGAAATTCCTGCTAAGCAAATCACTAAGGAAATGTGTTATACATAGAAGCGAATAATTTGCTTTAGAGTCTTCATGATTTGCACCCATAACTAGTCAACCAACGAATACTGAACTTAAAAAACACGACCATAAAAAACGAATACTTACCTTGATACTGCCGAATCCCAGTCCAACCTGTTCCAGAAAAAGAATTAATTAGCCAACGAAAAAAACTAATCATCCAGAAAATCAATTAGGCGTAGGGAAAAATCAATCAGCCACAAAAATAATTACAAAACAATCGAACTCTGAAAATTGGAAAACACATCATATAAATCAAGTATCTAAAACACCTAATCGAGGAAAAGTTCGTAAAAAACCACAAATCTAAACCTTAATTGAACTCCCAAATGCGAAACCTAAACTGGAAAACCGGATCTGTAAAAGGTTAGAATAATGGGGAAAAGCGTTTATATACAGTGGGTGAGAAAAGAATGATCATATCGAGTTAAATGCTTGAACTGTATATCTGATTTGCAATAATAGGGTTTTGGATGAACGTATGAAACTGTGTATGTTTTTCATGGGACTGGTTCATGGGCTTGTTGAGAAAAGAGTATAAGCCAGTATATATCGGATGACATGACGCTAATGGTATTTTCAAAGCGTATGAAAAATTGAAATCAAAAGATAATCATGTTTCAAGATTTTTGGATATTCACTATTCAAACCGTATAAAAATTTAAAATAAAAAGATATATTCTATTATTGTTAAAACAGATTTGGTAATGTTAATCACTTTTTAAATCGTATGAAAATTTCAAATCAAAATATAATCAATTTGGTAATGATATTTTATAAAGAAAAAGACCGGCAAAAATTAGGAAAAAAAATTACTAAAAATAATAAAGGTGACATGGCATTATGAGGTGCTTATGTGGCATATCCCTCCTCTTATATATATAATGTAGAGATATATATGTATATATATATATATATATATATATATATAGAGAGAGAGAGAGAGGGAGGTTAATGTAAGAGTTTTTTTAAAGTTATTAAAATAAGAGCTAATGTAGGCCATTAGATCTATTAATTTGTGTTAGATGATATTAATGACATATGAATGACATTTTTATAATAAATAGCACATTTAAGGGTATTATTGTCCTAACAACATTAACACTTTGAATGTTTTTTTTGGTGTCTGACTACTTTGAATGAACCAAAACTTTTAAATATTACGTAACTTTTACAAATATAGCTTCGAATTAGTAATTATTAATATTGATACATAGATGGTACATAATTTTCAACACAAGTTTTAAACTAAAATATTGTCACATAATCAACGACAACCAAATCATAGTGTTATCTATTAAACTATATTTAATACATAAAGTGTATACCATTTCTTATATTAAAATAAAAAATAAACTTTGATACATTTGGTATATGAATATCACCATCGATTTAGTTGGACAGTACATGACAAACAAGTTTGTACACAAAAATGATGCACCACTATATACTATCTCTTTCAAAACTGATATAACCCACCTAGTTGTCTTGAAAATAGCTGATGCATCTTAATACATCATCTCCAAAATAAGTGATTCACAAAAATGGTACACCAAATATCATGGTTTCGTGTATCGTCTGCTACATTAGATATAAGAACAAAAATCCACATGGAGAACTCCGATGTACAAAGTGTACCGACAACACCAGCGGCAAGCGATGACCGATGTACCACGACGTACCTAGTGTCCCGGTGTGTCAGAGATATACCAGCGATGTATCCGGTGTACCGCGCGAAATAGCATCACAACGATAAGCGGCGACGTGGCAAAGTCATGGAAGTAGCGGCTCACCAGCAGATCTTAACACAAGCAACGGATCTTATCACCATAGACTGTGATATTCTTGATACACATGCCGAATCACAAAATACACCACATATCTTCTTTTTTTCTTGATTTTTTGATGCACATATCATGGTTTTTTGTTCTTGGTTGAAGACAAGTACTATTAAATTGATATGGAGGAATTGCGAAAAAAAGGAAGATGGAGGAAGTGTGATTGGTTGAAAAAGATGAAGTTCATATGCATTTGTTTCTTTATGGATTGGGATGAGGCGTGTTTTTCAAGGTGGAGGTTGCTGCAATTTTTTTTAATGTTATGATTATGAAAGGCAGGAGAGTAACTAGTAGGGTTAATAAAAGTGCGAAGTACCCATAATACCCTTTTGGATATACAATTAATTTTCAGTTTTTTTTAATAGTTAAATTTCATTTGTCAAATACTGATTGGGTTCTCATTTTTATAATTTTAAAAAGTTCTTATATGATCCCAAATCTATATATATATATATATATATATATATATATATATATATATATATATATATATATATAGAGAGAGAGAGAGAGAGGAGCGTTATTGTTATTGTGGTGACCAACCTTAAAATAAAAACAATAAGAACCGTTTTATACCGTTGGATGCAAAATTTTAGATTTGATCTAATAAAAGCTAATTTAAATGAGTTTAATGGCATTATTGTAATAAACATTAAAAGTAATATCATTCTAGCAACCCATTTATTGAAATTATAACATATCTTGTTTCTTTCTAGCAGTGAATTTTTTTACATATCCACATTGTCATTATTAAACATGTCATGAATTTTTAACTACATTTGTGATTAAGTGATACATAAATTTTGTTAAATTTTCTTGTGACACATTTTTTTGTGCCACTAAATTTGTAGATACATGTGTTTAGTGACATATTTAATTTTTTTATAGTTACTTTTTTCCTATTAAAAATTATGGCACATTTAATCTTTTTAGTGATACATATATTTTTTGTGACACATTTAACTTTTTATAACACATTTAACATATATTTAGTGATATATATTTGGTGACACATTTAAAATTTTTTTGCCACTAATTCCTTTGAAAATTTTGAAACGACACTAATTTTTATGATACATATTTAGTATATTTAGTTTTTTGGCACATTTATTCTATAAATATTTTAGTGACATTGAGTTTCATATCACATTTATCTAACTACTTAGTCATTTAATACATTTGTATATCAATTTACACCATCATTTAAAGCTGATTTCATAAAATTAGTGTCAGTTTACATCATCATTTATAACTGATTTCATATGGGTTGAATTTTGTAACGTTTAAGAGCATTTAATGGTATTCAAATCCTTAAATTTAGTTTGAATCTAAACGTCATATGTATCAATTTGTTTGCACTTTGATGGACTAATGACACACTACTATTTTGGCACATTCTATAATTGCACTATATATTTTAATATATATTTAGCGAGACGTTGAATCTCTTGACACATTTACAATGTTATGTAAAATTTTTTGATACATTTATAATGACACATTGAACCTTTCGACGTACTTGTAATGTGACGTCATTTATTTTATACATATATTATGACACACACATTTTTTATTACATATGTAATGACACTAATTTTAGTGATGTACATGACAAAAAATACACAACCAATAAATAAATATCTTAATAATAGTTTAAAAAATTGCACCACGTACATCTCTTAAAATTATTTACCTTTACTCGTAAATTTATGCTAAGAATACAATAGTTTGATACTTTAAAAAATATACCAGTTTTCATGTAAATTATTTGTGATTCGTCTAAGAAAGACCTAATAGATATGTTTTTGGAAAAATAAACAATCAATTAAAAAACACACAAGCGATAAGGGAAAAAAAGATACGCAACCGGCTAAAAAAACAAATGTGACATGATTCGAAATACTACACGACCAACTAATAAAATACCCAAGTGATACCTATAAAAAATACACAAAAAATTAAAAAAGACACAAGTGATACGTACCAAAAAATACACGACTACTAAAAAATAGACAAGTGATACATTTGGGCGAAAAACTACACAACCAACTAAAAAGATTAAAGTGATACGTATACCAAAAATACATAATAAATTCAAAAAAGACATATGTAATACGTATTCAAAAAAATACATGAACAACTAAAAAAGATCCAAGTGATAAGTATTTGAAAAAATCACACGATCAACTACGTAGTCAAAAAACTCAAATAATATAATACTCAACTAATTAAAAAAAGCCACAATGGTATGTATTTGGAAAAAACAATACAACAAAAAAGAACATAAATAAGCATCACTTAAAAATGAAATTACAACAACTTTTTTGTCTTAACGAACATGTGCCAGTACCTCACAATAAAAGCGTGGCGATTGTTTACGTAACGATCAACGACGGCAGAAAGAAAAGAGAATTCTAGCATGTGGTTAAAAGGATATATGATACGTATGACATATGATTTAAATACACTCATATGTTGTTTTTGTTATTTTTAAATGATTTGTTGGTAAAAAAATGTAATATAAGTCTATTATTATTTATCCTAAAACTTTGTGTGGGAAAACAACATAATAAATTTAAAGGTTTCATTTCTTAAAGTTATGTCACAAACTAGGAGAATCCAAATATCCATAATACCCTTTCATTTATATGAATTAATTTCAGTTTTTATTAATTAAAAAAGACACGTGTCTTGTTCTTATTGGTTCTTATTGTTTGTATCTTAAGGTTGGTTCTTACATGAACGCAAATCTATATATGTATATATATATATATATATATATATATATATATATATATATATATATATATATATATATATATATATATATATATATATATATATATATATATATATACATATATATATACATATATATATACATATATATATATATATATATATATATATATATATATATATATATATAATATATATATATATATATATATATATATATATATATATATATATATATATATATATATATATATATATATATATATATATATATATATATATATATATATATATATATATATATATATATATATATATATATATATATATATATATATATATATATATATATATATATATATATATATATATATATATATATATATATACATATATATATATATATATATATATATATATATATATATATATATATATATATATATATATATATATATATATATATATATATATATATATATATATATATATATTTATATATATATATATATATATATATATATATATATATAGAGAGAGAGAGAGAGAGAGAAAGGATACAATGAGAAGAAACTTAAAATAAGAAGTGGTGAGAAGAGACTAAAACCACACATTTGAGATGCAACGACTTGCATTAGATGCATTTCTATTCATGTAGATGCACCATCTTGAGTTTCGAAAGTTATTTTGATGTGTAGATGGTACAAATTGATTTTCATGATTTAGGCACGTGCAAAGGAACAAAAATATAGATAAATCATGAAATGCATCTAATATACGTATATGCATCTAATTAAAAGCTATAAAACATGTTATGATGCATTATAATGCATCTAAGATTATAAAGATGCATCTAATTTAAGTGCATGCATCTCGAATATGCGGTTATAGTTTCTTCTTATCCTTCTTATTTTAAGGTTTCTTCTCATTTGATCCTAATTTGATCCTAACTCTATATATATATATATATATATATATATATATATATATATATATATATATATATATATATATATATATATATATATATATATATATATATATATATATATATATATATATATATATATATATATATATATATATATATATATATATATATATATATCTACTAGTGGCAAAATCCGTCTGATAGACGGGTATGACTTATGATTGTTGTTTTACGTTTTTTTTAACTATTATTGTGTATAATTTTTTTAGTATACTTTTTTTTTAACGCAATACACAAATATGTATTAATCAGATATAAGCAAATAATAAGATTCATAATTTTTATAAAGATAAAAAAATGCTTTGTCCTTCATTGCAAAACGAAACTTCTTTGTAGACAACATTTTATTGTTGATTTTGTGTAATTGCCGTTTTCATTAGAATAAAGGATTTTCTATCCTTTTATAAAAAAATTTTGACACAGGCATGTAAAGTTGTCAATAAGATAAAATCGGGCGATGTATAAATAGGCCTACTTGCGTAAATGTTTGTACTTGACTTTTATTAATAGTCATTGCAAAACACAGACATTTGAGGTGTCGTAAGAAGTATCATTCAACGTTTGTCGACAGCTTTGTTAGACTTTTGTTATGACCTGTGTTTTTTTATGTGTTTTATTTTTATAAATATTGTGATTTTTTAAGCATATTATTTTTGAATTAAAATTGTTTGTTTTATTAGGTGTTTATTGTTAACCAACTGCGCTAGCTTATTTGGCCACCAAGAGTAATCTTGGAGAGATATTCTTGGTGAGATCTCAAGTATGAGTCTCACTAAGGACCTTTAGGGCCCTGAATTAAATAGAAGCAGAAGTGGGGTTTAACCCCTAAAAGATAAGGTTTGAGGCTTGCATACTGCCTAATTGAATGCCACTATGGGTTCGAATCACTAACTACAAACTTGCCGTTCAATAAAAATTAGGTTTCTATTGTAGATTTTTAAATTTAAAGTTTTTGTCTTATATTTTTTTTGTCGTGTGTATTGTTTTGGTTGTTTTTTATTTTTTATTTTGTGTTTTGTTTTTTTATAAGGATTGTTTGTTTCAAAGATCTGACTTTTTAACTAGTTAGAATGTCAGGTTGAGTATGTTTTTATAAGCAAGTCATATGATTTAAGTTCATTTAGATACTAAATTTATATTAATTACCAAAAGACTAATTTTATCCAATGAATAAGACTAAATCCAAAACTCATTTTTCCTCTTTTTTGAAACACTAATATCTTTTAAATCATTAATAGTTATATGAAAATAAAATACCACCACCTCGGTATTTAATTATTTTTCTATGGATATGCTATATTATATACTTTGGACAAAAAAAATTATCGTTTTTTCACGTTTTTTTTCGTTGTCGAAAACTATCATACTAATATCATATATGATGTAGAACTAGTATCATATATGATATAGCTTATCATATATGATATAAACCAATATCATATATGATTCAATAATAATTTCTAATCTAAAACAAATATCATATGATGAAACACTATTATCATATATGATATTTCACGCAATTTTCAAAAACAAAAAAAAATGAATTTTTTTAAAAAGTATATCATTGTGTATATCGTTATAGAGATAATTAAATGTTCGTCGTGATAGTATATTTTTTTAATAATTAACAGTTTATTAGATATTTAAATTATAAAAATAAGTGAAATAATTAAATACTTTTAATCTTATTAATTAGATGGGGGTGTTTGACTGCTTCTTAATGGATCAACTTAGAGCCCACTGTTGAATCGCTCAAAGGCATTGTTGTTTGATAACAAATTTAATGCAACTGAATTACCCAATTTACTTCTGGATGATTTTGCTTGGATGGGGTCTCTAAACCATCCAGTGGTACCAACTGAACATTTGTACAAATAGTATATATTTTAAGGGAAAATTATGAAAAAGGGCCATTGCCCATTATGCTCTTCCCACAAAACATCTTAAATTTTCTCTTTCTAGAAATGATCTATTTTTTCTGGGCAACAGGGCAACTGGGTGCAGAATGCGCCAAGTGTCCTATGTTCCCCTATATCTTAGAGCAATCTATCAGAATTGCCCTATTCTGTGGATACTTTTTGTCAAAATCTGAACGGTTGTTGCCCTATATTCTTTGTTGGTACTTTGTTGCCCTAGACCGTATAAAAACATGTTTTTTGGGCTCAATCGAGAATTGCTCAAAATTGAAAGACTCGTTTGATAATTAACCCATATTTTAAACATTAATGCTCAAGTTCTTAAATTTACGTCTTTATACTTTATTTACACCATTGAACATAAATTGTTAAAACGATATTCCTCATTATCACCCGACTAATGTTTCTCTATCATGGTGTAATGTTTAATTGCAAATGGTTTATACAGTTTTTTTTACTTTAATGAACTTTTTTACTTAACCCCATATGTAAGACGTTTGTTATTGTGTAAATATTGTTAATAGTATTAATAATCAAAGACCATAAACTTGAATATAGCTAAGCATATTTACGTCTTTAATTCATAGTATGCATTAAGTAATATTTACATACTTGTATTACTTAATAAAATTTGTAAACATAAACAATAAAAAAATCATTTTGTACATGCATTACAATGTTAAATTTGAAGTTTATGTGGTTCAGACGCATATCTATAAAACTTATCAAACACCTTCCTATCATTCAGAATCAAATTCACATAGAGCCTTTGTATAATTCAGAGTTTAGAATTATTCAGCATTGGCTCATGGTGTATGATGAATATAAATCCTTTGGTATCCAAAATAAATAGGGTATCTAAAATAACTCTCCTCGTTTATAAACAGTGTTTCCGTGTCCCTTCTCAAAGCTTATCTCTAATATTGAAAGATATGTGCCAAATAAAAAGCAAATCTAAACAACATTCGGTTCTAGATACCGTATACTTAACTACATTACTGTTGATGTAAAACAAATGTTTCAAACCCGGTTTTCAAATCAACCCAATTGAGTCACCAGGTCCGGGTCAACCCCGGTCATCCCGGGTTAACCCGGTGTTTAAAAAAATATTAATTTTTTATATTTTTAATAATTAACATAAATTATATATAAAAACCATAAAAAATACCGTATATTAAAGATATAAATTGTTTACCAACCAATATTATATGTAATAACAAAATTTCATCGCAAAAAAATTTACATATTTAAAAAAAAACCCGAAAAAATCAAAACCCGGCTGGGTATCAAGAACCGGGTTGACTCGGGACACCCCAAACCCGACGAGTCGAGCCGGGTTTCGAAAATATGAAACCCGGGTCAATTTGACCCGTTTTTTCAGCCGGAACCGGGTCAACCGGTTGACCCGGGTTTAAAAACATTGTTTTTTACAGTAAAACTATGTAAGCTCAAAAGATGCGAATTAGCTGTCATTAACTATGGAGAAAAGATGATCAACATAAAGATCATAAGTTTGTAGGTTGTTCTTCGAGATTCGCAATAATTTTGCTATGTCCCAAATAGCCAACTTTGTAAATAACTGGAAAGGTGGTAAATCGAGTGTTTGTTTGTCCAACTCTATAACAATTAAAAGAGTTCATGCTCGTTAGTTTATAGGCTTTGTTATCTTAATAAGCTCTTTTAAGTGAACCCATTCAATACAACTTAGAAATCTCGTATTTGTGTTATATAGCTGCTATACGAAATCAACTTATTGTTTTATAATAAGTTTTGAACTCATATCCTCACATAATTGAATAAGCTTTGAAATTTAAATTATTATAATCTCTTTTAGGTTACAGATTTACACCCTACTATATCTTATATACAAACAAATCTATGTAAGTAATAGCAGCAAAAATTAGCTTACGGATAGGATCTGATTGAGGTTTTTCTTGAACCAATATCTCAAATCGCTGTCAAACCTTGGTTGATTTTAATTTTCAAAGCAAAAATGATTTCTAAAAGAGGCTTCTCTGTGATCGCAACTTCTGGCTTAATACAAACATCAAACATCCGTTCAAGGGCATGTTCACAAAACATTCAAGAAGAATCAACATCATATAAACCGTGACATTCTGTAATTCAGAAGCTTGTTTTATTGTTCATTGGCAAGTTTCAAAGCTTTCCCAACCAACCACTAACACTTGAAGTCTTCAATATATGTTCCAATCTTACCAATTACCTCATGAGCGCCAAAACAATCAAGATAATCATCCTAAGATCAGTTCACTGGCTCTTTATAGCAATCACAAAGTCATTCAATGTTATTCAATGAATACAAACTAATTCTTATAAATTAGCAAGGGAATGAACACAACACCTACACTTGAAAATAGGTACCCATGTCAGTTGTGATAGCGGCCCACTAAATGAAAGCAAAACTATTCATGTTTTATAAGCTGATATAACAGAAACTGATGTAGCTCGTTTTACACCATGAAATAAAGTTAAGTATTTAAGTTCGACACATACGCTACAGTCAAAGGCAAATAATGATCAAGCTTTTTTTACAAACAACTAACATGTGCGGGCTAGCTACTACTTGCGGATAGCTACTACTTGCTAGTTTTGTCAAGCAAACGCTTTTTATATTCTAAACCTATCTTAACCTTTAAATCCATCTAAACATAACCTTATAAAAACGGAAAAAAGTGACGACATGCCAAATAAATCGACATATCTTTATGACCATGGTCAGTCCCCTTTATTTACTCATCTGGTGTTCATCTTTTTGTGCTTTATCTTTCCTGTGAAAGTGTCAGAAACTAAAATTCAAGGAGAATTTAGGGTCTTTCATAGGACAGGTGCTTTTGTGGGCAGAATTCAACTTTCTCATTTATAGTAAGGGCACTTTATTTATAAATTTCACTGTCTGCACATAAAAGATGATATTACCTGCTGCACAAAGCATTCAATCGACACTGTCTCACCTGTGTTGATTTTCGCAAGAAAAAAGGTGTAGTACCAATAAATCACTGCATTATATGTACTCTTTTTTTTACTTCTAGAGTGTCGTTCAACCATTAAACGTTTCACCTGTAAATTGAACTTCATAAAATCAATTTCACACACACCTTTAAACATCATCAAGTAAACAGTAGCGACTTTATACGACTTGTATTTACATTAAAGTGAGAAGATAGCTTCTATACACATAACATTTGTCATGTCTAAAAGGAATAGAAGATAGATGATACCAAACTATAATCACTACAGATAACCAAATAAAAAAAGGTAAAAACAGCATAATAAGAGTGGCTATCTGTGACATCGACCATGAGTTTCTAATAGTGTGTCGCAAAAAGCATCTTCACTATAAAGGTACTTAGAATGATATCTTAAATATTTGTAAGTTCATATAGAGAATTGGTATTATGAGATATTACAAATTTTCCCATAGGGAGTGTTTGGGATAGCTTCTTAAAACTCTTTTAAATGCTTATTTTCAAGTGAATTTATGTGAAAAAGGGATTACAACCAATCCAGATTGTGCTACCAGCAACAAAGAAGTAGAGTTCATTGAATAACATAATTTGTACTTGAAAAGGATCAAATAACATTAAGACAAACGTTTGAAAGTAAGTATCCACAAACTTTGACCATTGGAGTCCTATATAGGTTAATCGTTGTCTAAAATAAGATGCCAAGACTAATTTTGTTGAATAAATCATGGCCAGTGGCCTAGGCTTTTATCACCATATGGTGTCTATTACCAAAATCAATATTACTCATTGCTCTATTTGTATTGCGTGTCACATTACTACTTATCTTATAAAACTCCAACACATAAGTAAACACCTTTTATTGCAAGGATAATATAACGTAAGAAGTAATTAGTGACTTCCATCTGCTGCTGCAGCCTCTAAATCTCCAGCACAAAATCTGCAAATAGCTTAAAATTTGAAAAGTGGCTGAATAATTTTTGAACATAGTTGATAATAGTTCTAATTCATTTGTACTTACAGTCATCCAATGTGCTTTTCTTCGATCTGGCTGGTTGTTGATTGCTCGGTTGCCAAACATCCTAGTTGTAGGATACATCTTTACTTCATCCTCTAGTGTCAGTTCTTTATTATAGCCTTCATCTTTATTCATCTTCTGGACCTCATACTTGTGAGACGTAGTGACATGGACCATCAACAACTGGTCATAGTTCTGCTTGTGATGTTCCATTCTTAGCTATACAGCATCTGCGCTCGACTCAACAGAAGCGTTTCCAACAAATGATGTTGTCAAGATCCAAGTTCTCGAGTGCTTCTTTCTTATCGACATTGCTCTAGAAACAATAATTAGTACATCATTCTACTTTGAACCTCAACTTTTTCTTTCCATCTTTGGTTTTACCCTTTCCAGGTTCATCATCTGATGGCAGATCATCAAAATCCCTTTGATCCTTGTCTTCCTTGGTAGGCTGAAAACGTTCCATCAACAAAGACTCTTAGCACTTTTTGGATTGGTCTAAACTGATTGTCATTAATGGTATTCCATAAACTAAATATTTTTACCAACTATAAACCATATTGAACGTTAATTCCAATAAGCAACATGGAAACCCTTTCAAAAAGTACACATTTTATAAAAAGAAAAGAAATAAGAAAAAGAAATAGACTCTTTTATAGCAGGCAGGTTTGCTAAACCATCTTCGATGAGTATTTTCTTTTCATTGCGCTCCTACAAATGTTTTAGTATATAGAAAAGTAAATGCGCGTTTGACATATGACAATCATATTTTTGGACTGAAGGCTCAAACATCTACATAAGAGCAAATTCACATTTATGATGGTATTATTATGTGGCTACTTTCTATTGTTGCTACTCATGATGAAAAATATAAAACTGAGATTATGAAGGCAGAAGTGGTTGGAATACTTACAAGAAGAATATCACGTTTATTCTCATTCAGTCGAGTATGCTGAATTGTCCATATTAACCATCCTTACACATGTGCCACCATCATTTGTCCGTTACTAATTTAGGGGCTGCAAGTAGGCTTATTTCCATGTCCAGGTCCGCCGATGCTGAGATACACGATCTTCTGCATTAATAAGAAGAGTTCTCTTTGGTCTTTTATCCAGATCAAGTTTGTCTTGAGAGATTGTTTAAAGTTGATGATATTAGGGAAAAGTCAATACCAACTCTCTTTATTTTTATAGTGCAATAAGCCCATAGGACCACCTCGGCACCACGGAATGCAAAGAGACCCATAGGACCACCTCGACACTTGCTGCATCTCCCGCCCACCATGGCGCCTACACCCGATCATAACCACCAGATGCACCAACATATCTCACACTTCCACAATGGTTACATATACCACAAAATGCGAAGTTCTACTCGTGATAAATAAATAGTGTATCGGATAACCAGATACAATTAATGGGCTATAATAAGATGTATGAATGATTAGAAAATTCTGGTTAAGAACTAATTATGTATAGATAATGAGAAAACATAAAGAAAAAAAATCAACTTGAACAAAAATTAAATATGAAAAAGAATGTTTCGGAGCTCGTAACTTCTTCCATGCTCGTTCATGATCAACACATCATGTGCTAATATTCAATTCAGCTCTACAATAAGCTGATATACTTGCGAATCATATGAACAATGAGATAGTTATAGAAAAAAGATGATAAAAAATAAATTATTACACCTTCTCTTATGGTAAGGTTGTATTACCTGGAATGAAATAAATGAGACCTTATGGTATGAGAATAGGACCATACTTGTAATTAGTGACTTTCTTGGGAGTCTTCTTTTGAGCAACAATCTGTAAAAATTAGAATTCCAAAGACAGTTAGGAGGAGTCCTCTGCACAGAAGAGGCCTAAGTGCAAGTACAAAGGGATACATATGATTGTTATGTGTGATTTAGCATGGCCCATTAACCTTTACCCGTATCTCCAAAACCTTCCAAACACTGATCACTACTTATAAGTTATGAGCTTGATTCAACTGCATCTTCTGCAAACAAAGTTTAAATATGTTTAGTTGGATGAATGATGATAAACATGATTTAAAACTTTATTTTAGTTATATGCAAATTCTTGCGTTCTCTGCAACTTTTAATAGCAATCGGTCAAATCATAAATATAATGATGCAAGTGTTCAGTTTTTACAATATCATATCACACATAATCATAAGAAACTAAAACTAACCTGAGTATTAATTAACCTAAAAAACAAAACAATGAGCACATGCATACACGATATCTATAAAAAAGACTATAGTTTCTTAGGGTTTGAAGAGAAGAGGCGTTTGAAGAGAGGAGGCGTACACTTTTTTATGTATATTTTTTATGTGTATTTTTAGAGGATATTGATGATATTTACTTAATATGTAAAAGATATTTACTTAATATTCGTGTAATACCGAAATTTCGTAAAAAAATTTAAAAATCCGATATTTGCAGAATATATATTTGCAAAATATAATCAGAAATAATTATTAAAAAAAACTTACCAAAAAAAATGATGACATGGATTAATGGGTGCTTATGTGGCATATCCCTCCTCTTATATATAATGTAGATATATATATATATATATATATATATATATATATATATATATATATATAATTGAGATCAAATAAGAACTTTTTAAAATCTTAAATATAAGAACCCAATCAACTATGGACAAGTGGAATTTATATATGAAAAAAAACTGAAAATTAAACATAAACACAAAAGGGCATTACAGGTATTTTTCATATTAAAACCTAATAACTAGTACTACCCTAAAAATCATAACAAGCCCCCATCTCATTCTCCCCACACACATTACTCTTTTTCCCTTCCACCACCACTTCCAAAGTTAACGACCGGCCACCACACTTCGCCGAAAACCCATCACTGTCGCCTTCTGCCTATGTGCCGCTGCGTCATCTGCGTTTGCCTCGCCGCCACTTGATGCTACCATAAAACCCACCTCTAACCAAAACCCACTGTTGTTGTGATGGTGTACCATGCTTTATATGTCTTCGGTGGTATAACATTTTTTTAAGATCTGTTATGGTGGTATAACATTGTGAGAATGAGATTAAGTGGTACCACGCCGGATTTTTCCATGTCATCGGAAACCATGGCCGTCTTAAATTGCTCGACCATGATTGTGTTTACGCCCACTGTTATGGCGCTACTATCGGTGGTACATCATGGTAAACTCCTGGTACACCAGGTACATCGGGTCGTTGCTTGCCGCTGTTGTCGCCGGTACACTTGGTACATCGGAATTCACCATGTCGATGTTTTGTTTCAGTTGGTACATCGGAGTTTGCCATGTCGATGTTTGTTTCACTTAGTACATCGAAGTTCTCCATGTCAATGTTGTTGTTATATCTGATGTAGCACCATTTATGTATTAGTTGGGTTAGATTAGTTTTGAAAGATATAGAACACATGATGGTGATGTTCTTATATGAATCATTTTGTTTTTTGGTATGTTGTTTTGTATCAAGCTAAGATGTGCGAACATGATACCGAATGTATCAGGTTTATATTAAATCTAGTTTAATAGATTATAATATGATTTAGTTGACGTTGACTATATGATGTTATAGTTCAAAACTTGTGTACCAGAAGATTCATAGAAAACTTACAAAAAAAACCAACTTTGATAGTTGAACGTTATGTACCATAAATGTATCAACATTAATGGATTATTAAAGAATTAAATTTTTATTTGAAGCTATACTCTTTATTTATAAAAGTTACGTAATATTATAAAGTTTTGGTTCATTCAATGAAATTAAAAAAACTAGTCAAACACGAAAAAAACATTCAAAATGTTAATTTTGTTATGACGAATATACCCTTAAATGTGATATTTGTTACAAAAATATGATTCATCTAACATTAATATCATCAAACAGAAATTAAGACATCCAATGGCTTATATTAATTCTTATTTTAACAATTTAAAAAAAAATCTTACATTAACCTCCCTCTATATATATATATATATATATATATATATATATATATATATATATATATATATATATATATATATATATATATATATATATATATATCTTTATATATAAGAGGAGGGATATGCCACATGGCATTATATAAATCCACGTCAGCCCTATTCCGGGCTCAATATTTTTTACCCGATCTATGTCTCATAACCCGGTCCAAGAAAAACCTAGAACACCATAATCATCGTCATTCACAAAAAGAACACCATAATCACCGTCATTCACAAATGAATCTTACTCGACCTAGCATTAGAAACCCTAAAAAGTATACACCCCGTCTTCTCTATTGCTTTCCTCAAACCAGTTTAATGAATTACAAGATCTGTATCAATTCAATTCGGATTCAACAGTACTTTTTCATAAAGGTAATTTTTATTATTCGCAGTTGATAATCTTTTTGAAACCTCAATTTTTGAATTAGGTCTATGATACATGTTATTGAACTGTAATTATTTGATTTTACTGCAGTTAAACTTGAGCACATACCTGGAGGTTGCACAATCAAAGATCAACAGGAAACCAACTACACCGTCCTTCAGGTCATCATCATAGATTTTTGATTTCTACATAAGGCGTGATTTTAATTGAATTGGAATATTGTAATCATGGTTTCCTGATGATTATCAAGGTGAAGTGGATGTCGTGATAATATCAACCGTTGGAGCAAATGGAGAGGAAGTCAACAGAAATCTAGACAGCAGTAGTGTCTTTTTACTTGGTCAAGGTGTGGATCTAATCTAATAAGCATTTATATATGTTTATGGTTAAATGTATCAGATTTGTTTGAGAGTTTAACATGAAAAACATATGTTGTAGGTGACTTAGAAGGTGATTTACAAGACTGATTCAAGAAAAAGAATTGATAGACAAGATTCAAGACTCCAATAGACAAACTAAGCCTTTAGACGATCGTACCGACATGATGAAAGACTGTAAAAGGTATGAGTCGTTTTTCCTGATTTACATATATTTGTTGATAAAGGAATTTATGCCTTCTGAATGCTTTTTTTGCTGGTAGATTTTTAGTATGGGTGCAAACAGGTGTAGTCCGCATTTTTCTAAAAGAAAGTACAACATTTCTTTGATTTTTAATTGAAAATTTCTAATGACCAATGGTGTCAAAGATTTTATAACAGTATATAGAACTTAAATATCTATCAGTTTGTGATCAGTATGTTTTTTCTGCATCATGTTTTGACATCTTTATTATTTATGGGATCTTTAGGATTCAATCAAGAAGTACGTTACGTGGATAAAAAGACGCTAACTGCTGTCATTGAACATGTATATTGCGGTCATAGATTTAGGCTATCTATCCCTAAGGTAAATCGCAGTTTATACACTCTTGAATTTTTGGTGCATTGCAGGAAATTAATAACAAATACTCACTAATTAATAAACAGCATAGCCCGCTTCGAGGTATCAATACAGTGGGTAACAAGCTAAGGAGGGTAACATCATCTGGTAAGCTGTTGTTGTAAATTTACACATAAAACTTTGTACAATTAACGCTCAATTAGATATACATGAAACAAACCAAGCAACTGTGTCTTTCTATAGAAAATAGATGCATCGCCCGTTGAGACCCGTACCTAAACCTGCCCGTTAGGGTTTTCGGGTATTTGTGAACCGAAGAATAGAAGCTCTTGTAGGTAAGCAAGTTCCAAATGGTGATCATAGTAATCCTCTTGAACATCATTAGGAACGAGTGGGGGTGATGATTCAGGTGTAGTTTGAGAATTGGTGGGGGATGGTGCATCTGGTTCAATAGTAACAGTAGATGCATCAGACTGATTTCCATTATATTGAGCAACAACTTCGGGAATCGGAGCTACTGCTGTAGGTGCTAGAGAATCATCACTATGTGGATCAAAGAATTCATAAAACATAGGTTGAAATAACTCATCCCACTCGGGCCTTGTAGGTGGTGTAAATGATGGAGAAGTAGGATTGTTAGGAGTTAATCCGGAACTAATAGTACCGGTTCCCATCTCATGAAGTGCGGGTTCAGAGCTATGTTGCTCAGAAGCCATCGTTGTCAGCTCATCAAAATCGGCATCCAAAGTTTCTACTATCTTGCCAAGACGACGGTTATAAATTTGGAAAGATTTCTTTGCGGGTGAATAACCAATGAAAATTCCAATATCAGCCTTCGGTTGAAGTTTGCCTAAATTCTCACTATCATTATTTGGATAACACAGTGCACCAAACACATGAAAAAATGAAATATCGGGTTTATGTCCATGAAGTAGCTCATATGGAGTTTTACCATGGTGCTTACGAATGATGGAGGTGTTTTGGGTATAACATACGGTTGCCACTGCTTCAGCCCATAAGAATAAAGGAGTATTCGCATAAATAAACATAGTTCTAGCAGCTTCCATACGTGTACGGTTACGTCTTTACACGACACCATTTTGTTGTGGAGTGCGAGCAACTGAAGTTTCATGTGAAATACCAACCTCTTTATAATAATCTCGTAGAGTCTGATTAACGAAATCAGTTACGTTATCAGTTCGAATGCGGCGAACAGTAGCATTAAGACGCACTTGGATCATCTTTATAAAAGTAATAATATAATTTGGTACTTGATCCTTGGTTGCTAAGAACTTTACCCATGTAAACCTGGAGAAATCATCCACCATGACGAGGATGTATTTTCTACCACTCACACTAGCCGTACGCATTGGCCCACAAAGATCCAAATGCAAAAGATGCAGTGGTTATTGATTGGTGTCTTCAACTTTAGGTTTGTATGATTTCTTGGTGCTTTTCTCTAAAGAACACGCGGAACAAAAATGATCCTTGTCGAACATAAGTTTTGGAAGACCACGAACAAGCTCGTTTTTAGCCAAATGGTTAATAGCATCAAAGCTAAGATAAGATAACCGACGATGCCACAACCATGACTTGGTCTTAGATGATTTCGAGAGAAGGCATACAAGAGAGGCGGCCATCATGTTTTGAATGGACAGTGTGTAGAGATTATCCCCTCAAGAACCTTTTAACAAATCATTTCCTACAAGATCACGAATGAAGCAAGTATGTTGTCGAAAAGGGACCTCAAGGTTTGAATCGCAAAATTGTCCCACTAGGAATAAGTTGTGACCAAGTCCCTCCACGTAATACACCCTTGAAATCGTAACATTCCCAATTTGATATTCACCATAACCCATGATCTTCGCAATATGGTCGTTGCCAAATTTAACCGTTCCTAGAAACTTGGCGACAAAATTTTTGAGCATTGAGCGGTCTCCGGTCATATGCTTTGAGCATCCAGAGTCCAAGTACCAGAGGATGATTTGGACCACCTAAAAATATCACCAGATGAAGACAATGTATCGGAATCTAAATGTTCCTCTGTGTTAGCAGGTATAGATATATTTATCTTAGATTTTCTATCAGAAGGATTCTTAGGCTTCCAAATTTTCTTCCTAGATGTTGGCTTAGATTCTAGTTGTCTAATAACATGAGGTACTTCTTCACTGGTAGGCACAATAGTGGGCGCAGACCTAGTTAAAGGGCGCTTTTTCCATTTCTTAGTGTTGAAGTTCCTATTTAAAGGACGCTGAGACCTAACTACAGTGGATGTGATCCTAGTTAAAGGGCACTTAGTTCCATTTGCGGTAAAGGTCCTACCAGTGGGTTTCCATTGTCAACCAACTTGGGTGAATTTCTTCCCCGTTGGAATCCATTCAAGATTTTTCCTAATGGCATACATTTCATTCACATGATCAACAAGGCATAAATCATGACGATGAGAAAACATGCATTCATTACAATTCCAACATCTCAAATTAGAATTCACATTTTGCTTAGGCTTCTACATACAGGCAGAGCCTTTTGTCTTAGGTACATGACTCTTTTTATTTAAAACTGATATAACATTCCTAGGGTGAACTTCTACTTTCTTCTTCACAGTCCTACTAGTGGAAGGCTTGATCCTATCTTTCTTGTCTTGAGATCCTTTAGCCTTAGTAGACATAATTACTCCTGTAGAAGCCAAGGGAACATTAGTGACAGATTTTGATTTAGCCTTGATGGGTGTGTTTAAAACAGGCTTAGCTCATGGGGTCTTATTGAATGGAGTTATGGCTATGGTGGGGGTTTGTTGTTTAGGTGGTGTAGAACCTGGTTGTCCTATGTAAGTCAAATGCTCTAAGCATTGTTGTACCTTCTCTATGTAAGCATGAGCAGAGTAATAGTGACTATTTGAGGGATCTAATTCATAGAGATCATCTACAACATCCCTAGCAAGATCAACGTGCTTTATTGCATGCTCCATATATAGCTTATATGATAAAGGATTGTTCTTATGGTATGGGTTCTTAGTGATCACCACCTTTTTTGGAGTACTAGAGGACGGTGCAGAAATTATAGCTGGGTTATCAACAACTTCTTGTCCTTTGAGTTGTAGTGTCTCCTTTAACTCAGCCAAAACCATGTTTTTGTCTATGAGTTGCATGTTTAAGTCAGAGATTTCCTCACACTTTTGGTTCAGTTTGTCAACAAGTGACTTTTCCTCTACCGCATTAAAAGCGAAGCGTTCTTCTAATGAACCATAAATATGTGAAAAACCCTGCTTTAATTTATCAAACTCCCCTAGCATAGAAGTAATTCTATGTTCAAGGGCATGGTTTTTAACCTCTGTGGCCTCTAGTTCCACTTTCTCTTTTAGTGACTCTCTCTTAAGTCTCATGATTTCTTCCTCTAATGCCTGAACCACCTGAATCATCTTGTCACTAGTCTCAACGGTGTTTTCACAATCAATTGTTTTTTAAAGAGTTTCATTTTTAGATTGATTTTCAATCTCAAGAAATATACAATGTTGTTGAAGCTCAACAAAATGTTTTGAAAGTGAGTTATAAGAATCTTGAAGCTTTAAAAAATCAGCGTTAGATTCGTGACAAGAATGATTATCTACATTATTCACAGGTTCAACAATATTCACAGAGAGATCATGCACATCATCACATTTATTCACAGCAGATGTAATCTCAAAAGCATATTCAATAGTAACAACTTGCATCACTTCGAGAGACACTATATGTTCCAAGAATCGGTCATAATCGGACAAAATCTTTTCTTTCTCAATTATATGTTGCTCATAAGTATCATCCATTTCATAGAAAACTTTTCGAACTTCAGCCACTTCAAAGTTAAGATTGTCCCCAAGATCTAGAAGACCTTCTTTAATATTGTTTACAAACGGAACGATCTCTTTCTTAAACACCATTTTCATGTGTTCGAAATCCCATTCTCCAGCGGTTTAAGCCGTTTAAATCGTACATTCCTTGATGACCTTGTCAAATCCGGTAAGGTATCGCCTAATCTCTTTCAAGCTTAGCAATACTGTACTTACCGGTGGAAGATCATTTGGAATTTCCTTAGGTTCATTCGGATTGACAAGTGTAGGAAATATACTAAGGCTTTCTCTAGTAGACATGTAAGTTGCTGTATGGATAAATTCCCTTTGTATATTAAAGCGAATTCTAAGATCCGTTTTTGCATTCTCTTCATTAAGCTGTGGATAATCATACTTAAGATATGTAAAAATCACTTTTGACTGATTCTCTTCATGCAGTGATAAATTCTCGGATTCATTTGAAAACACAATCACCAATCCTAACTTGGTTGCATCATAAAGTCGTGGGTTATGGTTAAATGCTTGCTTTGCATATCCCGAGTTAGGTGGTAAGTCTGTTAGACGCGACAGAGTGAATTCCTTAAAAGATGATTGAAACAAGTGTACTAGATGTGAAGCAGAGTATTGTTTTAAAAGCAAAACTTCAGTCTTTTTAACTTTCTCAAACGCCTTAATTTCCGTTTCAACCCTTTTAGACTCGAGAATTTCGAAATCCGTTTGCAGTTTTTGAAAATTATTAACGACTGACTCTTTTTCTTTAAGTTCTTTTGAAAGATTCGCTCTTAAACTTTCAATTTCTAGCAAGTTATCCATTTGGACTTTCCTAAACCTATCAAATTCTGGATTGGTTAAGGTAGTGGTCACTAGAGTTAATTCCAAGGTTTTAAGCTTTTCCTTATACAAAGCAAGCTCGGCAGATAGTATCTGATTAACACCGAGGGTTTCAAGGACCGCATTGTTCATTTGGCCGAGCAAAGATACCGACACCATAACCAAATCTTGTTGAGCAGACGAATTTGTAGACGTAATAGCTCCCGGTTGTGTTTTACTCAAAGTCTGGGGACTTGCATTGATATTGCTATCATTGTTTGTCTCCTCGTTTGAATTACTAACCACCGAAGGCTGTTCCGGATACTCAGACACTTGCTCAACTTGATAAGGTACAATACTAGTATCATTTGCAGTATTTGGTACCTCAGAGATTGTGTCAGCTCCATAAAGTGAAAGATTTGCCATGAGAGCTGCCTTGGCGGTATTGAGATCATCACAGTCTGAATCGTATGCATCAAGATCATCGCATTGGTATGATGCATTGTTGGTAGAAGCTACTGTGAGTCCTTCAGTATCCGCAACTCCTGGATCTGCTAGAAATGCTAACTCTTCTTCATCGAGCTCTCGACCTTGTGCTTGAGCATTAACCAAGTATATCTTTTCCTGAAACCATGTGCCATCTGTCTTCCTCTTTGGTTGCTTGCACTCCCGAGCCATGTGTCCTTCCCCTTTGCAGTTATAGCAAATGATCATTTTCATTTTGCCAGTGTTATTTCCCCTTGTAGCAGTGTTAAATGGGCGTGCAACAGTATTGGATGAACTTGGTCTCCCCTGAAGTGGTTGCACCATAACTCTGCCATCTTGGATTGTAGCTTGTTGACGAGAGTTAGAATAATTCCTCAACGGATTGTTTGTTGGAGATGGTCCTCTGTAACCTCTTTTGTTCAACGCTTGAGTGATGTAAGCAGACATTTGTGCAAGTATATCAGTAGGATTATCCCATTGTCTGAACTCAGGAACTGGAATCTCATCATCACAGTATAAAACTGGTGTTGGTTGAGCTACATACACACTTGAAGGAGTACTGACATGTTGTGAGTAATGGGGTTGAGGAACCTCATGTTGCTGGTAAGTGATGGCAGGGTTTGTTGGAGGTTGATAAGGAGAGTATGGTTGTGAAGCATAAGGTAAATGATGTGAGTCACCTTGTGATGATAATGATGGTTGCTGATATTGTTGCTGATATGATGTTGGTGGTTGTGGTAAGATCGAATACTGTGGAAAGCTTGGAGTCTGAAACATGGGCTTGTGATAAGATTGTTGTCCCATAGCATACGGAGTGTTGTTATATGACAGTGTTGGATGATTTGCCATTAATGCCAATGGTTCGGAATAAGATCCTTGAGACATGCGTTTCTTGAGCACATGCTTCTCGTGTTGCTGCAAGAAAGCATAAAGTTGATCTAAATTTGATTTGTGCAAATCCCGAATCAATTTAACATCAGTGACATATTGGCTCCACTCTAGGGGTAACGTGTTCAAGAACTTGGTGTTGATTTGAAACTGAGCAATTGTAAGATTATACACATTCAAATCATTCATCAAAGTAGCGAAGCACCAGTAGTAGTCATGAAGTGTTTCCCCGGGAATGTATGAGAACCTATAAAACAAGTCATAGAGTTGACACTCTCGTTCCTGCTTAGAAAGTGAAGTCCCTTGTAACAAAACTGCTAAGCAATCCCAAAGTTCCTTTGCTACCTTGTAATTGCTTACCATACGATAAATATCGGGCGGAAGAGCTTGCTTCATGGTCTGAACGTCCTTGTTATCCGCATCAGAAATGATTTGATTGGCAGCCGTTAGTTCATGAAATAGCCTTGGCCTAGTCACATTGTCTACAGTAACTTCACCCCAATCGAGTGGTCCTTGCTCAATGGATTGAACCATGAGTCACCCACTGGGTCTAACCATAATATAAGACATCATACGACCTTGCCATGCTTCAAAAAGCTCTTTGATAAGCAATGGTGGACGGGTATCGGTACCCGAGATGATAAAAGGTCAGTAAGCGATGTCATTGTTGGCATGTATGAATGTGAATTCATTTTATGATCCCTTGAATAAAGATTATCAAAAATGATCGAGCAATGAAATAAGATTATGTGTTTTAGTGTTGCTTAAACAAGGAT
The DNA here is from genome assembly GCA_025667525.1 of Glebionis coronaria. Taxonomy (NCBI): domain Eukaryota; kingdom Viridiplantae; phylum Streptophyta; class Magnoliopsida; order Asterales; family Asteraceae; genus Glebionis; species Glebionis coronaria. Next base: position 339,721,065 of record CM046880.1, on the reverse strand, counting down.
GTTGTTATCTTTTGATTATGTGTTTTTGTTAAAGTCTCCAAAGAAATGCAAAGTTGAAAAATCCTCTAAGTCTTGCAACTTCTGTCCTGACCAAAATGTTCGATCGCAATCCGTGATCGGAATGATGGATCGCAACACGTGATCGTAAGATGTGATCGCAATACCTGATCGTAAGATGTGATCGCAATACCTGATCGTAAGATGTGATCGCAATACCTGATCGTAAGATGTGATCGCAATACCTGATCGTAAGCACTAGATCGCAATACCTGATCGTAATACTAGATCGCAATACACAATCGTAATACTAGATCGCAAGACACGATCGTAATACTAGATCGCAATACACAATCGTAATACTATATGGCAATACAGGATCGTAAGATGGGATCGGAATATTCGATCGCAATGTAGAAACCCCAGGGTTTTTGCGATCGCAATATTTTGATCGGAATGAGGGATATAAAGTTCGAGACTTGAAGGCAACAAAAAAGGTGAGATTTTACCTGGTAATTCGTGTTTCTAGCCAAACCAAAATCCCCAAATCGCTACTACAACTATTTAGAAGATATATAGAGCACTTGGAACCACAAAAACACGAAAAAAAATTGAAACTTTGGTAAAATCAATCAAAAACACATGAACACACTTAGAAAAGCATGAACAACACGAAACCAATCTTTATTTCATCCCATGGATCTTGATACCAGTTGTAGAAGTATGATAATCTTTGATTTATCAAGAGGGTTGTTGTTTCTAGAGAGAGAACGTAGTGAGAGAGATGAGTGAAAAAGTGAATGTGTTATTTAGTAAAATGAAACAACCAACACCCCTTTCCATGGTGGAAAGGGGTTTATATACCCAAGTCCCTTAGTGGACTTGCGCCTCCGGCCCATGAACATGCTCATGGGTCGGGCTAAATATAAACTTTAATTAAACAATACTACGAGCCTATAACTATATTGTTGGAGTGACCGAGACTTTCTAAATACGAAAAACGTATTTCCAACATTATTACGTTTTTAGCCGATTTATTAGGGTTCATCAAGTTTTTTACATTTTCGCCCGATTTTTTACGTTTTCGGACGCTTTTTAGGGTTTCGTCAGCGTTTTTACGTTTTCGCTAGCATTTTTATGTTTTCATCAGTAATTTTACGTCTTCGTCAGTAATTTTACGTTTTCATCAGTATTTTTACGTTTCCTCGGTATTTATACGTTTTCGTCCAAATTTTTACATTTTTGTCAGTATTTTTATATTTTTATATTTTTGTCTGTATTTTTACGTTTTCGTCTGTTTTTTTACGTTTTCATCAGCGTTTTTACGTTTTGCTCAAATTGTTTTGCACATTTCGGACGAAAACTTAAAAATACTGGCGAAAATTTAAATTACAGATGAAAACGTAAAATTACAGACGAAAACGTAAAAATACTGATGAAAACGTAAAAACACTCATGAAAAAGTAAAAAAAATATACTAAAACGTAAAAAATCAGACGAAAACGTAAATAATCGGAGGAAAACGTAAAAAATTAGACAAAAACGTAAAAAAAACTGACTTAAACGTAAAAAATCGGATGAAGACATAAAAAGCTGAAGAAAACGTAAAAAATCGGACAAAAACGTAAAAAAATCGTACGATAACGTACAAATTCAGACTAAAACGTAAAAACTCGGACAAAAACGTAAATATACTGACGAAAACGTAAAAACAGAAGAAAAAGTAAAAGATCGGACAAAAACGTAATAATTCGGTCGAAACCGTAAATATTTTGACGAAAGCGTAACAGATCTGACGAAAACGTAAAAATACCGACGAAAACTTAAAAATATTGACGAACGTAAATTTACTGATGAAAACGTAAAATGCTTATGAAAAGGGACTAAATTGAAGAAAAAAATAAAAATACTAACGAAAACGTAAATATACTGACGAAAACATAAACATAATGCCGAAAACGTAAACAACATATAAAAAACTGACAAAACGTCAAAAAAAAATTGGCGAAAACGTGAAAAATGAAGAAACGTAAAGAAAACTGACAGGAACATGAGAACTGAAATGTAAAAAAATTTGAAAAAAGACTATAAAAAAGTTATGAAAACTTAAAATAGTGTTAGAAATAGATATGTGAACATGTTTTATTTTTATTTGTGAAAAGAAATAGAATAGGGTAATATGAGGTTTTCTTGTTTCTATTTAAAATTAGAATATGAAAATTTCATGATTTTTGGAAAATATTAAAAAAGTTGAATAAACATGTTTTTAATCCGAAATTTAGAAAATAAAAAAAATTTGAAACTTAAAAGAAAACTAATAAAAATATTTCAAAAATTAAAAACAAAAAATAAATGTATTCAGTTTTAGTGAGTTTAAGTATATGGGTTAGTAACATTTAAACAAAAACCTTACCATAGCAAGTTGGTAAGTTTGATTACCCCTAAACGAAAGGTCCCATGTTCAGTTCTTACAAATGGCATATTTTTTATAAAGAATACTGAAATATTTAAAAAATTGCGTTTCCAAAACGCAATTTTCAAAATTGCATTTCCAATCAAAATGGCGTTTCGAAAACGTAATTTTCAAAACTGCGTTCGAAAACGCATGTTTCAAAACTGCCTTGTTTCGAAAACGCAATTTCCAAAACAACGTTTCCAAAACGCAGTTTCAGAAAAGTTCCAAAACAACGTTTTCAAAACGCAGTTTCAGAAAATTGCGATTTCAAATCATAAAAAAGTGGAAAATGGATAGTTTCTAGGAATTTCTCAAATCCTATTAGCTTAAAGATGTGACTGTGATATGACTGGAATTAAAAAGAGTGGTTTCAAATCATAATTATACATATATATAATATAAAGATATATATATATATATATATATATATATATATATATATATATATATATATATATATATATATATATATATATATATATATATATATATATATATATATATATATATATATATATATATATATATATATATATATATATATATATATATATATCTATACATTATATATAAGAGGAGGGATATGCCACATAAGCATGTTTTTAATCCGCCTCATCACTATCCTTTTATAAAATTCACAAAATTTTCGGATGTCTTTCAAAAATTTGGCAATCGCAGGGTTCGAACTTGGGCCTACAAGGCCATACACGAACGACTCAGTGGAATTTTGGAAAACAAATATCTTATTTTCCAAAAAACACATCAATTATCACAATAAAAAACCTAATTTCAATAACAATATAGCTGCGATCTTCAAAAACCCTAATAATTAACAGACCTCTTTTCCTCAAAACGCTAATCATGAATTTCAGTGGTTCGATTGTCGCCATACACAAGCCATATATATATATATATATATATATATATATATATATATATATATATATATATATATATATATATATATATATATATATATATATATATATATATATATATATATATATATATATATATATATATATATATATATATATATATATATATATATATATATCTATACATTATATATAAGAGGAGGGATATGCCACATAAGCATGTTTTTAATCCACCTCATCACTATCCTTTTATAAAATTCACAAAATTTTCGGATGTCTTTCAAAAATTTGGCAATCGCAGGGTTCGAACTTGGGCCTACAAGGCCATACACGAACGACTCAGTGGAATTTTGGAAAACAAATATCTTATTTTCCAAAAAACACATCAATTATCACAATAAAAAACCTAATTTCAATAACAATATAGCTGCGATCTTCAAAAACCCTAATAATTAACAGACCTCTTTTCCTCAAAACGCTAATCATGAATTTCAGTGGTTCGATTGTCGCCATACACAAGCCTGATTGGACAAAGAACATGTACATAGTGGTTCGGTGGTCACCATACACAAGCGAAGAACATCTGCTGCAACAGGCAATGTTTACACAGGCTTAGGCCTATCACAATTATTTTTTAAGGATATAAATTAATTTATTTTAGTGATGCATATTTTATGACACCTTTGCATTGTTTGAGGACCCTAAGGTTTCTTGCTGGAGTTTTGATAATAGCTTTGGAAAGAGCTTTCAGTATCACCAAAAAAAAGATGCTTTATATTCTTCTCAGGTATCAACGGTCTGTTATATTACGTCTTAGGTATGATTGCGATTCATAAACCTTAACTAACCAGGTTTGTTCATATGCTTGGATAGATGAGGGTTTTGTTGATTTTGTTAGGTTGTAATCATATGTAATCATTCCGTTGTTTGATTTTTGTTGCTTATATTGTAAGCTATTTGATTCTGTTTTTTTGTAATGGCTTCTTGGGAAAGAAGATAGTGAAAAAGGATTGATTTTCAATCCGTATTCTGGTCTGTATACGTATCATGCCAAATTCTTCTCGGCCGTCTCTTGCCTCTTAGCAATTATTAGACAACCTGAATGCACATTATGGGGTGTTTGGGATTGTTTATTACAACTATATATATTTACTTGCATGCAACGGGATATACTCATGTCTAGATTAATAACAAAATCACAGGTAATCAGTTTAAGAACATCCAGCCTGCGTTACACATGTTAGCTATTTATTTTCTTTTGGGATACTTAATTGATTTTATGCTATATGCCTATATCAGCACTTGATTTTGAAGCTACAATTATTGGCGTGTTTTAAAGCATAAAATATTAAGAGAACTTTTCGGTTTGATCCATTAAGATATTTTTCATATTCATCACATCTTAGACGTTGATATGAAATATAGCTTTTCCATACTACCATGTTTGATCTATTTTGTAACCATAAAAAAGCGGAGGTTAAAAATGCACTCCCATTTTTATATACAAAGGTTAATTTTTTTACTAATGTGTTAAGGATAATTTTACCAACTGACCTACTGATCCAAGCTAAATACACTAACATCTTTTGATTATTATCCTTTAAAATGCATCTCCAGATAACTTTGATTAAGATAAAACTCGATGATGCAGGTCAAGAAGTGGAAACAAAGACCGGGGCTACCGTCGAATAAGCTTTTAAAGGTGTACACAATATGGGTGTTCACGGTAATACGTAGCGTCTTTAATTTTGATTCAGGGTGCCTACGATCTCAATATTAAGAGATTCAGGGATCTACTTCAAAACGATAGTTTTAAGGGGTGTTTGGGTCGATTTAGTAGCATTTCGAGTCTGATGTAAAATAGCTTTTTTAAGGAGTGTAGTGTTAAAGGTTTTAAGGGGTATCTGGTGTTGCTGCACAACTTCTGTTTTTATTTGTATCCCTATTGTTTTTTTCCAGGTTTAAAGAGGTGTCTGGTCAGCTGCGGATGTTTAAGTATGGCTGCTTCAGTTTTTATGACTGCACTTGAAAACGTTTTGCGAGTGGAACACTCTGACAATTCACCCAAAAGGCCATATATTGCGAATCAGGTACATATATATCTTGTGAAACCATAGCAATGAACATAAGTGCTTACAGGTGGTGTGCAAGAGAGTGAGGTTCCAGGACTTAATAAGCAACCGAAGCAACCCTTAATAGTTTTCGTTTCCTTTGTCTTTAACACATGTATAAGCCAACAATAGTTTTTGTTTCCTTTGTCTTTAACCCGAAAACACTTACGTTTTCTGTAATTATTCTATTTTGTGCAGCAAGTTTGACGGAGGACTCTATGGAGTAACCTTTGCTTGTCCCAAATGGACCAGACACATCCGGCATCATGATGACAATTATGTCCCTACTTATTTTGTCTCTTCGTATGGGCATGGTTATATTAGTCGACTTCAGACGAACTTGATTCATCTTAAGTGGATGTAAATGGATATCAGCATCTATTTTGCTAAGGATGTTTATTGATGACATACCACTCTAGGTATTTACGATTATTGTAACAAAGTTCTCTCATAATGATATTTGGTGCGTTCAAATTGAGTACTTTATTAGTGATATTAAGGCTTTAGATATTTTGCTTTTATATATCAGTTAAAATGTACTAATTCTTATAGTCTTAGATATTTTGCATAGTGTATCATTTCCGAAACGTCAAGCGTGAGTTGTAGTCCTTTCAAGCAAACAGTTAAGAATATTAAAAGAAAACGACACAAGGATTTTGGCAATAGTTCAGCAATTACTTACACCCCTGATGAACACTTAAGTACGCAAAATAGATAATTCAAGTAAATTAATTGTGTTTTGTCTCGTGTATTTCTATTTTTTTCTTTGTTAATGTAACAGTAGCCAAGTTCAAGTCTTTGTTAATGACCGATAGGCAAACATCTGTTGTATTAGTTATAAGCATTGTTCTAAATAGCTCGCTATAGCTCGCCTTAAGGCGCGCTAAAGCTTGAGGCGCGGTCTTCACGTTACGTAATAGGTCAAGGCACGCTACGACATGAGGTGCGGTAATTTGTTGAGTTCAACTCTAAGAAATGAATATTGTCACATGTAAGGAGAGTTTTATAACTTTAATTATTATGTACAACACTAATTATGAACTTAATACAAATATAATACTGAAATACATAAAATAAATAAATATTTTTATATTGTGCCGCTATAAGCCACGCTTTAGAAACACTAAAGCTTCGCCTTAGCCTCTAAAGCATGTAGCTTGGACATGCCGCCACGCCACGCTTCACGCTATTTATAACCTTGGTTATAAGAAAGATAATTAATGGATTTAAGTTCATTTGGATACTAAATTTTATTTGGGATACCAATGTAATCTTCACTTTCATATCCATTTTAATGATAAGATTAAACACAAAATATATTTTCACACTTTTTTTCCAAACATTAATATCTCTTAAATCGTTATGCGAAAAAAAACATAGCGTCTTTCTATAGATATGCTATATGATATACTTTCGACAAATTTTCTTCATTTTTTTCACGTTTTCAAAAATCATCATATATGATACTAATATCATATATGATGTAACACCAGTATTATATATAACTATATATTATATAACTTATCATATATAATAGAAACCAATATCATATATGATTAACACTGTTATCATATATGATGAAACAGTATTTTAACAAGAAGAAAAAAACGAATTTTTTATTCTTCGAAAGTATATCATAATGCATATTGGTAGAAAGATAATTGAACACTCGTCGCGGTGGCATAATTATTTTCGTTCAACACTTAGCGGTTTAAAAGATATTTAAATTATAAAAAATAGATAAAAAATAAAATATATTTAATCCCATACATTAGATGAAAATGAGATGGATGGTGAGGATGAGTCTTCTCTAATCAATTTCAATACAAACATTTTTTGTATTATTTCTTGATTATATTTCACCTTCTTTTGTCCATATATTTTTGGCAAAAATTTTATTTTAAACAAAATAAGGTCAAATACAATAAACACAAAAAAAAACGTATTTGCTTTTCATTCTTTTAAACCCTCATGCTTAATTATTTCTATACTTACTCCAACACTATTAATAGCTACAACTCTAAATTTCTTAGATAACTTTTTACAAAAAAAAATTGTTATCACATTATATATTTTTATAATTGCTTATCTCACTACAAATTCTTATATGCAAGATATAAATATTATAAGAATACCAAAAAATAGAACATTTGTTTTTAGGTAATTATATAGCAAAATAAATAGAGTTCCATTCATAAGTAACAGAAACATGAATGTATTTCTCGGTAAAAATACACAATTTTAGACTTCTCAATCATCTACTTCAAAATAAACGACGAACCGATTAAACAAGTCGAACCATAATGTAATTTACCAAACACATCTTAAAGAAACACATTAAGGTATTATCATAAAAGTAGGTAATACAAAAAACAATCATATTATGCTTAGAAAAGATAACTTAAAAAAATAATAAACACAATAAATAGTAGCTCATCATGTATTAAGACACAATTGCAATAAAATAAGAACAAAACCCCCGTCCTATCCTCCAAATATAAAAGTTTGAAAACAAAAATTTGTTAAAATAAAAAATGTTAATGACAATCATAAGTCATACCCGTCCATCGGAGCCACGTCGATGAACCTAAACAGGATGTTCTTTGTTTAACCAAAGGATTACTGCATCTTTAATCAGAATAGTTAATCATGTATCCAAACACTCCCTTATGATGTCTTGTGTTTTAGTTTTATCTAATGACACCCATTAACGTAATATCCTCCTGCCCATTCAGTGGCTCATTCAGTTTAGACAGTGAGTATGAGGAGTACCGCGATATTCAGTGGCTCATTCATCTTCACGTTATTATATTTTACTATATACACTAAGCTATTTTTACAGTATCAGTAATGCATATTACAAATGCACCCATAGATACAAATGTTTATGTTTTTCATTTTTTTAGTTGGTTGCTTGAACATGCCACCTTATTGGCTTGCTTTGTTGGTGAACCATCACTTGTGAAGTCTACTGTTACAAAAGCAGGTGCAGAGTTCTACCGGAAACATGCTGATACTTGGAATGTTCAAAAAGATTCATATGCAGAAGAACACCTTGAGGTAACTTTACATTTATTGAAAATCAGCTTACCCTCTTAATAACAAGATTAGAACGTGAATACGTTGTTTACCCTCTAGATATCAAGTTTAGAAAGTCAAATCTGGGAAATCCAATGTTTATTCCTAGGGTAAATAGGTATGGGGTAAACAAGTAAGGGGGCGAACACTAGACATTGATGTGTAGTATTTTTCTGTAATTAAATTTGTCACTCATTTACTGTAGGACTGCAAAAGAGTTGAGATTTATGCAAATTATAGATGACAATTTGGAGTATTTGTATTTTATAAAACAAAGGTAAACATTGTAATTTCACCTAAAGGTTGGAAAAGTTATGATCGTGGATGGCGTGATTTAAGCAAGATGAACTAAAGCACAAGTATGTAACAGGTTAAAAATACATGATCCTTAGGTATATTGTTCTATATTGTCTATCTATTAGATATTTTATTATTTTTATGGAATTCACCTGAAAGCTATATTTTTTATGCAGAATGGCAAAAATGAACCGGATCCCCGTTGCATACACACCCAAGTCATTAAAACCAACACCGCAGCTCCTACCAAGTATCAGTTCAATCGTGCTCAACAATCTTATGAATCTCTACTTCAAATTTAACCTCATCCCAGAACCCACCAATCTCTTCCAAGTTCCAACATACCTCATCACTCAAAGACGTGTCATAGACATCCCTCATATCCGGCTACTCTAACACTCTGTCCGCCCTCACCCACTTTGTCTCAATACTTCGTCACCCCCACCCAACCAAACCAACGACCCTTAGCAATTGTTCTCAAAACATGTGATTTTCTCTCATGACTAACCTTTTGGCTCCAAGTTCACACCCTCGCTATAAAAGTATCCCATGCTACTGAACCCTTTACATCCTCCGTCCCACCAACGATAGCTTGAAAAACTTCTTAATGGCTGGATTATTGGTTCACGTAGATCTTTATTTTAATAATCGTTTTTTAATTATATATTGATCATGTAGGAAATCAAAGAGAGATCAAATTAATCTGTGTTAAAAGATATAAAGTCTGCAATAAAGTCATAAACTATAACTCAACATTCCTATCATTACCAGTGAGTGGGCTAATATGGGGTGTGCATTACGGTTTTATGTTTTTTGAGAGGACCCAACACTAAGAAAGGGTCCCATTTGGAAAAACGATAAAAACTTGGAGTTACAACAACCCTTTACTAAGGGAGCACATCATTCAAGAACGCCACCGCTTGAAACCACAAACGCAATGCAAATAGCCGAGGTATGTAAATTATATTCTTTTTGTACATGTTGCTGGCATAGGTGGTACATACATAAGTTTCTATGATTTAAAAGTTCCTTTTCTGAGTTGGTTTGTCTTTATAATTACATTAGCCATTTGTCAAATATGAACATAAATGTGTATGTGATTAAACCCAACCGCCCATTTCACCAGCTACCCATATTGCCGCCTCTAAAGCAATCATTTTAATTTCCAAATCACATATTTTAAAATTACAGAACATTCACCATTATATCTTCTGTTTATTAGCACCGAGCCTGTTTTGTTGAACTTTTATAGGCAGATAAGAAGAAAGAAAGATCTGGTTTGATAGTCTCAGAAGGGGAATTGCTCTTAAATGGAGCAGAACCGTGACGATTAAAAGAATCCCATGGAGAGCACATCTCCCATCCAAGAGAGTTTAACCCAGTATGGACATAAACAGATTCTTCATATCTGTGCTGGTTATCTGTTTAACGACCAGCTGAATAAGGTAATTATGTTTCTACTTATTCGTGTCATAATATCAGAATATATTGCTATTTCTTTTTCTTAAAGCTCAAATTACCCGAGAACTATTTATTCTAATAAGAAATTAATCAAGATATAACAAATGTGATAACAACTAAAATATAGGCATGTAGTTGCAAAGAGAAATATAAATGTGATAACAACTCGAGACCTATTTAAACTGTTAATGATATAGGCATATAGTTGCAAAGACAAATATGAACCTGCCACTATGGATTAAAGGAGAAAACCATTATGATTTAGAAAACTTTCTGAACTTAGTCCGCTGATGTATACTTAATATTACTAATTTCTGGGAGCCGCGCTGATTTGACCGCTTTAATTGGGGACGTGTGCTATGCGATATATTTTGTATGAACAATTCTTAGACAATCCAAATAGTTGTTTCCACCGAAAGAATCGTATTATAGTAAAAGAGCATGCCATTGTGTCACTTGAATGGACAGCCGCCATGTTCTTCTGGCTCTTTTTCATTAACTTATTTTCATTCCTGTACTTTACATGTTTTGGAATGATGATTGTCCCCCTGACACCAAATTACAATAAAGCATCCATTTTTGCAGCCGGGTTTTACTTGCTACTTTTTTTAGAGAAACGAATCCTAATTAACAATATTTGTATATTACTTTGCTAGAAAATAATCCTCTTTAATTTACTTATTTCAAGTTAAATACTTTTTTAATGGGCTTCCTTTGATTGTATTTAACTAGGATCAATGCCCGCGCTCCGCCGCGGGGTGGATAGAAAAAGTGTTAAGCCAAAAAGAGATTTAATAAGGTAATCATAAGGTAAATCAAACCCAAGAGTATTTATCCATTTCCATAATCGTATTTTGATAAGTACATTTTAAGAGAAAACTACATTTTGACCCGTAAGATATATGTTCGTGGCAAAGCCCGCCTAATAAGCGGACATGACTCGTAATTATCGTTAACAATTTTTTGTTTACTCATGAAAGCAGGAAATTGAAGGATCAAAGGATGAAAGTAGAGAATTGAAGGACCAAAGGATGAAATGATGACCTCAATACTTAAGAGCAAACATCTCAGAATCATAAGCACCTTTTAATCTCACAAGGTTCCATTTCCATTATGCGTATATATCGAGGGCCGTATGATGAGCGGTTAGCATCAAAAATTCTTATAAGATAGTAAAAAATGGAAATAAATGGATACATGCTATAAAAACAATATAATGATGAAAAAGTGAAAATGTAATGTTCATTGGATTTTAAAATGCAAATAAATAAAGAATAGATCATATTAGCACACCACATTTAGCAATGCGCAACTCTTTTATAACGTCATAACATCTTCATCGTCACAAATTACGGTTGTTTAATGTCCAGAAAGGACAACTAAACTCCAGAAACAAAAGGCAGGCAAATAGTTCTTAGGTTCGATCGACTCGATTCGATTGTCGTAACAATATCAATCGAGTTTGAAGTCGGTCGACCGAATGAAGATGTTGTATGTAGCCTTATGCATTTAGGAAGTGTATTGATCATAGTAAGCAAGTTGTTATACCCTATGTGCAACAAGTATTAAAAAACACAAATAATTCAAAATTTAATAAATGTGTAAGATCAAAGACATTTGTGCATTATATATAATTTTATATGTATTTGATAATAAAATAAATAAACATCTAATATCAAATTGTGATGACACCAAAATTAGATTATCCATCTAACCATGTTTATTTTGTATAAATTGTATATATAAACAATTAATTATCATAATACAAAAGTTAAAATCCAGATTTTTATAAAAAACTACATCAAATATCTAGCAAAAGCTACAAAATTGATAATATGTTTAACCACTTCAGGTTTGTTTTTCACTCTTGCATAAAATTGACGGTGGAATGTGTAGAATGTTTTAATAGTCATTCAATGTGAATTTATCAACTTTAAAAATAACAAGAGAGGGACTAACCCTATATCATTTGTAATCACATTTTGGACACACAAAATGGCATTCAAGAAGACCGTGAATCTCAACCCGAAAAGTCACGCATTCCAGTTAGTTTGGACACATATTGCAGTTTCAGTGTACGTTTGGTCTAATATCATATGATTTATTTTTATAGGTTACACATTCTTTTGTTCGCTGTGGTGCTTCTGCTATAATCTTGCTGCTCAAGATCCTATTCCACGCAAGACTTGGATAGGTATGGCAATGAAGACAAAGTTTCTACCATACACAGGTATCTATATTGTTTTGTTTTGTTTTTGTTTTTTTATCTTTTCTATTATCTTTGTTGATGCATATTATATTGGATGTTCTATTATGTTGTCTCTGTTTGGCTGTTTGCATTTGGAAGGAATGGCGCAGTTGGTTAGCAACTTTGTTGAACCTGATAGGCATATAATCTAAATACAGTCGGCCATTAAAACCGTGAAAGAAACAACTAAACACCTTTTTACAAAAGACATCCAAACATACCCTTACGGCAGCCATCCAAAATCCCCCCTGACAATAACAAAACGGCCCCTTTAGCAGCCATCCAAACACCAATGACTACAAAACCACCTTGAACGGGATCATAAGTCCAAAACAAAACAAAAATGAGTCCCCTAACATGGATATTAGGTTGTAGGCCTATACACATAAGGAGTAGTTACATGGTTCCGTATTGACTGGCCTTTACATGAACGTGGAACTAATGAGAAAGACAATTATGATAGAAACATTCGCTCACAGTTGAAGCAGCTAAAGAGACAAATTTTTGACATCAATATAAAGATTCACTTGGGTAGGACTGATGATCTAACACAAGTAATATATATCAGGATTATTGGAGCACTTATTTACATGCAAGGAAAAAATATAAATATGTGCTTGCGGAGTACAGATAGCTCGACTTACGTCTCAAATTGCAAAGGTATGCATATAAACTGAAGATTTAGTTCAATTTTCTCCTGCTGAATATGTCGATATTACCTGTATTGTAACTATATGTGATCCTCTAATATTCAGGTATGCAGGTTAATCGTCTTCTTTACAGGTTGGTTTTCGTAATGGATCATAAGACTATAGGTTTATCTATGTATGGATGATTTGTTTGTTTTGCTCATGATATAGTAAAGATGGAAATTATGGGGTTCCAACTCCAAGGCCTGTGCTCTGGATGATATGTCGGGCGGCTGGGTGCAGAAGCCAAGGTCAATAGGTTGATCTTGCCATGTTGGAATTTCGCAATGATGAGCTTCTTTTCTGTCTTGCGGATAGGTATGATGCTTATTGTCTTAAAAAAAATTTTGGATTATTATAAAAGCCATTACATGGTTGGAGATTGTTTATAATTTTGTATATGAGTGATTATGCTTGAAGTGTGATTTGGTTGACATATTTTTGACTTGCTTTTAATATAGTTATGAAAATGATGTTGCTGTTATTTTAATGGTTCTTTCACATAGCCAGTCAGCTGAGAAGCCTCGATATATAAGGTTCCAGCCAATACTCGGCAGAATCTATTCAAAAGGTTGGTCATTGTTGTCCCATGCTAGGACTGCTCTGATATTTGCAAAATATGTGTAAGACATGCAAATATGGTTTCACAAGTCAGTTGTAAAGTGCAACTGTTCATTTTATGATCTCTGAAAACTCTCTGTTAGGTGTCTCATATTAAACATTATTGTATTTTTCCCACAGATTCGAACTCTCCTATGCTAAGGTCTCGCTTCACCAGTCTATACCAGGTAACATTAATGCAAATTTGGTCCCTATCACAAAACCCTAATCAGAGGAGGATCTGCTACCCCGCGTACAAGTATCCTCTTTTAGAATATATACAAGCAATTAAAGGAGCCAATCCAAGTCCTAGCATCATGTGATATCCAACAAATAAAACCAGACCCTACGAAGGTATTCCCGAGAGACCTTTTAACAATATTTCCATTTTCAAAGTTTTATAGCATTACATGAGAGAAAACTTCCTCCACAACTCTTGACTCATCGACGACAGAAGATCAATCAGATGTCCTTTACATATCAAGTTATAAGCATAATTCTTATTAAAGGTTTCTTGAGCGTGGCAACCAACAATTATGGGACGAACTATATGACTTTTATATGTTTATATATCTAAATGTTGTGCATGATATGTACAATTTAGTTGAACAAATGGAAATAATCAAAATAGTGAACGTGGCGAGAATTAGTGTCTGAGATTTAATAGCGTGAAAGCGTGAATTGGTGTGCAAAGAAGCTGAATCAAGCAGTCTCAGTTTCCAAATTTCCATATAAGTTCTTCTTATCATTATATAAACTTCTATAATTTTTGGTGATGTGGATCATTTGGTGTATAATGCTGGAATTTATCAGGTTTGTATGCTAGAAGAAGACGATGATATCACCAATTACGACATGTTATGGTAATATTTTAATACTCATTTGATAACTTCATCATATTATTTCAATGTAAAAAACTAATTTTAGTTATGTTTCTCGATATAAATCGTGCGCATACAAGTATTTCAGTTATAAATTTCAACAGTAACATGAACGTATTTCTATCTTACTGAGCTCACTTTGTTGGTTGGTTCGGTGTCCCTCAGATCTTCTCATTTTCTGGTGCAGATTAGAAAACACTTTGAATTGTGGTCTTGAAAGGGCCTGGGCTGTTGGATACATGTAAGGTTACTATCTTTCGACTTCGTATCAATGTGATCAGAACTTTGTGACCCAAAAGAACAGAATTGACTTACCGTAACGGGGCATTTGGGATTCTTACATAAGTGTCTGCTTATTGATCCGATTGTTTAAATGTTATATGTGCAAATTGGGTTTTAATTTAGCACGGGCTGAAATTTTTATGAACAAAGTCAAGCAAAGTATCAACAATCCATGTGTTATACATATAAACAACATATTATTCAATATTTTAAAGTTGATAAACGAAGCTTGCCTTTATACTAAATTAACATCATATGGTAATCTGTAATGGTTTACAGTGATAGGCTAACACATTCACTTGACCTTTTTAATACAGTGACTTGATTACTTAATTGCATTTTCAACGTAACAGTCTCGGTGTTTGTTCTAACAGTTGGTACTATGCTTCACTGGTATTATTTTACCATAACCAGTGCATTCATCCTTTCCCTGTAGAAAGCTGTTAAGGGGAAACTTGGCGTCTGCGTCCTTATCTTTTGTTTATCTTTAATTGTTTAAATAAAGCAGGGTAATGGGTTCTTTCTATGTTGGTATCACGTAACAGGGTAATGGATTCTACCAGTTAGGGAGTTGGTCTGCCCCATTTCTTCTACTTATGTATACCTTTCCTGAACCTTTTCAGAAGCATTATATCCGTTAGATAGCAAGTCTGCACAAGTGGCTATTGCTCAAAACTTCCCAATACTTAGTTTTGGGGAAAGAATAACAGGTTTAGTTTACTGATTCTGTATGATTTTGCCTTTCAGTTAATCATACGGCTTTTTTAACAGTTTCATGTACACCAGCTTCCTATCATGCAGAGATTCTGCATATTTTTTTTGGTGAAAATGAAGAGGAGATGCAAGGATGTGTTTTGTTACTTGGTAACTAAGCATTATTTATGGCCTTTATTTCCTAATATATGTTGCCTGTGACTAAAAGTCATGGAGTTAGGTTGATAACGTTGCATGGCATTATGTTAGTGCTAATAAGGTGTTTTTTTTTTTTTTTTGGTAACCGTGATTTCCGACTCATTGGCCGACTAATCCACGGGGTTTGAGCCCACCGCCACACAGACTCAAACCAGGTAAAGCCCTCCCTTTTAAAAGTTATGCTAATAAGGTTTTTGCTGATAAAGTTATGGAAGTGATTAATCCTGTTGAAGATTATGTTTGGATACATGATTATCATCTTATGGGTTATGTCTATTTTTTTGAGGAAAAGGTTTCATAGTGTCCAAGTTGGTTTTTTCTTGCATAGTCCGTTTCCGTCTTCGGAGATATATCGAACTTTGCCTGTTAGGGATGAGATCCTTAGAAGTTTGTTGAATTGTCATTTGATAGGGTTTCATACTTTTGATTATGCTAGACATTTTTTATCGTGTTGCATTTTTATTTAAATGCTAATTGCCTTTCAAAAAAAGAGTCGAAGAGAGGGTATATTGGTCTTGAATACTATGGTAGGACAGTTAGTATTAAGATTTTACCTGTTGGTATCCATATGGGTCAGATTGAATCTGTTAAATCGAGTGCTCGGACAGCTAAAAAGGTTGAACAATTAAAGAAAATATATCAAGGGAAAACTGTGATACTGGGGAGTTGATGATATGGATATGTTTAAAGGTATTAGTCTAAAGTTTTTAGCAATGGGGAAGCTTTTGGAGGACTATCTGGACTTAAGGGAGTCAGTAGTTTTGGTACAGATTCTGAATCCAGCGTGAAGTAGGGGTCATGATATTCATGAAGTTGAAAATGAGATGCAAAAGGTGGCTAATGAAGTTGAAAATGAGGACTATCCGGACTCAATGAAGTTATGAGCCAATTGTATTTGTGAACGATCCTGTTTCTACACAAGATAAAGTTGCATACTATGCAATATCTGAATGTGTTGTGGTGAATGCAGTTCGTGATGGTCTGAATTTGGTGCCTTATAAGTACACTGTTTCAAGACAAAGTAGTCCCGAGTTAGACAAAGCATTAGGTGTTGGTGAAACTGAATGTAGAAAGAGCGTGATCGTAGTGTCAGAATTTATAGGTTGTTCTTGCCTTCTTTAAGTGGGGCCATCAGGGTTCTGTGATTAGATAGTGAGCCTGTGATTTTGATTAATCAGAACTGGTAAATCAATTAGATTAAAACGGACGTTAGAGTTAGCTCGCTCCGCAAAACCTTTGCCTCATTAATGCCCTGAACAATGCATACTTGAAAGCCAGTTGCCTATTCACTCTTTAATCCCACTCCTCCCACCCACCAAAATTCATGGAATCACAGGTTTTTCTCTTTGTTGAGTTCCTACAATGTAGTGAATCCAGTTGGGCTTCGGGGCAGATGTTCGTCAGTACGGAATACCATGATCGATAGGCTGTCAAGTGTGGGTGACCTAAATTATAAATTAATACGGTAGTTTTTTTATGCAAAAGGGCGGCGTGGAACAAATGTTAAGGTGGACCTCCCCTACAAACGTCACTGGAGTAGATTTTAACCAGCAAATTCGGGATGGATTGGTGTGGTTACTTACGCCTAGGATTTCCCTTGATGGGCATGAATAATACACGATATGTACATCACTGGTGCTTTCTCCTTTTCTTTTCTTTTTCCACTGAGAAGGTACTTGATTATGTGATTTATTGTTGTTACCTTAAGATCATGCCAGATTTTAAGGTAATCATTAAAAAGTGGGTTACTTCAAGTATTTAGGAAACTGTCATGGATTTCTACTTTTTGTGTAAGAGATGAATTTCTCATGTTGAATTTTAGTTATGTTAAACCTAACTTTGGTTATAGTTGATTGCTGATTTCAACTGAATTTTTGGAGTGTAGGAGAAAGACACATTGACTGTGGCTGTGCTTTCTGTAAAAGGGTAAAGAACAACGAAGGTACCTCAGATAAGTGATTTGTTTGCACTTTCATATATATTTCAAATTGATTAATTGCTTATATATAATCCAAATGTTAGTCCACAATAAGAATCGAACGCAGCCTTTGGCAACAAGCTGTTGAAGCCAGCCTACTCACCGGTACATTCTACAATAGATAGTACAAGGAACTCCATGAAGTGAAAAGCATATTCTCTTCCGATTAAACCTTACTCACCAACAATACAAGTACACAACAACCAAAACATTGGTTACAAAGTATGCTTATTCGTGAAAGAAGTTTGAGAAAGAATGTGGTGTATATGTTCAAGATGGGCAGCGTAACAGGTGCCAAGATTAGGCTTAATTGTTGTTTCGTAGATTGATATTTGTATATGTATTAAAAATGGAGATTGGTGATTTCGAACATATCTAATTCCGTTTGATTTCTATAGATTCTGCTTTTATTATTTGTGAGGTTTTGGAACTAATAATACTGGTCATAAATGTGTGACCTTTGTTTGACTGAATGTTTTTAATAGGCTAAATACATAGACTTAAGGGTGTGACCCTATTTTAGTTTTAAGATGGAACAAAGGACCTCGAAGTGAATGTCAAATAAAATAAACATAATAGCAAATTTCAGTCAAAAATGATTATTTACGTTTATAAAAACTACTAAAATAGAGTTATGTATGAGGTGAACTTATATATGTGCAATGTTTAATATAAGATAGATTTTTATGGATTAATCAATACTACTTCCTACCAACGTGATAAAAAATCATATTATGAGTGAAGATAGAAAACTAAGATGCTGAAATTCAAGTTGCACTAAGAATGCAATTAAGAGTCCATTTGGTTTGGGGTTTTAAGTGGGTTGGCATGAGAGACATAAAATAAAACGTTTGCTTTGACATTAGGCCACCTATGGTTCCCAAATCCTAATTCCAATGTGTATGCTGTCTTTTGAAAATCTATTTCAACAAAATATTCCTTATGAATTTTTGTGTCTTTTCATCACAATCTTTTATTTAAAAACTAAACTTCATTTTTAATTAATTTATAAATATATATATAATTTATAAATATATATATATATATATTTAAAATAATAATTAATTTTCTCTCTCTTAATTTACTATCAAACATTTCTTAAATCTAAAGTCAAATTTAAACCCACTTACAAACTTAACGAACCCAAATTGATGGTGACAACTATCTCTTTTTTTATTCGATTCTTTTTCTGAAAAAACAAAAAAAGAAAGGTGACTCAACTTTGACGTTTTTCAAGACAATGGTCACAAGATTGAGAAAATAGTATCGTCCTAAATTTTTACAAAGAATTATTTACTAAATAAAAAATAAGACGACAATCAGAAGTCATACCCGTCCATCGGACGGGTTTCGCCACTAGTATATATATATATATATATATATATATATATATATATATATATATATATATATATATATATATATATATATATATATATATATAGAGAGAGAGAGAGAGAGAGAGAGAGAGAGAGAGATGTATGTTCATGTAAAACCTAATTTTAAAATAAAAACAATAAGAACCAATGAAAAACTAACATGTGTCATATGTGAATTTAATTACATCATTAAGCATGAAATTAATTAAAGGGCAATACAGGAAGTTTAAAGTTTTACATTCTCTTTACTTTGTAATTATTTTTATACTTTTGACCGTTCCTTTTTTAATGCTCATTTAATAAGCTTTAATCTTTCTTTTTAATTTTTGTAATAACTCTCATTTCCAAAATCTCGCATGAAATTTTGTGATGGGTCCACAGTGTGTTAGAATTTTTCTTCATATTTATAAACCTATGTTAATTTGTTATCTTATTGCACGCTTTTCCATGTAGTTTATGTTAGTATAATTTATGTAAATGTTGATGAAATAAATTTTGTATCTATTTTTTAAACAAAGAGTGTTAATTGAGTTTATGTATTCAACTTTTAAAAATTGACTTTTAATAAAAGTGCGTTAAAAAATCAACGTGTCACTATAAATGTATTCAAATGTTAAGTGTGTCAGAAGATTTTGTGTATCACGTATTATATATGATTGTGTTAATAAAAATGTGTCACAAAAAATAGTCTTTATATACAAATGTAACAAAAAGAAATATAATGTGTCATTATATATGTATCAAGAAAATCGGAATGAGTAGGCATAATTTTTCGCTATAAATATACTAAAATTGAGTTTAATCATTTTTTTTAATTTAATGTGTCAATACAAATGTATTCTAATAATAAATGGCTTTGTTTGTCACTAAAAATGTGTCAAAAAATTAGTGTTTTCTACAAATGTGTCAAAAATGTAATGTGTCATGCGTATAAAAAAATCAGTATAATAAATATAATTTATACTAAAATATTTTAATGTGTCATCAAATGTAAATGTATGACAAGATAACGTGTCACTAACTAAGATTACAAATTTATGTGTCATTGTATAGATTTAATAAAAAGTCAGGAAATATGTTCGTGAACAAGCTTTTTTGCCCGCGCTTCGCTGCGGCGCCTTTTGTAACAAAAGACTGTATATAAGTAGAGAAGAAATCTGATCCAAATCGGTATATATTATTATGTATAAATAACATCTGTGTTAACTATGGTAAAACATGCATACATATAAAGTGCTAGTTATGTGGATATGAAGGCCCCATTTATGTTGATACTGAAGAACAACATCAGCACCAAATGAGTAGGCCAGTTCGTGTACGTCACTGGTATTAGGTGAACTAATCATTATCTTAGACGAAATTTGCTGGAAATCCATATTTTGTATGGCGGATAAGGCCACATCCTGTTGCCCATCGATCATATCTCTAGAAATCATAATCATTGGCTGGTAATCATCCACAACTGCATCAACAGAATTTCTACAATCCATACAACTTAAAACACATAAACACATTAGTCTAAGTAGATGCATACATCTGTGTATGAGTCAAATCGGCAAAGAAGTTTTAACTGGTATCAGGTAGATTACCAATGTGTCAGCGTTACAGATAGGATAGAGGTAAGGTGCAAACAATGTGTTGTGTTGTGCACACAATCGATGCCAACAGTATTCGTTACGGTGCAAAGAAATTGGTTAAAGCCCTAATAAACTTATTGCAATATCTTAGAGAGGGGCGAGCCTACATATATCAAATGAAGTCATCATATCAAGCAAGGACAATGTGTAAAACTACATAAATCAACTGGGTAAAATTATTACATAAGGTACTTTCCTAATAAATTTAACATCCTAAATCATTTTACTAATATCGTATAACTATTGTAGAATTAATATAATTCATGTAATCGTGCTTGATCGACACAATAAGAAGTGGTAAAAATTAAAAAAAATTGTGGCGGGGGTCGAAACTACGATGCCATATATCTGTTCATAAAAAGAAGTACTTGATTAGCAGCCAATATAGCTTTTTCTCTCGCGATATCCTTCGAATGCAACTCACATAAAATACAACACGTATCAACTCATTCCTTTAAATATTATTTGCAATTGCTATATGCCAATTAACTATCTATTTCTTACAGTTAGTTTAATGGCTGAATCGGTAGTCCATCATCCCGAGCTTTGTCTAATAATGACGTCAGTTCCATTGGTTTTTATCTCGTCCAACTTTGTGAACTCAAGCCATAAACATAGCCGTGATTCAAGCTGCGTGATTTATCTGGACCTATGATCGTACCATCTACGAATTTAAACAATTTAGCAAATCCTCACAAACAAATAAGATGTGCATATAGGTGATGAGGGTGGGAAAACCTCACCTGAAAAATGATGTCATGGAAATCTAATATCAGTTACATTGCGTTAGAAATTTAGAATGTCCTATATGTGACTAAATGCTCTTTTACATGAGTGTCCATTTCAGTTGGTTAAGACTTCGTTGTATTTGAACATGAAGTATGTTATTTCTAGATATATGTTTGTAAGCGTTGTACCACATGCTAACATATATAACATTACTAACCTTAACTCGGGGATTATTAAAGTTGTCCATGGCAGCAGCCAGCAGCCCGAGGCGGGTAAATTTCCACCACTTTTAAGCATACGACTGCAACAAACAGTCATAGATTATCTAAATACACCCAAATGTACAGCGATACACATAATTGCATATTTGTGTTTTTCCGAGAAGAGCTTACTTGTACCTTAAGACGTAGGGATGCATTGTGATGTTCTAGCTTGAATGCAGCATTGGTGGTAGTCAAATGAGAAAGTTGAGGTTCTCCCTCGGATACTATAGCAAATCCATTTGCTGTTTTGAGAACCGACCACCATCATGATACCTGTAGTATATCATAATTGTAATATATCATAACGCTTCTTAGTAAATAGGACACTCTAAGCATATTAAACATTTTAAAATCTACATTCCATTTTTTTCCATAAAGTATTTAAGTATGATTACCTAACGCCCTGAATCCCGTCACCCCAACGCACTTGAATCCTGAATAAGGCCTACATAAGACAAACCTCAATAACCAACAAAAATGGTAATAACATTATATCTGCTACTAAGCATTTAACCAAACTTGTTACACGTGCTGATTCACCCAAATCTCAACAACACAACCATTTTCGCCAACAAAAACCAAAAACTCAGAATTGAAAACATAGAGGCTTAAAAATTAATAATACTAAATTTAACAAAAACAATTAAGTTACCAAAAACTTAAAGAGTTAAGCTAAAACACGAATCCAAAACTTACCGGCGCTCCTAGTAACTTGAATATTCTTGTGTAAGGAACTTCGAGCTTCAACCTTCAAAGACATGAAAAGCAATTAACCCAAAAGTTGTTCACGGCCTTCTAAAGTTCCAAAACCCTAAAACCTTACGCATAAATTCGAAACACTTTTCACAAAATATAATAAAACAATTAAAGATAAAACAAAAATGAAAAAAATTACCTGACCGCTCTCAAATACCCCATCAATGTTTCCCAAAAAAAAGCGAATTTTTTGATCTCAAAATTGTGGTGTTAAGAAATAAAGTATAATATCAACTTTAAGGATTAGTTTGATAGATTTGGGAGAAGATGAATGAAGCTGGTTTGGAAACTATGGGTACCTAAATGTGTGTTCGGGTTTTGGTTAAGCGGTGGGTATTATTTTAATGAGAATGGTGAAGTATTTGTTTAATAAGTTTACTGTTCATAAGAATTAGAAACTATTTTATGAGGTTTACTGTAGCATTTGTGTGTGAGAGTCATCATGGGTTTTGTATATATTAGATAATTACAAATTACTAGTAGTTTAAAGTTTAAAGAATAATGTTTGACAATTAAAAAAGAGAAAAAAAAACGTATAGCATTGGTCAGATAACAAATGTTTAGCATTGAAACAAGAACGTGCATGTACTCATGCAAATTGGTGATTTCAAACTTGTCATCTATTTTAAATTATTTACAAAAATGCCATCGACTTCATTTCGATCAAGTTAAATTATGTTTGGTACATCTAACGGTCCATAGTAGTTCTTATTATTTTTATTTTAAAAGTGGTCATCACAATAACGATACTATATATATATATATATATATATATATATATATATATATATATATATATATATATATATATATCTAGAATCAAATGCGAAGAAAAGTTAGAATAAGAAGGATAAGAAAGAATGTGAACCAATCATTTTTTAAAATCATTCAGGGTTAGTTTGGTCACACTATTATTTCTTGCCCCGTTGGTAACTCCTACAACAAAGGAAAATAGATTGGTTTTATTTCCTATTTATTATCGCAATTTCTTACTATGAAATAACGCAACGTCGTCATCTGTATGCAAGTTTATAGCATTAAATTAATTAAAAAAAACCTTGGTATTACTTTTTGACTTTTTGTGCATGTTTAAACAAGTGAAGATGCATCATATTATCGATCAAATTCAGGGTGCATGAATTTTAGATGCATGATTTGTTCAAAACTAATGAAAACATACAGTTGCATGATAATCTAGGAAGACGTCTAGATGCATGACTATCATGGCTTATAAAAACTTGTAGATGCGTCAAAGTAGTACGATATAAGAAGATGCATCATACGAACATGTGTTGATGCATTGATAGACGACGACTATCAGGGGCGGATCTAGCTTATACACAGGGTATGCAAGTGCATACCCTGTGTAAAATATGAGTAGTGTAATTTTTTTTTGAAATATTTGGAAGTAGGTATAAAATGCACTAAAACATAGCCAGTGCATACCCTTTAAATTGGAAGAAAATTATGAATGCATACCCTAATGTAATTTACCATAGTGGAAACGAAAGAAAAAAAGAAAAGTACAATTCTGGCAGTTTTGACTGTAGAACCCACGAAGAACTAAAGAAGAAGATGATGAAAGGGATGGTCAAACATTAACAAATAGGTCAAATTTGTTTTATGATTTTATCCGCTTTTTTAGCCCATTTATGATATAAAGTTGTGAAATTGTTGTTTGAGTCCAACATAGCCCGTATGTTCTCCTGAAAGCACAAAACAACTCAACCAAGCCTACGTATCTTAAATTTACATTTTGTCTATTTCTTTCAATTAGAATATATGTTTTTTCAACAGATTTATGCATGTTCACATTATACTAATAAAATAGGTTATTAATTTTGTGGTTTTAATATTATGCGAATGCATTAAACTATGGAATTCATATATACATATAGTTGGGTTGCCTTGTAGTTTCTTTAATAATACAATCATAAATGATAAAACACGATAATAAGAGTCGTCAACCAAAAAATAGAAATTAAAAATATGGTTAGTTTTTTATCGAAAGAGAGTTTCAAGAACTGAGCATGAAAACCATGTTAAACATATAAGGAAACTTGACCCGAACCAAGAGTATGTGGACCGAAGGTTTTAACCCGACCCGAACCCAAATCATGTGGATTGAATTTTTTTTTTATAAATATATAGTGCATACCTTGTGTTCAAATCCTGGATCCGCCACTGACGACTATAATCCAAAATTGTTCACGTGCATAAATTAACTTCGAAATTTGCTTAGGTTGAGAGGTTTACATGTGTTAATATAAAGCAAGATGCATCGATATAATGAGATGCATCCATATAACGATATGCATCGAGTATGACCAAGTTTACGTTGCATCAATATAACAATATGCATCGATAATAGTTCGATACATGTAGATGCATCGGTTATATATATATATGAAGGTGCACGGTTGACACTTCATAAAAATGGTCGATAATGGAGTTATCATAGATGCATATTGATTTCGAAGTGCTAACAAGTTTACAATCATTGACATAATTTACATTATTCTGTATCTTATGAAAGTCGATATCTAGGACGCATCGAACATCGATGCATCAGTTTCATGTGCAGGTTATGAAATATCCAAAAAATTGGTAGATGCATGAATATTAGAATATTATTTACGTACATGCACGTTTGTACAATGCGACTTGTTGATTTGAATATGGTGCATGGTATTTAATAGTTATATTTTTTATATTTGTTGATCCGTAATTAGTGGTAGGATTTATTTAACACACTAAAGTTACGCTTTTAACCTCACAAAATCTTATTAAACAGGTTGATTTGTTTGTTTATTACCATTTTACCATTATTTAATCTTGTCCATTGATACTCAATCCAATGGTAAAGATTACTTCTTATTTTAACTAATATTCTTACTGGATCATTACTTTCTCTCTCTCTCTCTCTCTCTCTATATATATATATATATATATATATATATATATATATATATATATATGAGTGGATTTATTCTAAAACATATCTTATAATAAAATAAATGAGGTGAAATCTCACCCCTTGGATCAAAATCACCTAATTTGATAAAAAAAAATGGTGTCTTTTTTGTAAATTCTCAAACTTTAAGGGTAATTGTAGAAAATAATAAAAATTAAAACGTCCCAAATTAGCCCGATCAAAAAACACACACTTCACATACTAAAAAACGATCAAAAAACACACAGTACACTCTGAATCCTCTCGAATCCACCAAATCCACCAAATCAAACCTACTGAATCCTCTCAAATCAAACAAATTAAACAGCGCATCCTCTGGTAAATTTTTTTTTTATTTTTTGATTAGTTTTTGAATGATTTGTGTTACAATGTGTTAAAAATGATCTATGATGCTCTAGAATGCGATAGGATATCAAACATATATAAGGTTTGTGTAAGTGTGTGTTTATGATTGATGTATAAAATGTGTTTGATATAATGTCTCAATGAGAATTATAAAGTTCTCTTTGATATAGAAGTGATTTGGTAAAATCATAACTGTGATGGAGTAGGAAACATTATGATTGAGTAGAACTAATATTATGACGGAGTAAAACTAATACTATGCATGCGATTTGGTAAATTAGAACTGTAATGGAGTAGAATTATTTTTAATGTGAATATGCTTGAGTAGGATAAAGTTGTATTTTGAGGTTTTGTCGAAATTAAGTATTTGTATGTAATATATAAGTGATTTGGTAAAATTATAATTGTGATGGAGTAGGATTAACACTATGATTGAGTAGAATTAATATTATGATGGAGTAAAACTAATACTATGCATGTGATTTGGTAAAATTTTAATAATAATAAGCAAATTTTATTCTACTGCATTACAGTTAAATTTTAATGCACTGTAATGCAGTAAGTCACTTGCATTGTTCTTTCTACTACATTACTGTTTAATTTTAATGCACTATAATATATTACGATACTTGCATTTTTATTTCTACTACATTACAGTTTAATTTTAATGCATTGTAATGAAGTAGGTTACGTACATTCTTCATATGCATGATTTAATGCATTAAAACTTTATTTCTACTACATTAAGGTTTAAATTCTAATGCATTTAATGAAGTAGGTTACTCGTGTTGTTCATATGCATGATTTACTACATTGCAGCTTTATTTCTACTACATTACAATTTAATTTTAATGCATTGTAATGAAGTAGGTTACGTACATTCTTCATATGCATGATTTAATGCATTAAAACTTTATTTCTACTACATTAAGGTTTAAATTCTAATGCATTTAATGCAGTAGGTTACTCGTGTTGTTCATATGCATGATTTACTACATTGCAACTTTATTTCTACTACATTACAATTTAATTTTAATACATTGTAATGAAGTAGGTTACGTACATTCTTCATATGCATGATTTAATGCATTAAAACTTTATTTCTACTACATTAAGGTTTAAATTCTAATGCATTTAATGCAGTAGGTTACTCGTGTTGTTCATATGCATGATTTACTACATCGCAACTTTATTTCTACTACATTAGTGTTATTTTATGTTCTATTACATTAAAGTTATTTGGTGCTGCTATTTTATACTAGTAAATGAATATAGTGCACTAACAAAATAACTGTGTTAAATTATGATATAAATAACAGTGATGTAGTAGAATATAATTGTAATGAAGTAGAAAATATTTGTAATGTATTTGTAGTTTTTTACTACATTATAACTTTATTTCTACAACATTATACTTATACTCTATTACATGCTAGTTTAAATTCTATTGCATCACAAAATATATTTTGCTATTTTCATGAAAATGCTTGAACTGTTATTACACAGGTGAAAAGAACATGCAAAAAAAACACAAGCGACAAAGGCATATGCATTTACCAAGCTACAAGCAGTAGATTGCATCCTCAAATACCAATTGATACACTCGAATTGAAGGGCGAAATGGTGCACAGATGCATTGAACACGTAACAAAGATTCTTGGAAGATACTCGTGGATGGTGGATCATTTATAGACAACACTTAAATTATATTAGATGTAATACTTTAGAATACGGAACGTAAATACGATGTATTGAAATTTTAATGATGACAAATTGTGACAATCCGTCAATTTATGGTCAATATTTTATTCTCAATATTTATTTGAAAATATTATTTTATGAACTCACTTATTTTTGGGAAGAAATTTGGATTTACGTCTTGGAGTAGCATCGACTACGTCTAAACCGGAGGATTCAACGTTACGTGCTTACGTTTACATACACCGTCTTTGGTGACAGTTCGACATTTCAGAAAATAAATTTATCCGTGAATATTATTTTGGAGTTTTAAATTTGAGTTGGTTCATAAACTCACAAATTTACGAGAAGAGATTAGGACTTACGATTTTAATTTGACGTCCTTTACGACTAAACCGGAAACCTTAGGATTACGTATTTACGTTTTCGAACTCCGTTTTTGATGAGACAATTTTTATTGGATTCGTTTTGTGACGTTGATTCATAATTTATAAAAACATTTTTCGTAAAACGACCTGAGGGCACGCAAATCGAGAAAACTAGAATCGAGGAGTACCCGTAAATAAATGGGGATGAGACAAGTGGGACACTTGCCCCACCCCCATCAAAACCGGCCCAAGTAAGCAACCAACACCTTTAGGTGTCAAAGATTTACTTAACAAGTTTACACTTGTCATTGTAAGCTTACAAGTGAAGCTAACTTGCCACTAACTTCACAAAACCACTAGCAACTCATTACCATTCATTCACAACATGCAAAACAACCATAACTTTCTCTCATCTCTCTATTTTGGCCGTCCATATCCACCACAAAAACACCCAATTTGATCTTGAATCCACCACAAAGTCATGTGTTATTTACACATATGTTGAAGCCACTTTGAAACCCTATTGATTGGTGGTGCTTATAACATCCAAGGAGGAGTTTTCATGAAGTAGTAGGGCTGATTTTCCACAAGGTGATCATAACGATTGATGGTCTTGAAGATGGTGTTGGCTAAGCACAAGTTTCTCCATCAAAAACCATGTCCAAATCATAACCTACATCAACTTGGTGGTATAAAGATTGTCCTCCTCATCTTCTTGTTATTTTGATTATGTAAACATGTATTTTATTTTCTATTTTATATGTATATGATGATTATATGATGATAAAAATGTTATGTGGGGATTTGGTGTTGATAAACATGATTAAAAAGGTGAAAAAACATAAGAAACAAGGTTAAAATCTTGGTTAAATTTGATGGCTGTATAAAACAGTAAAGAAAGAGGTCATGGACTGATAAAATGATGAAGTAGAATCCATTTACAGTAAGCTATATGTCTTGTACACATGTGAGAGTTGGCCATGCAATGGAATCAAAGTAATGAGTGAGATATGATAAAAACAAGTTTAAGGTATAAATCTGAGTTCACTGTTTTGGACGATTTTTAGAAAATATTTAGAAGATGATTCAACAGTAGCTATAGGAGAGTTAAATGTAGCACATATCATGTAGTTTATGTGATAAAAATTTGAGCTTCTATCTCCATATAGAACTCAAGATATGGCAGTTTTGGTGAAGATGAAAATAAAAATCAGATTTTTGAAAAATAAAGTATAATACTATTATATAAGCACTCAAAATTATATTGTATAAAATGTAAAGTTAAAACCCACTAACTCATGAATTTTATTTATATAAATATTTTAAAGGTTAAATAAGTGGACATTTTATAAAAATAGTAACTTGTTAAGTTTTATAAATTATAAAAACTATAAACATGATATTTACGACTTTTTCGGCTATTACCGTAAAATTAACGTTTTTGTTAAATAAAACTTAGACGGTTGGACCCGTCTAATGTAAACTTTATAAAACTTATATACTGATATATAAACATGTATAACAAGTAAAAACCGATAAAACCCGAACTATAGGGCATACGGACATTAACGAGCTAAGTAAACATATTGGACTAATACTTGGACTAATATTTGGGCTAATAATTGAAATAAATAAGATAAACACTCATAAAAAGAACTTATTAGGCTTAACCCATTTAGGCCCAACTTGTAAAGTGTAGATACTGATAATGTAAGTATAACACGATTAATACAAGTTAAGAACTTATAATAGGCTTATTGGACCTAAAACACGTAAATAGGTAAAACGAGAGAACTAGTATAAAAGTTATCAACACATAACTCTAAAATGAGTAAACGAGGATATGTAAACCCACTTGATCATCATATATATATATATATATAATCATCATATGTATACATAATTGATACTTTTATAAAGTCATTGGACAAACGTCTAAGACCGAGTATTATTTGTTTAGGTTTCCATGATTGAAGCGCGTACCGTACGACCGAATTGCCGATAGCCCGTCTTCCCACATCAACGTGAGTTCATAGCCTCACACTCTTTTAAATGTTTTTATAAATGTTTTATAAACCCGCGAGGGAGATAACATGTTAGTTTTTACAAAATAGGACACCATTTGTCCCGATTGTTTGTTTATTGATTTGGACCCGAATGATTAAATGACCCGATTGTATGACCCGATAAATGATTAAAGGACCCGATAGACGAAATCAAATGGATTATTAAAGTTAGGTTACGTCACTAAAAGTCCCATTAGCATGAATTGTGAACTACCGGGATTTGGTAGACGCTTATGCATTTAATAGTACTATTTGGGGACGATCACCCCAGTTCGCGCCTTGACGGTTGATCCCCGTCGTGCCACATTGATTGGTAAGCGAATTTATGTATGAGAAGATTTCCATAGCGTGACCTTTGTGACGACACGCTACTTTAGATGGGCAAAATTGGTATCGGGTTAGCTACCCGTTGTTGGTTTAGTAAGGTAACAATGTCATGCGGCTTATAATAATCCAAAATTAACGAAATACTAATAGACGCTCCGAATTACGATGTATTGCCTGACTAGCAATACAGGGTCATACTATTGATATTATGTTCGTGTTTTGGTTTTCATAACCATATTCATATAACGGTTTTTATTTTCATACAACGTTATAAGACGTATTGTATGATATTTTTGCGACATTGGCTCGCATAATGATTTTTAAGGCAAATGCCTATATTATGATTTTCGATAAGAATTTGTATAAAATGACTTTGGCTATTTTATGGCCTATTACAAAGATTCGTATAAAATGATTTTGGCTATTTTACAGCCTATTACAATGATTTGTATGAATTGATTTTTGGTACTAATTTTATACCAAAGTTATATTGATGGAATTTATTAAACTCTATGAATTCACTCGACGTTATCGCCGACCTTTTCTTTTAACATGTTTTATCTCAGGTACTTGAAGGTAATTCTTGAGAAGACAACAAGAATTCATGGCCCGCACTTAAACAATATTTTCCATTCAAATACTTTGTAAAACTTTGTATGAAATATAATGACTTGGGACCGATGTAACTTTGATATTTATGAATGGAAATGCTTTTATTATTAAACGACGCGATTTTTATGCGTTGTCTATGATGTGAGTAATGTGCTATCCCGTAACACCAACGAGTCTTCCGTTGTACTGAGTTGTATAAATTTGGGGGTGTTACAGTTTGGTACCAGAGCTCTCGTTATAGAGAACGAAAGATTTTTAAAACGAAGGTTTTGAATAAAACTTTTCAAAATCTTTTAACTATAAACATTTTTCTAAAAATGTCTAAAAATCTTTTGACTATAACGGTGCCGAAGAATTCCCGAGTTACCGACATGGCCAGACTGAGAAGTGTTATTTTAATATATATATAACTTGGATTATATATATATGATGTAATTTTATTACATGATTGTTTGATGATTATTTTGATATTTATATGAGGTATTTATACGACGTAGATTGTCACAAGTAACCCTAAATCCCCTAGTAAATTAATCGAAGCTATTCTCGTAGGAATTCTAGCTATCCTAGATCTAAACCAAGTTGTGGATATCTATGATCCCAACGAAATGGTTGATATTCGTAGAAGTGTAGATATTAGTTAATTGTGATATTGAAAAAGAATTGGCGAGATTAAATCTGATATCGATGTCATGACGATCTTTCTTATAGAGTGGAGTTTGACAAAACGTTATCACCTGGAAAGATGTCATCTGATTCGTTGTCATCCAATTCTTAAATTGAAATCGAAAGGGTGAATGTTGCACTTGAGGCTGTAATTAGAACCATTACCCAAAAGCCTCATGCCACTAGTACCTTTCCGAGAAGTCTAATTGACTGATCGAGTCATTTCATACTAGTGACTCATTTGATAATTGTTATTGATAAAGGAGTTATAGGATTGGAATTAAGTGTTGATCATATTGAACTTATGTTGCCCTTTTAAGGCCTAAGAATAAGGTTGAAGTATTGGATAATGAGGTAGGATATCGAATTGAGTATAAAATTGGTTGAAACTTGAATGAAGTAAAATTTAACCTGTGTGGAATATGAGATTGTTAATATAAGTCGTTAAGTTTTGTGATTAGATTATAAGGTTTTTATTGATTGTTGATTCGTGTTAAGTGTTGTTCCTAGGCCATTGTCCACTAACGAGGATGCCCAGTGTCCAATAAATAAATTGAAGAAATCTTCTTCTGAATTGAGACCGATGGATCTTCTGGGACATGTGGAACACCTAATGACTCTTGTAGATTAGTATTCATTGTGGTATCTTTTAAAAATAATCCCTAACTTAACTGTGACATCAGTTGGTAGGATGAGTTTTGAGAATTGTATGACATAGTGACACGTAATGTGTTACGGTACAATTTGACTTGTTTGTGATTAATGAAAAGACTACCTTTGATTGATAAATTCTACATGTATCGATGATATCTATCTTTTATTGCTTCATCCTAGTGTTCGCATTAGTGATGCAACCATTGAACAAGTACTCATCTTGAATTAAGTTACGTTGTGGATTATTCTTTTGAGTGCCATCGAGATCATGAACCTCATGATTTCTTGACTAAGCTCATTCCTATCATATTATAGTTAGTTCTTGGTGAACCACTCTTCATCACTCTTTTGCAGATCACTAATTGTTTTTATAAGATAAAACAGTATCCCTTGATAAAGATTGAATTTTCATCACTGAAAGGATTCTTTAAAGTGAGATTTATAAGTGGTTGTTATCAAAATGAAGTTGTTTATGAAACGCTTTGGAAAACTTAATTGTTTTCATAACAAGGAAAATCTTTGTAAATTTATTTTGATTCTTATTTAAGAATTAAGCATGTAAATGTTTTTATTATAAACATGTTGATAAAGTTTTGACGAACTGAGTATTGCATCGTTAATCTTGAAATTGTATATAGTTGCGCGCCTACATACAATTTGGAATGGACTATGCAAGACTGATTAGTAGTCACCATAAAACTGAGTAATAAACACTAAATTTTCTTTGAAGATTGTGAAAGATTAAAATTTATGAGATCTGCAAGAAGTGAAAAATGAGGACATAATGTTAGGGACACCTACATATGTGCCTGTAGAATCTATTCTTCTGAGTCGAATTTACTCATCTGTGGAATTTTTCTTATTTGACAAATTGATATTCCGTTCTTGTCCAATTCTCCCGTAGTGAGATTCTTAGGAAAAGTATCTGATTACTGAGTGTTGATACCCGACTGGATGTATTGACGTTCTTATCATTTCTTTTGATTTGATTTCATTTGAATGACCTGGGTAACGATCCGAGGAACTTTCAAATGCGTACTCAAATTATGAAAACATGGGATATATTCATATTCGTTAATGTTTTCGTTTGTATCTAATTTGAAATTCTCTCGCGTAGATTTTGCGTTGACCTTACTCTTTTAAGGTTAGTTATTTCTCCTGATATCCCTGAATTTGTGAAGGATTATGAGTTATTATTAGTCTTTTGAGAATTTCACATCTTATCGACGGTAATGAAACTGGAAAGTTGATAGTACCAATAGAATGGATTGATTAATTATGACATGATGACATTGTCTTAATTGATGGGAACTTGAATTGAATTCCCCTAAATGATAAGATGTTGATTATCAAAAGTGCTCTAAATAATTCTTGATGGATGCCCGTATCCTGCATTTAGAGTTGAAATTATATTGTGAATGGTTGTGAATTAGTCATAGATATTATAATCTAGAAAGAACCTAATATGAATTTATTAAAAGATGTTTATGTTATCTGAAACTTTAGGAGGTACTTGCTGGTGAATTACCTAGACTTTCGCCATTAAGGCAAGTTGAAATTGGTATTGATTATATTTCCGGTGTTGCACCTGTGGCATGTGCACTGTACGCCAGCACCATCTAAATTAAAGGAATTACCGTACAACTGAGAGAGTTGTCGGAGAAAGATTTTATTATACCAAGCCTGACATCCTGAAGAGCTATGGTGTTATCATTCCTTATATTTATAGAATACTGTGAATTGAGTAAATTGACAATCGAAAACGATGTCCATAACTCGAAATGGAAGATTTGTTCGATCATTTACAAGGTTCTTGCGTATGTTCTAAAGATTTGATCCATAGCATTGTTATCATCAACTTCGCATTTACGAAAGAGATTATCTATTCCAATCACTACATCCGGTGCTTGTAATGAACATTATGAGTTTCACGTGATGTCGTTTGGATTGACCAATGCACATGTAGCATTCATAAATTTGGTGAATCACGTGTGAAGGCTGTAATTTGATAAATTCATGCTCGTGATCATTAAGGATTATTTATTTGTTTGTTTATAAGAATGAAGTTAATAATTATTTATAGATTGCCCTGAATTGGCCGAACAATTAAAACTTGTACCTTGAATATATAACATGTGACTAAAAACTTAATCCTTTACATAAAATGACCGTTGGATTAATAATGGTAAGATGTATGCATATGGACTCTTCAAAAATTAAGAGCCTTTTTAAGACTTTGGATTTTACCAAAAAGAAATGGAGAAATGTTTTGACAAATGTTTTATCAAAAGAATATTTAAGGAATCATTCCCTTATAACCAAAACATTTAACTAAACTTCTGTTTAGGGGTAAATGTTTGTGTATAACTTAAGACAACTTAAGAAGGATTGAGTAAAACCATTTAAAACATGATTTGAAATCTGAAACGAAAATTTTTGCTTTTCAAACTAAGAAAACTTTGACCAAAGTATAAACAAGGTTTTTCGAACATTTACGAATTTTATTAAATATTTTCGATAAATCAACAAAAATCTTGTTAATTAAATTCAAATTTATTTTTGAACATTTTATATAATTGGTCGAACTAAGAAATTTAAAATTTTTACATTTACGTTTCATAAAAATTAACTGATTATTATTTAATTAATTGTAATAATTATCGACGCTTTAAACGCTGGATTGAGAAAAACGGATAAAAATGATAGATGAGACGAAACTGAAACTTAGAAAATATGAAGAAAGGTGAACATAATTACTGACGCATAATATAGAAAGAATATCTGAGTGAATTGTAGACATGATAATTATATCATCATGAGAAGTGAATATAGATACCGACGCATTATGTAGAAAAGATAAAGAACCAGTTAGGACATGTTCCTTAATAATGAAGGTGCAAAATAAATTGCCGAACGATATAAAAATACACAATGATTGTTAAAAGGATAATATAGATAATAAAAAGGGGTTCACGACTAATATGAACCATTAAAAATTTAGAAGCCGATAGCGTTAAATGTTTTAAAGGGCCGTTTATGGTTGCCTAAATATGGAAGATTGTGAGATGTAGTTAAATTGAAAATCTTGTAAGTATAAGTATAATATGTATGTCATTTTTGACTAAAAGTATTTTTGTCTGAAGAAGTTGTACTGATGGCAATTATGAAGGCAAACATCGCCTCGTACATTAGTTAACGTCTAGCTATTGCAAAGGTCATCATCTGAATTTGATTTGATTTGGGTCATCGTCGACAGACTGACCAAATCTGCTAAATATCATTCCCGTTAATGATAAATGCAAAAGAGTTATGTAAACATAAGTGTGCCTGTATCGAACATCTTTATCAAGATCCTCGCTTCGCATCGAATTTCTAGAGATTTGCTCAGAAATCATTGAGAACGAACCTTGATGAGAGTACTGTGTACCACCCCAATCGAAGGGATGAGGTAAAGTAACGATACAAAGTAATATAAGTGCTGTTTTATGTTTGAATGATTGACCTTTGGTAATAGACCGTATAATCGTTTTCCTTTGGAGAGATTATCCTTGATAACTATCGTATTAGGATCGAGATCTAATCTTGTTAGGATCTAAATATTAGAGCATCCGTAAGCAGAGTTAAGATAAAGACATCCGATATACACCCATTGTGAGTTGGACATGTCTTTAAGGTTTGAGGTTTCCTATGATGGCAAACCTAACCTTGCAAAATACCCGACCCGCGAGATCTGAAATGATTGTTGAAATTAGGATTTGATTATTGACTGCCGATAGCGGGCAGGAGGTTATGTGAATATGAAATGTAGATTTTGAAGTGCCAGATGGGTAGCGAAGTTATGCCAAAAATTTTAACCTTGGAAAAAAAAATGAATTCATGATCTGACAAATCATGGGATACAAGTCCCCGTTGTATGGGACCATTGAGATGATGTAAAAGATTTGGTTTGAAAGGCATATAAGCTGGATCTACCCAAGGACTTCAAGAGATGCGTGAATTATGTTTCGTAAATCGAACTTGATGGAATATCTATCAAGTTAAAATCTGAATTCTTCTTAGTAAAGCTTAGATCGGCGAAAAGTTGCATTCATCAAAAACCCGTGAACATCATGGATAGAGAAAGTAAGTCAACATTAAGCCTGATCTTATTCCCGTAGTTATGTTTGATGAAACTCGCGTATTGTAATGAATTACACTTATGAGAAAAGACCGAATGTGGAGGAAATACCCACATGGCTTTAACTCTATAAGAAGCGAGTAGTAAGGTAAGATGATCTTTGAGGACAAAGATCCTGTTTAGGGGTAAATGCTGTGACAATCCGTCAATTTATGGTCAATATTTTATTCTCAATATTTATTTGAAAATATTATTTTATGAACTCACTTATTTTTGGGAAGAAATTTGGATTTACGTCTTGGAGTAGCATCGACTACGTCTAAACCGGAGGATTCAACGTTACGTGCTTACGTTTACATACACCGTCTTTGGTGACAGTTTGACATTTCAGAAAATAAATTTATCCGTGAATATTATTTTGGAGTTTTAAATTTGAGTTGGTTCATAAACTCACAAATTTACGAGAAGAGATTAGGACTTACGATTTTAATTTGACGTCCTTTACGACTAAACCGGAAACCTTAGGATTACGTATTTACGTTTTCGAACTCCGTTTTTGATGAGACAATTTTTATTGGATTCGTTTTGTGACGTTGATTCATAATTTATAAAAACATTTTTCGTAAAACGACCCGAGGGCACGCAAATCGAGAAAACTAGAATCGAGGAGTACCCGTAAATAAATAGGGATGAGACAAGTGGGACACTTGCCCCACCCCCATCAAAACTGGCCCAAGTAAGCAACCAACACCTTTAGGTGTCAAAGATTTACTTAACAAGTTTACACTTGTCATTGTAAGCTTACAAGTGAAGCTAACTTGCCACTAACTTCACAAAACCACTAGCAACTCATTACCATTCATTCACAACATGCAAAACAACCATAACTTTCTCTCATCTCTCTATTTTGGCCGTCCATATGCACCACAAAAACACCCAATTTGATCTTGAATCCACCACAAAGTCATGTGTTATTTACACATATGTTGAAGCCACTTTGAAACCCTATTGATTGGTGGTGCTTATAACATCCAAGGAGGAGTTTTCATGGAGTAGTATGGCTGATTTTCCACAAGGTGATCATAAAGATTGATGGTCTTGAAGATGGTGTTGGCTAAGCACAAGTTTCTCCATCAAAAACCATGTCCAAATCATAACCTACATCAACTTGGTGGTATAAAGATTGTCCTCCTAATCTTCTTGTTATTTTGATTATGTAAACATGTATTTTATTTCCTATTGTATATGTATATGATGATTATATGATGATAAAAATGTTATGTGGGGATTTGGTGTTGATAAACATGATTAAAAAGGTGAAAAACCATAAGAAACAAGGTTAAAATCTTGGTTAAATTTGATGGCTGTATAAAACAGTAAAGAAACAGGTCATGGACTGAAAAAATGATGAAGTAGAATCCATTTACAGTAAGCTATATGTCTTGTACACATGTGAGAGTTGGCCATGCAATGGAATCAGAGTAATGAGTGAGATATGATCAAAACAAGTTTAAGGTATAAATATGAGTTCACTGTTTTGGACGATTTTTAGAAACTATTTAGAAGATGATTCAACAGTAGCTATAGAAGAGTTAAATGTAGCACATATCATGTAGTTTATGTGATAAAAATTTGAGCTTCTATCTCCATATAGAACTCAAGATATGGCAGTTTTGGTGAAGATGAAAATAAAAATCAGATTTTTGAAAAATAAAGTATAATACTATTATATAAGCACTCAAAATTATATTATATAAAATGTAAAGTTAAAACCCACTAACTCATGAGTTTTATTTATATAAATATGTTAAAGGTTAAATAAGTGGACATTTTATAAAAATAGTAACTTGTTAAGTTTTATAAATTATAAAAACTATAAACATGATATTTACGACTTTTTCGGCTATTACCGTAAAATTAACGTTTTTGTTAAATAAAACTTAGACGGTTGGACCCGTCTAATGTAAACTTTATAAAACTTATATACTGATATATAAACATGTATAACAAGTAAAAACCGATAAATCCCGAAGTATAGGGCATACGGACATTAACGAGCTAAGTAAACATATTGGACTAATACTTGGACTAATACTTGGGCTAATAATTGGACTAAATAAGATAGACACTCATAAAAAGAACTTATTGGGCTTAACCCATTTAGGCCCAACTTGTAAAGTGTAGATACTGATAATGTAAGTATAACACGGATTAATACAAGTTAAGAACTTATAATAGGCTTATTGGACCTAAAACACGTAAATAGGTAAAACGAGAGAACTAGTATAAAAGTTATCAACACATAACTCTAAAATGAGTAAACGAGGATATGTAAACCCACTTGATCATCATATATATATATATATATATAATCATCATATGTATACATAATTGATACTTTTATAAAGTCATTGGACAAACGTC
This sequence comes from Glebionis coronaria, assembly GCA_025667525.1. Lineage (NCBI taxonomy): Eukaryota > Viridiplantae > Streptophyta > Magnoliopsida > Asterales > Asteraceae > Glebionis > Glebionis coronaria. The sequence continues at coordinate 339,682,183 of CM046880.1, read as the reverse complement.
TAAGACCGAGTATTATTTGTTTAGGTTTCCGTGATTGAAGCGCGTACCGTACGACCGAATTGCCGATAGCCCGTCTTCCCACATCAATGTGAGTTCATAGCCTCGCACTCTTTTAAATGCTTTTATAAATGTTTTATAAACCCGTGAGGGAGATAACATGTTAGTTTTTACAAAATAGGACACCATTTGTCCCGATTGTTTGTTTATTGATTTGGACCCGAATGATTGAATGACCCGATTGTATGACCCGATAAATGATTAAAGGACCCGATAGACGAAATCAAATGGATTATTAAAGTTAGGTTATGTCACTAAAAGTCCCATTAGCATGAATTGTGAACTACCGGGATTTGGTAGACGCTTATGCATTTAATAGTACTATTTGGGGACGATCACCCTAGTTCGCGCCTTGACGGTTGATCCCCGTCGTGCCACATTGATTGGTAAGCGAATTTATGTATGAGAAGATTTCCATAGCGTGACCTTTGTGACGACACGCTACTTTAGATGGGCAAAATTGGTATCGGGTTAGCTACCCGTTGTTGGTTTAGTAAGGTAACAATGTCATGCGGCTTATAATAATCCAAAATTAACGAAATACTAATAGACGCTCCGAATTACAATGTATTGCCTGACTAGCAATACAGGGTCATACTATTGATATTATGTTCGTGTTTTGGTTTTCATAACCATATTCATATAACGGTTTTTATTTTCATACAACGTTATAAGACGTATTGTATGATATTTTTGCGACATTGGCTCGCATAATGATTTTTAAGGCAAATGCCTATATTATGATTTTCGATAAGAATTTGTATAAAATGACTTTGGCTATTTTATGGCCTATTACAAAGATTCGTATAAAATGATTTTGGCTATTTTACAGCCTATTACAATGATTTGTATGAATTGATTTTTGGTACTAATTTTATACCAAAGTTATATTGATGGAATTTATTAAACTCTATGAATTCACTCGGTGTTATCGCTGACCTTTTCTTTTAACATGTTTTATCTCAGGTACTTGAAGGTAATTCTCGGGAAGACAACAAGAATTCATGGCCCGCACTTAAACAATATTTTCCATTCAAATACTTTGTAAAACTTTGTATGAAATATAATGACTTGGGACCGATGTAACTTTGATATTTATGAATGGAAATGCTTTTATTATTAAACGACGCGATTTTTATGCGTTGTCTATGATGTGAGTAATGTGCTATCCCGTAACACCAACGAGTCTTCCGCTGTACTGAGTTGAATAAATTTGGGGGTGTTACACAAATTTTGTATAATATTTACTACTTTTGATTACTGTTGATATGTGAATGAACATAGATGCATTAAGGTATCAAGTATGTTGCAATGAAAATAATATTGCATCTGGCGACTACAGCTAATGCATCACAATATTGTTTTACTTCGTCAGATTGTTACCATACTACTGAATTGTAATATAACTTTACTCCATCAAAATAATACTTTAGTACATCATTGTATTATTTTACCACATCACAGTGACTATTTTACTGCATCATAATGTGAATGCTATTGTATCAAAATATAATGTATATTTTAATGCGTTATATTACACCAAACAAATAAGATAATATATAGTATTAATTATTATACGTAAAACAAAAGGATACCGAGTATATTTAAAATATGAAATGTGTATAGTTGAAGTTCGTTTTTCTCAGTTCTTAAAAAATTGAAAGTCCTAACAAGATCGGGTTTTTAATTGTTTTTGGTTGTTAATGTTTTTTGGATATTCTATTGCTAATTCAAACAAACCTTGCCAAAATGAAAAATATCGTCTACTTATATGTAAAACAACATGCACATACCAAGTTTTTATTCAATTAAAATGCTAAAAGTAAATTCTACAAACTATAAGGACTGAAAATGTAAATTCTTTGAAATTTAAATGCTAAAAATGTAAAGCTGAAAAGTATAAGGACTAAACATGTAAAAATAGTTAACTATATAGACTTAAAATGAAAACTATCCAAACAATATAACTAATTTTCAACAAAATTGAAACTGCCTAACTAATTTTGAACAAAACTGAAAATGTAAGGACTGCCATTTTGAAAACCCTAATTACTTGGAAAGTTTAGCTAGGATTACAAACTTGTTAATTCCAGAAGGACTAAATGGCAATTTTCAAAACTTTCTAACAAAAACGGGTTTAACACTTCAATAAGCTCGTTTGAGCCTATTTCTCAACCAAATTCGACCAAACAAGTTGCAAACGACTTAAAATTGAATTTTAGCTAGACCTATCCAAGGAAATTGGCTAAAAGTTACGAGAAAGCTGATAAGCTAAATCCAATAAGCACAAAATAAGCTACAAGTTAAGCTAGACTTGCACAACTAGATTTTAATGGAAATTCTTGTTAATAAGCTCAAAATAAGGACGGGAAATCAAGTCTCATGAAAAATGATCAAGTAATAAGCTCAGAATATGAAAATAAGCCAAAATTTAGCTTATGTTGACTTTCGTTGACCAGAAATTTCAAAAAGCTCAAATTCTCAAAATTTAACCAGGAACACTAATGGGATGAAATTGTGAAAGAAAATTAGCTTGTTTATGAAGTGGAAATCAAGATATGAAAAATCAGTTTGCCAAGTTACAGAAACTTGCATTTGCTCATGATCTTAAACTTTTGCTTATTTCTAGCTTAATACTTGATACTGTACAATTTCCTTCTACACATCCAAAGTTCATATGTTGACTGAAAATTGAGGACTGGTTTGGAGTGATTTCATTAACTAACAAAGAAATGCCAGTCAAATCAAAATCAGTACTTTCTGAAACAATGCTTGTTAAAAACTGACCCAGACTTTTTATATAACCAATTGCCTTTTTGACCAAGTGCTTGACTTAAAAGTGACTGAAAACTACTTTTTATGACTTGTTAACTGGAAATGAACAAAAGTTTGCCAAAAACTAATACTTGAAAATCAATCACAAGCTAATGCCAAACACCACTTTACTGATCTTTTTAAAACTTTTATGAAGACTTTTTGAGTAAATGTATAGACTGAGTTAAGAATGATATCACACTAAGTTTTATAGCCAAAATGAAGTGAATATGAACTAGTTACAAGTACTCTATCCAACAAGAACTCTAAATGATTATCAAGACTAAACTGACTGATGAATATAGAAAACAGGACAAGTATCAAAACTAATAAGCAATAAAAGCTACTAATAAGCTACAAAATCAATGAGATGAGATCAATAGCAGGCTAAAACAACTTTTATCATACAATCAAACAAGGATTATCTAGGAATGAAGCAGGCAATCAATTGTTTAGTGGAACTTAAAATCAGAAAATGAACACCTTTAGCTAAGGCCTCCTTTGGGGAGTAGAGGAGCGTTGAGCTCTCTAATCTAGTGCTAACCACCACCTTAGCACTAGAACACACTAATCAACAACTAGTCAACAGCTACAACTACCAAGAATCACCATAACTGGATTTGAACTCTCCAAAATCTGCTAGAACTTGAACTGGATGAACAAACAGGTACAACAGCTACAATCTTCAAACTTAGTCAGTTATGATCAAGTGATGATCATAACAAACCAATATCAGCAACAAAAGGTATCAATGAGGCAGGTATGAAGAGTAGAGTAGTATGAGAATTTTGGAGGGAAAATTGAAATTTGAATTTATTGAATGGGAAAGTAGTTACAAATGCTGGTAAGTTTGTTACAACTAACTATAACAGACTCAAGAGTGTGTCAGACTCTTAAGTTGTTAAGCTACAACTAAGAAGGATGAGAGAAAACTAAAAGTGTGTGTTTTCACACTTTTTTCTACAATACAAGAAATGAGAACAATCCATGGTATTTATAGACTGCAGGAGTGAAGTGGTTGGGGTTGGTGACGTGTTAGAACCAATCCCCAGCTTCCACGTGTCAAAAATCTTCCAATTGGATTTTGCTGATGAAGAACAAATTTGGAGATTTTCTCTTGAGTTGATTTCAGCTTAATTGGTGGTGATCATTGGATTTGTCTCTCAAAAACGAGCAAGTTTCATGTTTATACCATCTCTTGAAATTGCTTCTAGCTCAAAAACGATCCTGGTAATATGCGTTGATGAAGATGACACGCGGCAAGATTCCATTGGATAAGGGCTAAGCACACGGATCATTATCCAACATGGATAATTCTGATTATTGCATGTTGCTCTCCTATTGGTGGAAAAAGGAGTACTGCGCAGCACTGTTATGATTTTGACCAATTAAATGCTGGCGGCTGAGTTGCATTAAATGAAGTGAAGTGGCAATCCTTGCCACTTGATTCTTGCATTCTCATTGGCCAAAAACATAACACACGGATCAAGCTTAGTTTAACATTCCAAAGTTGGCAGAATTAGCCCCTTGACTTGGCAGAATGTAATTTTGAGCTATATTCTTCATTCTTTTGACAATTTAAGTCCTTCCACTTGTAAACTTGATCAAAAAGCCCCTTTGACTGATTTGACTTGAGAGTTGACCATATTTGACTTTGATCTTGACTTTGTCATATTTACACTTTTGGTCCTTCATCTTTGGCAGATTGTCAAGATAGGTCCTTTGTCTTTAAAGTCTTGTCACTTTTGATCCTTCTTTGTCTTTTTCATCAAATTAAGCTTGATTTTCCTTTGTTTTCTTGAAATTGTATCCTTCTACCTATTTGAGCACAAACACAAAACATACCACATAATTCCGCTTGATAGCACAAAGTTTAGGTATTTTTATTGTGTTTTTAGGGTGATTTGTTGATAAATTGATATGAGTTTTTGCTCATATCAAATCCCCTATACTTGAACATTGTCATGTCCTCATGCAATGCTATATATTTAAAAGCACAAATTTACATTCTCCTCATAATTAATCCACCTTGGCCATATGGAATGCATCTACACTACTCTAAACTAAATGATGCATGATTTTGATTTTTAACAATGCAATGAACAAAATACACTTTTATCTATTTCTTTTTTGTTTTTCTTGAAATGGTTTTGATGGAAATAACTCATAAAGAATTCAATGACTTTGATTAGGGCTTGGGTACCATGGACATTTATCACCCTCAAGTTTCACTTTTCCCATACCAAGCTTAAAAATGGGATCATTGTATTCACAAGTAAAAAGTGCATCAACTTATTCATGACAATTAAATGTGGAACCGGTTATTATTTGAGCAAATTGCTTGTGGGCAAATTTGTCATTATTCAAGTGTGAAATATAAGAAGTGTAAAATCCAAAAATAAGGAAGCACGGTTTTAATCCTAAGTAATCCTCTCATCCATTACTTGAAAAACCGCTCACAATTAATACAAGTCCGTTTCAAGAGTCATAAGTCATTCGCCTTATGTGTAAAATCCTCATGTCATGCTTTCATAAGTAGCTACACACTCGCTAAGGAAAAAAAAAATAAAACTCACGCAATAATTTACATCCGCCATCTTTTTGAGACTTTGGATCTTCAACCCCGCAACCCGTCAAGGTAATATTGGATTGGAGCAATCTATTGAATCCCCGCAACCCGTCACGGTAATATTGGAACTCAATAGTCACTATAATTAACACCACACTGCCCCTCTTGGTAGTCTTGTATATATTTTTTTCTCTTTTCTTTTCTCTTTTCTTTTTTTTTAGCCACTCATTTTTTTGTAAGCCGCTCTTATTTTTCTTTATTCCTCACAAAGAAAGTAGAAAAGAATAAAAGGAAAAACACCCGCTAAATATTGAGCATGACATACGTCTAGTACACATAAAACGTTCTAACTTAGAATCTTAAGACGTATTTATATCAACCATGAATGATTAGACAAAAATGCATAAGAGATTACAAACCAATTAAAACCGTTCTTGATTATTTATTAACAATTATATACATGCGAAGAAAATAGAGGTAAAGAAGAGAAGGGTTTAGCCACAAGTAATTATCATGAAGTTTATCTAGCCCTTTTATACTTGCTTCAACTCTATCATTTCCCATTTTCCACAAATTTAAAATCTCAAAGAATGAGATTGGTGGATGCTTAGCCTAATAGAACAATAAAGGACTACATGGTTAAGGATACTAGCTAGAGAATGCTTAGATAAGCAAACTCGGGTTGAGTCAAAATATCCATGGCGGGCCTAATATGACAAAGAAGTCTAAACTTGTTAAAACCATGTTTTAATATATTTTTTTACTTTTATATATTTTTGATGAAAAATAAAGAAGAAATATATACAATGCAAATGTGTTATGCAAATGAAAAATGATTAATGCAAAAATTATGAATGCATATTTTTGGTGGCCAAAGTAGATCAAAAATTTGAAAAATGTTTGAAGAATTAATTTTCCAAGTTATCATGAAAGACAATGACAAGTTCTAGGTAAGGTCACTTCGATAGAAGGCCCCCCTACACTTAAGCTAAACATTGTCCTCAATGTTTAAGAGAATGGAAGTATAAAAACTTCCCCTACACTTATGACAATGAATAGACTTTGCTTAACCCAAGTTAAGGAAAGGACAACTATTAGTGAATTCATGTTTAAGCACAAGGTGTCAATGAAAGATCACAATAGTAACGAAGTGAACCGGATACAAGGGCCTCCTCCATAAGCTCCAAAGCATGAAATGAGTGAGCAACCCTACAAATAACATGAAGACAAAAGAAGGTCTCCCCTACACTTATCTCCAAGTCTATACCTTTATTGCTAACCTACAACACTCTAAACCTAGTTATACGATGCTTGAGTTAATGAGTCTCTAGCTCGACTCGTCCCTCAATGAATTAATTCATAGGGAAAATGGGGATCTCTTGGACCATTTCAACGGAAATGTCCTCCCCAAAATAATGTTTCACACGGTGACCATTCACTTTAAAATTTGGACCATCGGGTTGTGACAACTCAATAGTTCCATATGGAAACACTTGAGCAATAGTGAATGGACCGGACCATCTCGACTTAAGCTTGCCCGTAAAAAGTTTCAACCTTGAGTTAAAGAGGAGAACCGGCTCTCCAACTTTAAACTCACGGTTCTTGATCTTAGCATCATGCAATTTCTTAGTCTTTTCCTTGTAAAGCAAAGAATTTTCATAGGCATTGGCTCTCAATTCATCCATCTCATTGAGTTGATCTTTCCTATGTGAACCGGCTTGGTTTAAATCAAAGTTAGCCCACTTGAGAGCCTAAAATGCCTTGTGTTCTAACTCGAATGGGAGGTGGCACGCTTTACCATAGACAAGCCTATAAGGAGTAAAACCAATTGGTGTCTTAAAAGCCGTCCTAAAAGCCCACAAAGCATCATCAAGCTTATCCGACCAAGAAGCTCGATGCTCTCCCACCGTTCTCTCTAAAATTCTCTTTAAACCATGATTTGTGACCTCGGTTTGACCATTGGTTTGAGGGTGATACGCGGTAGAAAGTCTATGATTAACTCCATATTTCTTCATAACTCTCGTGAATTAATCATTACAAAAGTGCGTGCCACGATCACTTATGATGGCCCGAGGGACACCAAATCTAGCAAACAATTGCTTTAAGAACTTCACAACAACTCTAGCATCATTGGTTGGTAAGGCTTTAGCCTCCACCCATTTGGACACATAATCCACCGCCACAAGTATATACTTGTTTCCCTTAGAGGATGGAAAAGGTCCCATGAAATCAATGCCCCATACATCAAATATCTCACACTCTTGAATAAAACTTTGTGGCATCTCATCACGTTGCGTAATTTTTCCTTGTCTTTGACACACATCACAAAATTTTACCATCTCATGGGCATCTTTGTAAATGGAAGGCCAATAGTAACCCGAATCAAAGACTTTCTTGGCGGTATAGTTGGGCCCAAAATGTCCACCCGTAGGTCCTTTATGACATGCTTCTAAGATCTAAAATGCCTCGGGCCCATCTACACACCGTCTAATGATTTGGTCGGCACATTGCCTAAAAAGATAAGGATCATCCCAAAAGTAGTACTTAACTTCCTTAAGAAATTTCTTCTTTTGTTGATAAGTAAGACCCTCAATAAGCACATTTCCCACAAGATAGTTTGCTATATCCGCAAACCAAGGAGTGGCATCCTCTTGGGAAGAGATAGACATGAGCTCCTCTAATGGAAAGGATTCATTGATTTCTTGATGTGGAAATTCTCCTTGAAAAGGATGCTCAAGTCTACTCAAGTGATCTGCCGCTAAATTCTCGGCTCCTTTCTTATCACGAATTTCTATCTTAAACTCTTGAAGCAACAAACCCCATATCAAAAGCCTAGGCTTAGCGTCTTGTTTTGTCATAAGATACTTGAGAGCGGAATGATCCGTATACACTATGGTTTTGGATAACACAAGGTATGGTCTAAATTTCTCAAAAGCATAGACTATAGCAAGCAACTCTTTTTCCGTGGTAGTGTAATGAAGTTGTGCACCGGTCATGGTTTTACTCGCATAGTGTATAGGTTGAAAATTCTTATTAACTCTTTGTCCTAAAACGGCCCCCACCGCATAATCACTAGCGTCACACATAAGCTCAAAAGGTAATTCCCAATTTGGAGAAACCAAAATGGGAGCCTTTGTCAATTTCTCCTTAAGAGTCTCAAAAGAGTCCAAACAATCTTGGTTAAAAATGAAAGGAGCCTCTTTTTCCAAGAGATGAGTCATCGGTCTAGCTATCTTAGAAAAATCTTGTATAAAGCGCCTATAAAATCCCGCATGACCTAAGAAACTCCTCACACCTTTAACCGAGGTGGGTGAGGGAAGCTTAGAAATCACATCAATTTTAGCTCGATCCACTTCTAATCCCTTGTTGGATATTTTATGTCCTAAAACAATTCCCTCATTCACCATAAAGTGACATTTCTCCCAATTAAGCACCAAACGTGTTTCCTCACAACGCTTAAGCATTCTCTCTAGATTGGTGAGACATGAGGTAAATGAATTTCCAAAGACGGAAAAATCATCCATAAAAACCTCCATAGTTTGCTCTATCATCTCATGGAAAATCGCCATCATGCACCTTTGAAACGTCCCTGGTGCATTACATAAGCCAAAAGGCATCCTCTTGTAAGCAAATGTACCGTAAGGACAAGTGAATGTGGTCTTTTCTTGATCCTTAGGGTCAATGGGTATTTGGAAATAACCCGAAAAACCATCAAGAAAGCAATAGTACTCATTTCCCGGTAAGCGTTCAAGCATTTGATCCATAAAAGGTAATGGGAAATGGTCTTTCCTAGTAGCCTCATTGAGTTTCCTATAGTCAATACAAACTCTCCAACCGGTAACAAGTCTTGTAGGAATAAGCTCATTGTTCTCATTAGGCACTACGGTGATTCCACCCTTCTTAGGAACACAATGTACCGGGCTAACCCATGGAGAGTCGGAAATGGGGTAAATCATACCCGCATCAAGGAGTTTAATCACTTCCTTCTTAATGACCTCATGGATTTTTGGGTTAACTCTTCGTTGACTTTGAATGGCGGGTTTGTAATCATCCTCCATAAGGATTTTATGTGTACAAAAATGTGGATCAATTCCCCTTATGTCGGATATTTTCCAAGCTAAAGCTTTCTTGTGTTTCTTAAGGACTTCAATAAGTTGCTCCTTCTCATCCTCTTTCAACTCTTTAGCAATGATCACGGGTAATTGGTCTTTGCCCTCTAAGAAAGCATACTCTAAGTGGGATGGAAGGTCCTTAAGTTCAATTGGAGGTGGACTCTCTATGGAAGGTTTTACTATGGAAGGATCCTCATTGGTAACTTCTTGTAGAGTAGGAGAAGGAATAGGGTCCTCATTGAGCAACTTTTGGATAGTAAGAATATCTTCTTCCCAATTAATGGGAGAATCATCATCACCAAGAAAGTTTGACTCAAATTCCTCCAAGAGGAAATCACTCTCTCCAAAAGGTGTTAAAGAGGGAGCAATTGAGGCCACGGTTTCAAAATGGGGCATCTCATCACTAGTACTCTTGCAAGCATCATGAAAGTGTTCATCGCACACTTCATCTAACACATCAACTATGTTAATAGTCTCACAAGGTCTAGACTCCTTAACCTCTTTCCTATCACAAACTTTCCCTAACTTAAACACCACTTTCTCATCCTCTACTCTCATAATTAGTTCTCCTTCCGCCACATCTATCAAAGTACGACCCGTCCTCAAAAACGGTCTACCAACAATCAAAGGAACTCTAGGATCCATGTCATAATCAACCACTACAAAGTCGGCCGGAAATGTAAACTTATCCACACCTACAAACACATCCTCCGCTATACCTACGGGGTAAGCTATGGTTCGGTTGGCTAACTCAAGGTTCATCCTAGTGGGAGTGAGCTCGGGAAGAGAGAGTTTTTTCCAAACCGATAAAGGCATGAGGTTAATGCTTGCCCCTAGATCCGCTAAAGCCATGCAATTTTCCACACCGGTAAAATTACAAGGTATCAAGAAGCGCCCCGGATCTCCAAGTTTTGTTGGTAAGGTTTTAAGTAACACGGCGGAACAATTTTCATTAAGGGATGTGTTGGGCAAATCAACCAATTTTTCCTTGTTTGAGAGTAAATCCTTGAACATCTTAGCAAACTTTGGCATATAAGCAAGAGCTTCCGCGAAGGATATGTTGATGTTGAGTTGCTTCAACATCCTTAAGAAATTTGAGACTTGGATGTCATCCTTGTTCTTTAACTTGTCCTTTTTCAACCTTGAAGGATATGGAAGAGTTGGTTTTGGTGTAGGTGGAATAGGTGTTGTAGTGGAAGATTTGTCTTTTTTAGCTTCTTCATTGGGAGGTGTGGAAGGTAAAGGAGAAGTAAGAATAGGTTGAGAAGGTGTGTTTGATTGAATGGGAACATTTTGAGGTGGTGAAGTAGAGGTAGAAGGCTTGTCACAAGTAGGAACAAAAGTGGGTGGAACAATAGGAGGTTTAGGAGGTGAAGGATCCTTTGTTGTCTTTCCACTTCTTGTTGTAATAGCATTGACATTTGCCCTTGGATTTGTTTGTGTGTTAGATGGTAAAGCCCCTTGTGGTCTTTGATTATACATAATTTGGTTTTGAAGAAGATCAAATTTCTTGTTATTTTCCTCTTGAGCATCTTTCATTTGTTTCTCATAAGAAGTAAGCTTTTGAAGGATCAAATCCATGGGGTTAGGTTGCACATTCCCTTGATAAAAACCTTGTTGTGGAAAAAGTAGAGGTGGTGCATTAAATCCTTGGTTTGGTGGATAAAAGTTATTTCCTTGAGGTTGAAAATGATTGGGTGCCTTGTAGTTATTCCCTTGGTAAGGTGGTCTTTGCCCTTGATTCCTTTGTAAAACTTGAGGAGGATTTTGTTGAATTTGGGTGGGTGGTTGGGTTGGGAATCCCGGTGGAGTAAGGTAATTTTGGGACTTGTAAGAAAGGTTATTTGGATTGATATTTGGCTTGAAGTGTTCACGATGTTCCTCTTGGTAAGCATAACATTCCCCTTGATAACCTTGCACCTTATCACATTGTTCATAGGAATGGGGACCTCCACAAGTTACACAAGCAAGAGTAATGGCATTCACCTCATTTGAAGAATTGTTCAATGAAAGGCTCTTAATGGCTTGAATCATCTCTTGTTGACCTCTATCCATCTTTTGAAGGATCTCTTGTTGAATCTTGAGGAATTGGTTATCACAAGGTGTTTGAGAATCGTTTTGGATAACATGAACCCTTTCTTCAAATTGAGAATTTGTTTGAACCATTTCTTTAGTCTCAATGATGTCCAAGGCCTCTTGAATGGATTTAAGAAGAATATTCCCTCCCGCGGAAGCATTGAGTGAATCTTGGTGATGAGGTTTAAGGCCATCATAGAAAATGTTGATTTGGTGAACTTCATCCAATCCATGGTTAGGGCATCGCCTCAATAACTCTCTAAACTCCTCCCAAGCATCACTAAAGGATTGACTAGGTTTTTGTTGAAAGCCTATAATTAAGTTCCTCAAAGCCGTGTGTTGATCCCAAACTTAGATCGATTAAGCTTTGTGTATACGAGATTAAATCAAGTACTACACGTAGAGAAACCTTTGCTTATGAATAAAGTAACAAAGTGTTATGCGGAATTAACACTTGATCTAAAACACAAAGATGTTAAACAAACTTTCACTTGTATTAGAATGATCGTGCTTGATTACAATGAAAGAGTTTAACTTGCGAATACTTATGAAAACTTATATTAAACATTAACCTAAAAGACCTTCTTTTATAGATTAAGAAGTCTTGTACAATAAGCTACGAATCAACTATTCTAGGTAAAGATAAACATAGAAAATACATTGTCGTCTCTATCCTTACTAGAAGTATTCTAGAATATAATAAACGTGTAGCTCACATCTTCCATCAGTGCTTGTCTTCAATCTGTCAACGCTTGACTCTAACTTGTCAACGCTTATGCTATCAGCGCTCACTTTGCTCTTGTCAACGCTTGAGTTGTTCTTGTCAGCGTTCAAGTGATCTGGCCTTAATTTATTCCCAACAATCCTCCCCTAAACTTGATATCCACTCTTATGATCAAGTTTCCAAATAAACATTAAGAACTTGGAGGAGTCTGACAAACCTTATCATATTGGTAATAAATAAATCTGATCAAATTCTTTGCCACGTCACTTGTGTAGTCTATCTCCAACTGGGTATCCTTCATCTTTTCCAAAACAGCCTTGGATATGAAATACTGAGCATCTACAAGTAAATACTCAGCAAACTTTGTAGAACTCAAATGGTATACACCTGCAGCTGAATATAACCTCCATTGAAGACCACTGAGGTCATCTTCAAGATCCTTCCATATTTCAGGATCTTCTTCATTTGTCCCACACATTCTTTTAAATGTGGTCCAAAGTTTTATTCCATTGACTGAAGTTGGTGCTTCAGCCTCATACTTGGTCTCTAGCAACCTCCAAAGGTCCACCAAGTCTTCTCTATCACAACTTGCAAATAAAGATATGAGAGTGGTAAAAGTGTGTACCTCCTTGCCAAATCTTCCAATTTTCCAGAATCCACATTCATCTTCATCATAACTCACAATTGGATTCCTGGAATCTAGTGGTAACACATGCACCATATCTGAAGCTTCTAATGGGGAGAGCTTGAGGCTCTTTCTAATAATTGCTTCACTTGGATATAGTTGATTCATATCTTTTGGAAACTCAAGAATAAATCCCTTCTTTACTGGTCTAGGAACTATCATAGCTTTCTTGATTGCCATCTCTTCTGCAAGTTGCTCCTTTCTTTCATCTGAAAGAAGTCTGAAAGTGTTTTCTTCCTGCACTTTCACCCAAATAGGATAAGCCCTATGTTCCAACTCATCAAACGTCAAAGCCTTCAGCTTCTGATGTGTCCATCCAACTCCATGACATTTGAGCAACATAAAGTAGAGCTTCCTTCTATCCCTTTTCAACTCAGAGAGAATGTTGCTTGCCTTGTGCTTCAAAATCACCTTACAATCCTTCTGAACTCTAAGAAGAATTTCCAAACCCCATATCTGATCTGAAATGGTCAAGTCTGGATTATCCATACAGCTTTCTTCCCAAGAATTGTACATCTGAACCACCTCTGGCATATCAAAATCAATCTGCAACTTTAAATCTCTCAGCTTTTCCCTAGCAAGCTCATCACCATACTCAAGTCTTTCTGGTTCAACAATCATTACACTTGAATCTGAGCTAGCTCCATCACTTTCTTCTTCAGAAGTCACAACAAATGGTGACTTTTCCTTTTCACCTTGTTCCATCATTTGCTCAGCCAATCTTCTATCAAATTCAACCTGAGCTGCATTCTTTGGAACAATTTCTTCTACCAACTTACCCTTACCCTTATCTGTTGGTGCAATTGTTGGTAGGGTAGATGATAATACCTGAGTAGGAACATCTTTGATGATAGATGATGACTGGAATACATCACCTCCATATGCAGATCTGTCAACGCCCAAATTTCCTCTATCAGCGCCCAAAATACTTCTCTTAGCGTCCAAACTTGTCTTGTCAACGCTCAAATATTTTCCCTCAGCGCCTTGTGTAACCTCTCTCAACATATCTGTAAAGGATAAATTTAAATTGGTTGGAGAGATCAAGGACGTATCAAAACCTGTTTGTTCCTTCAAAGTAGTAAGAGCTTCAGCAACATCCAATGATTGTCTATCTTGACTGCTCTTATCACTCAGATTTCTTTGATCTTCCTCCCCTTTGGAAGACTCCTCCATACCTCCCCTTGAATGAGCACTCTCCAAAACAACAATCCTCTCCCTCAATTCCTTGAGTTCAAGGCCTTGATTACTGACAATTTGTACCAAGTCTGCATTTTGCTTTTGCAAGCTAATGCAGACAGCCGTCAATTCCAAAAGCGTCATTGGTTCCAGTCTGCCCTCTTCCAAAATGGGGATTTGACCTCCCAAGTTAGGTTCATTGGGCATGGATGAGGACTTAATTATGGTGGGACTGCCTTGGCCAGCTGCTAAGCCAGAACCAATAGTCCCAGCCTCATCCAGGTCACCAGCCACACTTGTGGTGGTGGTTCTCTCTGCTTCATGGCTAGGACCACCAGAGGAGAACACTCCAGCAGTCCTTTGGCGTTTAATCAACCTATATTCAGGTGGTGTGGAAGATGGTGTAGAAGAAGGTGTAGATGTGGGTTGGTTAAGGGGTGTTTGGGATTGTGATGGTTGGGTGTCAGCGGTGGAAATAGGTACATCAACGCCCACATTAGATGTGTCAGCGTCAAAGGGATTTTGGTCTATTTGCATTTGGTCAGGTGAGGGTAAAGGTTCAAGGATAGGTTCAAGTTGTGGGTGAAGGTCAATATGAGGTTGGGGGTCTGGTTGGGGTTGTGCTGCTGCAATAACAGCAAGCATAGCTGGGGTTAATGGTAGGTCTCTATGAGGTGGTGAATTCATCTTGGTAAAAATAGCCTTCTTTTGTTCAGGGATCTTATAAAAATCATTGTGATCCCTTGAACAATATCTTTGAGCATCAAAAACCACTTGCAGAAAACGGGGATAAGCTAAAGTCATTTTTGTCCCCTTGTTTTTACACATTCCTTCAAAAATCATTTTAGACCAATTATATTTTTGCCCTGTTGCAATACACACAATAGCAGTTGCAATAGATCTATTGATCTCATTGTGTGCAGTACATTTGGGACTCAAACATTGAAGGAGAATGTGAATGAGGTACTTCCAGGCTGGGGGAAATTCCTGCTTATGGTACTTATTAAGAGTACCTTCATCAGGAATAGGGTATCCCAAAGCCCTAAGCCCTTGTTCTATTTCAGATATGGGAAGAAGGGTTACACCATCAGCATCATCAAGATGCAAGGCCTGACGTACCAAGGCCTCAGTAACCACCCAAGGTCTCCCATGAACAATAGAAGTTAATGTGGTCACTCCATTAACTGTTGAGGAACTGACAGTGTTCCAAAACTGTTTAATGTGTGTGACTGGAATGAGTGGCGCATGAGAAAGAGCATACCTTAATGGGGATGCGTTCAAATACTCCACCATCTGTGTGTATTGAGGAAACAAAGTATTATCAGCAACAAGATAAGCAATCATGTTGTGTTGAGACTTGAACCCCAAATCCAATTCTGCTGAGTTAAATCTTGGTGCCATTGATGAAAGCTGTTAATTTGAAGTATAAAAGATGAAGGTTGATAAGAGAAAAGTGTTAGACAAGAATTATAGATACCCTGTTTAAAAAATAGGAGCCAAATTTATAGGAGCGGATGAATGCATGTGATTGGCCCAAAAATAGGCAAAGATTTTCAAAAACTAATCATGAAAATATTGAAAAAGTTATAAGTTATCTCATGCATTTAATGAAAGTAACAACTCCTAAAATTACGGCTTGAAAATATGTCAAAAAGTAACAACTGGGTAGGTCCCATTGTTTGTCAACGGTCAAAAATAACCCATCAACGCCCAACGGCTATAATCTTGTCAACGTTCGCCTAAAGCCATGTCAGCGTCTATTTTGGTCACAACAACGCTTGGAAAAATCTTGTCAGCGTCCAAAAATAAAATTGTTTTAAAAAGTGAAAAATGACCTTAACAAGTAATTTATCCTAGAGAAGATAACCAAAAGCTGATAATTATCATAGGGCGGCAAGCACTGTCCAGTTATGCACACTTGCATAAGCAAGATAGACATAACAGTCCTCTAGTGTCCCTTGCTAACCAAAATTCTTAACAACCAAGTTACCTTATAAAATCCTTGTTACACCCAGGTAAAGCCCATATCAAAACTATTCCCAAGTCTCCCATCAGACCACAACCAATTCTAGGCCAAAAATGTCTTGGCAGCATGCAAAGTTGATATACTATGCATGCTACAGTGCCTCATGGTTTAGTAAAACTAACCCATACTCACCTGTGGACACAATCTAGAATTGTGATAAGAGTATCATATGGATACCCAAAAATCCTAAAGGTTCCTTAAACCTCCCCTTAAACTATGATACATGAGTTCTCAAAATATATATGAACATTAAAAATTTATGTCAAGATAGGAATATAAATATTCCAACCATCATCCATAAACAAAACATGTCCAAACAGCTCTTCAAAGAGCCATAAGCAACTCTGTATCCAATGGTATAAAGCTACCACCTACCTACACATTTAGATGAAAACCACAAAACTAACATTTGTTGCTAACAGCGTCCCGACAACACGTAACAGCGTTGAAAGAACTCTTGTCAGCGTTAGACAATAATATCTCTAACAACGGCAAAATAACACTTATCAGCGTTACATTTACCTTTGTCAGTGTTAGTAAAATAAAGTGGAAAAATCTAAATCATCACAAAGACCAATAACAATGCATTATCCTGTACATACTTTTACAAAAAGGTTCCAAAACACATATTAAGTGAGATTAATCATTCCAATATTTGTTACCAAATATTGAAACCTTCCAGCATTAAAAGGTTTAGTTAATAAATCAGCCACATTATCTTCTGTGGCTACCCTATCTGGTTGTATTAAACCTTTCTCAAAGCAATCTCTTATAAAATGATGTCTAATTTCTATGTGTTTGGTTTTAGAATGATGTACAGGATTTTTAATAATGCATAAAGTACTGTTATTGTCTACAAAAATCTTAGTATGCATAAAATTATACCCATAATCCAACAGCTGGTTCTGAATCCATAAGACTTGTCCACAACAAGCAGCTGCAGCAACATATTCTGCTTCAGTTGTAGAGTTGGCCACCACTGTTTGTTTCTTGCATTGCCAAGATATCAATCTACTCCCAAGAAATTGGCATCCACCAGTTGTGGATTTCCTATCAAACTTGTCACCACCATAGTCACTGTCTGAATATGCAATAAGATCCAATGGAGAATCTTTTGGGTACCACAAGCCAAGATCTGGATAACATCTTAGGTACCTAAAAATTCTCTTCACAGCAAAAAGGTGACATTCTTTGGGAGTCACTTGATGGCGTGCACAAGCACACACAGCAAACATGATGTCAGGTCTTGAGGCTGTAAGATACATCAATGAGCCAATCATTGATCTATAGTGCCTAACATCCACATCCTTTCCAGCTCCAATTTTTCCCCAAGGGTGTTCCCTATCCATAGGAGTGGAAGCATCCTTTTCATGTGGAGAAAAACCATATTTCTTCAAGATTTCAGCTACATACTTGTCTTGGGAGATGAAGATACCATCTTCTTTCTGCTGAACTTGCAAACCTAGAAAGAAGTTCATCTCACCCATGGCACTCATCTTGAATTTATCTGTCATGAGCTTGGAAAAATCCTCACTCATTTTTGGATCAGTAGACCCAAAAATGATATCATCAACATAGACCTGCACAAGCAACACATGTTTTCCTTTCTTCTTTGTAAATAGTGTCTGATCTATGGTGCCCCTCTTGAATCCATTGTCCACCAGATATGTAGACAAGGTACCATACCATGCTCTTGGGGCCTGATGAAGTCCATACATAGCTTTCTTCACTCTATAAACCTTGTCTGGATTCTCAGGATCTTCAAAACCAGGAGGTTGCATGACATATACCTCCTCAACAATTGTGCCATAGAGGAAAGCACTCTTCACATCCATTTGATAAACAGTGAAGTTCATGCAAGAGGCATAAGCTAAGAAAATTCTTATAGCTTCAATTCTTGCAACAGGAGCAAAAACTTCTTCATAATCTATGCCTTCCTCTTGTGTATATCCCACGTTCAAAATCAACTAACCATCTTCTTTGCATTAACCTTCACGTGATATAGAACATATACTATACTCGTTTCTGTCCTGAACCAATCACAATAACCTTCTACCTTTTGAGCAGTTGTATTACAACTGTATGAGCACATAACCTTTGGAACTTGGACAATAAAACAAAGTTACCTTGTATTGATAGGTGGACCTGCTGCAATCATCGTGTACCCATAGATGCAACATATGGATTATATACGAACAAACAGTAACATGAGCAATTAAGCTATGAATCTGTCTTTGCAGATCTAGGGTTTATAACTTTAAGCACCGAAACCCTAACTTAGGTTTTGAAGATCAACCTTAAATCATGTAACATCATGGGATATAACAGCCACACTCCTCTTATTTTTCTTCTTATAAAATCGATCTAGGGTTTAGGGGTAGAAACCCTAAATCTTATTCAATAAAAACAGAAAATCCAAACCTTGTTCAGCAGCAGACTTCGACGATCGATAACTTTTTCTTGAGACCTGAACTTGACGATCGCTCCGGTGAGATCCAAGACAAATATACGGAGAACCTCCAGAAAAAATTTCGCGACGATCCAACGGTTAACGAAGGAGATATCGCTGTTTGAAAACGGCTGCGCAGTGATATCCGAACATAAAATCATGGACGAATTTTTAAGCTTTCTTCGTTCTTCGACTCGAACACCTTGTTAGATCCTAGCATCGAGAGCCACCCGCTCTGATACCACTTGTTGATCCCAAACTTAGATCGATTAAGCTTTGTGTATACGAGATTAAATCAAGTACTACACGTAGAGAAACCTTTGCTTATGAATAAAGTAACAAAGTGTTATGCGGAATTAACACTTGATCTAAAACACAAAGATGTTAAACAAACTTTCACTTGTATTAGAATGATCGTGCTTGATTACAATGAAAGAGTTTAACTTGCGAATACTTATGAAAACTTATATTAAACATTAACCTAAAAGACCTTCTTTTATAGATTAAGAAGTCTTGTACAATAAGCTACGAATCAACTATTCTAGGTAAAGATAAACATAGAAAATACATTGTCGTCTCTATCCTTACTAGAAGTATTCTAGAATATAATAAACGTGTAGCTCACATCTTCCATCAGTGCTTGTCTTCAATCTGTCAACGCTTGACTCTAACTTGTCAACGCTTATGCTATCAGCGCTCACTTTGCTCTTGTCAACGCTTGAGTTGTTCTTGTCAGCGTTCAAGTGATCTGGCCTTAATTTATTCCCAACACTCTGAAGTTTTCAAACTCAATTAGGATACCTTTGACTTTGAAAACACTCATGTTGCCCCTATAAACAGCTATCTCTAAGCGGCTGTTTAGAAAGCGGTTTTCAAGTCCATTTGTCATATTTCATATCATAAAGTATGTGGTTATAGAAAATAACATCCTTATAGCTAGAGTGATGGCCAAAAGAGAATGGGTTTCACTATTGATGAGACCACAATTATACATGGTCTCATCGTTCAAATCAGGCTTAAAATGTACAAAAATATCATAAAAACTGTGCAAAACCCTTTGTATTTGTTCATTGTGTGTTTGTAGGTCCGAATATCATGAATTCAACAAAATATTAAAAGAATCAAGCAAAAACGAACACCAGAAATAAAGCCGCACAAAGAACCGGACCCGAGCATTGATTTTCTAAGAAAAGTCCCTCAAGTTTGAAGATTGTACAAGTTTGGTCCCTACACTTTGAAGACTTATCACTTTAGGCCCTTGTAAATCCTCAAAATTACAAGTGGGTCCTTAAAGTTTCAAGATTTGTCATTATCATCCCTTGAAGATCTCTAAAATTGCAAGAATAGTTCTTTATTCAAGTTTCATAAGCTGGAAGGACTAAATGTGCCATTTGCTAAAGATATTTGTGAAGGAAAGAGCCCTAATATCTGTTATCAAACTTTTGGAAGAAAAAGATAATTTGTTGATACCTTGGGGATCAAATCTGCCAATTCCATAACCTATAGACCCTAAAACCCGACCATACCCGGCCCCTTTACCCAACCAGCCCATAACCTCTAAGCCGCCACCTTACCCCTCCACTAACTCAGCTTATTATTATTAAACTTTTTAAAACATTTAATTAATAATATAATTAGGCGGCAAACATGACCATTTCCCCTAAACAAGATCTAATCTATCCCTGTTCATCACTATAAACCCTAATCTCCCATCTTTTTAATTACAAAGAATTAGAGTAATTAACCTTCCAGAATTACTGTTACCCTTCGCCTAACCAAAACCCCACCATCAAACCCAACCCTAACTTACCCATGTGAGCTGTGGGGACCTCCCCTACTCATGTCTCTTTCCCCCAAACCCTATGAGGGGACCAAATCAACAAACTAGCTTAATTCCTTCTTCTACACAACTAAATGTATGTATATGATGACATTTCAACAACTGGATCACATGGGTTGCCACTGCCATCTTCACATGATCAATTTGACCATTTTGAAATTCAAAATCCAAAGGGCTTTCTAAGAATTCGACTTGATCACATGTAACTTAGTCTAGGATCATCTTCTTAGTAGTATAAAAAGACCACTCAACAAGTGAGATGGCTTTTGTTCCAGCTTTTTGTAAATTTTTCAAATTAATGAATAGTTAAAGTGTTGTTTTTAATTTTGCAAAAAACTGTGTTCCCTTTTAGTTTAGATTCAATTAAATTTGTGTTTTAATTTTATGCAATTTATCTTTCATTTATTCAACTAGTTTTCTAAAAGAAATTTTTTGGAAAATTGTTTGAAGATCCACAAATCTTAAACAATTTGCAAAAAAGTAATTGACAGCTGATTTTTGTTAAAAGGTTTTGGTTTGTGTTAAGTTCTTGTTGGTAAAAATTCATTTATAGAAATTGGTTTCACAAGTTGAGGTTTCAAAAAGTTTGGGTTCTCTTGTTATTTTATACTGACTGTCCTATAAGCCCTTGCACAAGTTAATTGACAACCAGCTTGTGCATAAGCTTTTAGAGCTTTTTTCGTTTTCTTTGTGGTGTTGTGTTAAAGTAGGTACCCAGAAGGTCATTGGTGATCTTTCGCAAACTCTCACAAGCTCATTCCCATAAGCCTTCTCCATTAGTAGACAACCTTTTGGTGTTATAAGATCGGTGTGTATTTGGTCTGAACAAGACCAGATGTGGTAACCTTTGAAACTCCCTACGTGCTAACTAATTCTTGAGTACTTTTGTGATTTGCTATGCTATGAGCTATTTTAGTTTGATGCTTATTTGTTTGATGATGATTTTAATTTTTCTACATGATTTAGGGACATGTTTTATTCTTTAGATAAGTTTTGAGTTAGTTTAATGAAAGTTCTCTTTGACAAATCTGCTTAACTGATTGATAAAGGGGTGTTTGGATTAACTTTTAAATTGGCTAGGGTGACAACTAGGTCAAACATTTAAACCTGCACTTTTCTTCATCTTGTTTGTTAAGTGGTATTGAGTAATTGTTGAAGTTAGTTTGCTAGTGTAGTCTACATTGCATACTTTCGTTCACTATCTGCCTAAAACACAAAAGATAGAAATTTAGGGGTGGTTTGTATGAATTGAAGTTTGAAGTCTTGTTTTCTGTTAGAGAATAGGTTTGTCTAGGTCTGCACTTAGGTTGGTATTCATTTGGTAGCTTATTGGTGGCTTAACAGCTAATCAAAAGTCACCAAAAAGTATAATACAGGTCACTGTCAGATATATCCCTTGAGTGTTACATCTGATATCTGATAACAAAGGTTGTTGTTTATCATATATTGGGCATTAGGTGTACAACTGTTTGCTTATTAATGGGTATCTGTGTGCTTTTGTGAGCTTATGTGGCTTTTGTCTTTGTTCTTTTTGCTTATTATTGACTCCCCAATAGTAGAAAGCTATTGGGGTGCCTTTGCTCCAAAAAGAAAAATAAATAAAAACATACACTAGCCCACTATCGAACGTGTGACCTGTCGAGCAGGGTTCCAAGTGCGTACCAGTGTGCTAGTGTTGCTTTTCTTGTCAACTTTTTCCTTTTCTTTTTATTATACTTTCTTTTATTTTCCTATTAGAAAATAATCCGTGGGCTTATTAGGCTTTTTCGGTTTATTTAGTTAACATTATTAGTCTTTGTTATTTTTCCCTTGTTTCTGTTTAAGTTTAAGACTTTTTGATAAAGGTTTTATATTTTTCCCATTTGTAGTTATTTTTATATTCATTTTTAAATTTCTGTTTTTATTAAATTGTTTAAGAATAGTAAAATTTTATTTTATTTTTTTGGAAAAATACTTTCTAAACTTGGAAAACTATAATCTAGATTTACAAATAATAAAAACTTGGATTGGGTTTCTGTTAATTTATTTGATCTTTAGGGTTTTAATTAGTTTTAAAAATTAAATATTAATTACTTTTTTAGGATTTATTTGTAATTTTTATAAATTTTTATAGTTAAATTTATTTTTACGTCACGTTTTACGTTTTTACGTTTTATCGTCGTAGTGTAATTGTAGCGTAATCGTCTTTTATTTTCCTCTCTTTTCAACACCAAAAACGATACTAATCCAAATAAAGTTTTCATATTTTGGCACACAAAACAACACCTCCTCAAGAACAAACTCACTTGTCGAGTATTCACGTTTTTTCTAAAACGTATTTGTTTAATACTTTGCCCACGGTGTTTGCTTGCTTTTTTTCTAAAAGTAAGTTATATACCTAATTTACTCACAATCAATTTAGGCGCCGCTACCCGGGAGGGTGTTGCCATTTTATTATACGTATTATTTGTTTGGGAAGCGTAAATATCGTACATACTCGTTATTATTTTTCTATTACTATATTAGCCATAAAAATAAATCGTGTTAAATAGAAATCTATTAACACAAAAATCGTTTTCGTTTTTCTTGTGAATACTATATTGTATATACGTAGCCCAATTAATAAACAATATTTATCTAAATACACGTGAAAACGCACCTCATTAATCGGCGTTCTGCTGATTAGTGAGTGTATCGATCAAAGAGAAGTTTAAGGCAAAATAGATAAATACTCTTAATTGGTTTAATCTTAATTAATAGAAACTATAAGGTCGGTATAAGGCGGTTGTATTTCACGACCTAAAGAAAAAGGCTCTTAAGTGCTTCGCGCCGCCTCGTTTCTTCGCTTGCTTGTGCGTATTAAAAAGTGACGATTAATTAAGGGTTTGCCACATCAAG
Source organism: Glebionis coronaria (assembly GCA_025667525.1). Classification (NCBI taxonomy): domain Eukaryota; kingdom Viridiplantae; phylum Streptophyta; class Magnoliopsida; order Asterales; family Asteraceae; genus Glebionis; species Glebionis coronaria. The sequence goes on along the minus strand of CM046880.1, from coordinate 339,658,778 downwards.
TATTATTAATCTATTTGTTTTTGCTTATATTATTGAACCCTCGAAACGTTTGGGTGTTCCACCAATGTTTCAAAGTCGAACGAAGGTTTTTACTTGACGTAATTACTTTCATTCCCTTTGATTAGTGGAGACCTTTGATTAGTGGACATATTTTTTGGATTTAATTATCTACGTAATATACCAATCCAAAAAAAATTAAAAAACAATCAAAAACCAAAAAAAAAAAAATTCAAAAACCCTAAAAAGAATCTTCTTTGCTCCCCCCCCCCCCTCAATTTTCTATGTTTAGTGCATGCGCACTCGATCGTCGAATTATCCAAATTATACCAACGTGTCGAATCGACGTAATCTAAATAGAAGGAATCGACAACGAAGACGTGAATTAGAAACTCAAGTTCCTAATATCGTTGTTCAAACCGTAGACGAGATGACAGAGAATCGTACGATGATGGAGTTGCTCCAAGCACCCGCCGAGGGTTATGGAGACGCGATCGTAATTATCGAAATCGAAGCGGAAAATTTTGAGATCAAATCAGGAACGTTGGCATTAATTCAAGCGACAAAGTTTAAGGGTCATGAGGCGGATAATCCTCATGATCACATTCGGAATTTTAATCGTCTTTTAGCTACGAGCAAGTTTAAGAACGTTGACACTGATGTCATCAAGCTTATGCTTTTTCCTTACTCGCTCGATGGCTCCGCCAAGGATTTGTACGAGAAAGAACCACCTAACTTCATAGTTACGTGGGACGATCTCGTTTCCAAATTCGGTAATCATTTTTTCCGCCGTCTAAGACCATGTTTTTCAAAAACGAGATTCCGAGATTTGAACAAAAATCGAATGAATCGTTTAGAGACGCGTGGGATCGTTTTAAGGAATTGCTTAGGCGATGTCCTCATCATGGATTTTCCGAGTTGCACCAAATTGATACTTTTTATAACGGTCTTAATCTTCACGAGCAAGATTCGTTAAATTCCGCCGTGGGCGGTAACTTTTTGTGTAAAACTCCGAAAGACGCTTTAATGATTATAAAAAATAGGTCTAAGATTTTTCAACTCCGTATCACACTGAGTGTTTCCAATGTCGCCAATGTTAGCCATGCTAATCGCGACATTGAGAGAGTTGACGCGAAAGGCGATAAATTGACGAGTGTGTTTACGTCGTTCTTGATTGAGATGAAAAAGAAAGACGCTCCCGCTACGGTGAAAGCGGTTGAGGTTTCGTGTACGTTGTGTGGCGGACCTCATAATAATTACGAGTGTGCGGCTACGGATGGCCAAACGTCGAGTGTTAATGCGTTAAATGGAAGTTTTCAAAATCAAAATAACGCCTATCCATCACAACAAACGAATTATAGTAATCAAGGAAATAATTTTTCAAATCAAAATCGAAAAAAATTTCATGGAAATAATCAAGGAAATTTTCAACAAGGAGGAAACAATTATTAAGGTTAAAATTTGAATTGGCAAAATCGAGGTTTTAAAAACAATAAAAACCAAAATTTTAATCATGGTCAAAATTCAAATTTTTAAAACAACAATAATCAAGGAAAATTTTCAAGCGGGATTCAAAACCAAGGTTTTAATCACAACTCAAATGGGTCTGTAATTTTCAAAATTATGTTAAATCAAATTACGCTAACATGAAAGATTATAAAACCAAAGTGGTGAAATGAAAAACGAATTTTCCAACACTTTGAAATGGCAAAATAATAAAATTGAGCAAGGTCAAAGTGAGATTAAACATGTTTGTGGCTATTATGAACAAACCGTCGAGTTTGTCTTCAAGTGCTTTACCAAGTAACACCGTGACTAACCCTAAAGAACACGTCAAAGCCACTACATCATCAAATGGAACAGGTCGTGTGATTACCCCAAACCTTCATGGCTTCAAAGTTTTGCATTCGTCTCTCCCCTCGAGTTCTAAAACGACTTCATGTTCAAAAGTCAAGGGAAAGAAGGTGGCGACCAAGGAAAAGAGTGCACACCCTCGTGTACCTCAAATTCCATCCAGCATTCTAAAAGAGAGTTTCATTGACCTTACGAAAGTTCACCTTGAAGAAGTTTGTGCTTTGATTCTTCTAGAAAACCTAAAAGGCATATGCCGAGAACGGAAGAAGATCCGGGCCAATTGCTACTACCTTGTGATTTTCCCGAGATTGAGGGATGTTTATCACTTTCCAATTTAGGTGATAGCATCAATATCATGCCTCATTCTCTTTGGAAATTGATGAAGTTGCTTAATCTTATCCCCGCTAACATGACAATCGAGCTAGCAAATTGTACTCCACTTACACCAATTGGTATAGCCGAGGATGTCTATGTTAAGACTGGAAATTTTACTTTTCCCGCGGACTTCGCCATTTCCGATTATGAGTGTGACCCTAAATGTCCCATTATTTTAGGAAGACCATTTTTATCGACGGCTCGTGTCATAACCGAGGTTCACGGTGGGAAATTGACTATGAAATATGGGTAGGATAAGATGGAATTTTCGCTAATAAATCTCAAAATCAAAATGATCAAAGTAAAACCGTTATTTCACAACCTAAGACTTTGAAAAACACTTTATCTTTAGCGGAAAACAAAAGGCTTGATGAATGTTTTGAAAGGATTAGATTGCACGATTTTCGAGATGATGATTTCAATGATAAACAATACGTTTACTTACTTGAAAAAGGTTTAAGAAAATGTATGGACGAATCATTTTAGGATTTATTCGACGATTCAAGTTACCAACCAATTCCGGAGGAAAACGTTTGTTCCATCACGACAATGACCAAAATGGATTCGTTTTCACCCCCTCCGGAGGACCATGAGTTTAAGGCATCAACTTCTACTCAAATTGAAGTGCCTTCAACTGCTATCCCAATATCTGTTGTGGCTAAGGTTTTACCCAAAGCAAATTCACCCATCATTGAAAGGTAACCTAAGCATAGTCCTTTGATTTGTAAGACCATGGTTGTGACTCTTGAGAAATCTTCTCAAGGGAGTGCTCACATCGACTATTTTTTTTATGACGATGGTGATTTTTACAAGATTGATCACATACTTCATAATCCACATGCTATTTTTGAGGATTCTCCCAAAAAGAATTCCTCATGTGGTGAGTATGATGATTTTTAGTTGACCCAAAAATCGGGGAACAAACGAAAGAGAACTTTCTCATATTGACCCACTTTCCATAAGTGAGGATCATGAAGTTATCGATCTCGAGGCCGAAATTGATGAGTTGGAACGTCTTCTTCATAATGACGAACCAACTCATGTGACCACCAAAAATCCTATTCTCGAGGAGTTACCTTATAAACACTCCTCAAATGAGAATGTCGTTAACCACATTCGTGAGGATTTAACTTATCAACAATCCCCACAAAAGAATGTCAGTTTTGTGCTTGATCATAATCTCTTTGAGAGTTTCAAAAATTTGTAACGACGGATTTGAAAAACCTTGATTTGATGAGCCTCTTTATGATGAAGAAATCGACGAGATTGATGATTGCAGATGATGTTTATTTAGACCCCGAGGGGATGAGTTTTTTATAAATCATCACTTTGAGAATTTATACAACTCCCCTCCCACCTACTACTTGAATGTGAGGAATTTTAGTGCGTCTAACGTCGAGTTAGAAACGCCAAATATTTTCAACATAATTAAATCAGGTTTTCATAAAGAGTTTAAAAATGATGACAAAGGAAAAGATTCTGAATTTAATTTGAATGATGTTCCTACATTAACTCCGTCATCACCGCGTTTTTTTAGTGTTACCACCTCGTCTACTCCTTTTGACGATGGTGTGTGTGGTTTTAGTGTGGGGAAAGCCCCTTATGTTTCCTTACACTTCTCCACCGAGGACGATATATTCGATCTCGGAATTGCTTGTAAAGGGAAATCTCGGTCTTCCACCGATGCAATAAATGGAAAAATTATCTATTTTCTTGGTGTGAGTCTACCTCGAGTAGCTCAATGTTTTGCCCCACCCAATGTCCCACCCTTCTACTTTTTATCTATTTTCTTTGAACCCTTTAGGTTTTTGTTTGGAGTGACGTTGTTTCGTTTATCCCATAAAACCAAAGATTCTATCTTCGACCCCGGTATTTTGCGTCATCAAAGGACTTAGTCCTTAATACCGGTTGCTTTTTGGCCTTGTTTATCATGTAATCCCCACCAAAATGACCTTACCATGATAATCCCTAAATGATCACATTTATGAGGATTCGAGTCGAGCTCTTGACTTAGTTATAAAAAACGAGGTGCCCCGTGGGGTAAATCCCATGCTTATCCTTGTTTTTATTATCACTTCCTAAGTAGCTAATGTGAGGGGACTTATGCTCTTCCGACCTTTGTTTTGTGGTTTTTTGTGATTGTGATTTATTAGGATCATCATCATCATTGAAGCCTCTCGTGTTCGTTTTACGTATCACTCAAGCTTTGATCGTTGCTTTGAAGATTATGATATCTGATGATATCCTTTTACGTTCTAACGTTTATCTTTTAGAATAATTCATAAACGGCTTTTAGATTATTCGTTATACCCTTTCCATGCTCGAGATTAAGCATTCGACTTTTCGTCTCTAGTATGGGGGTGTTTCACCCTTAGACGCGAAACATTGAGAACACTGTTTAGTTTTAGTATGGGGGGTGAATAGATACTTCACCTTGCTTACGTCATCACGCAATCCAATTTTCATCTTTTTATTATCCTTTTGTTGCAAATAGGGCTAAAAATGGCCAAATTTTAAAAAAATTCTCATTTTTCATAAGTGTTTAAGACACGAATGTAGGTTTTCTGTTGGTGAGAATAAGAGTAATTTTTTACTCGACCGTACGTGTTGAGCACTAGCTTCGTTCCTTAACTACATTAGGCTAAGTCTTATTAAATTGAGGACGAGAAATGACAGCGTTAATTATAAGTTACTATGCTAAACGTAGAGTATTCGTATTCTTTCAAAAACTCATGTGTTTTAATTGTTTCCTTTTTCTCCCATCGCTTGTATATATTTAAATTGTTAATAAATATTGACTTAGAGGTTTCATCTCTATTGTTGGTTTTTAGCTAATTCTAGTAGTTTCCATGTAATTAAATTGGGAAATATTTGAGAATCGCTAGCGTCACGGTTTTGAAGTATTGGCAAACCGAATAAACGAAAGCTTCTCTAATAATAATTTTTAAGTTCCTCTTCACCTAAATCAAGCAAAACTTTGAAGCTCACAAGGCCAAAAAATCTATGCAAAATTGAAAGTAAATGTCTTAAAACTCGAAGCTTTAAAGATCCAAAATTCGCCTTAGCGTGAGGATACACGTCAAGTCATAATAAACACCTCATGGCGAACTTAAATAAAAGACAAGGCAAGACCGAAGTCATAATAAAAGCTCCACGGCGGAGTTGAATAAAAGATGGAGGTAAATAATGATAATCAAAGCCACCGATGATGAGGCGGGTAATAAAATTCATGGTAATAAGTCAAATGTTCAAAACCGTTATAAAATCGTGTTTATCGAATCTTATTTGTTGACTTAATTTTTTGACATCGTTGTCTATTTGGAGAGGTTACTAATTTAATGATTTTGATTACATCGTTAAGACTCTATTTTTAGACCTAATCTCTATTTACGCATAAGTAAAAAATGTATCATCGTGATCATTAAGACAAAAATAAAATATAAGAGATACACCTTAGGAATTAGGGAGTCTAAGTACGTGATTAGAGCATATGAGTAGTGTTAGCATTACTAACTTATATTGACAATGATCTCGTTTCACGCTTAGCATGAAATTGGGTAAAAATCGAGTACGACGAAATTATCTCTATGAGGCATTCACGTGTTCTTATCTACGATCCTAAAAGTCACAATCTCGTGATAAAAACAATACATTATGTCTAAAACGCATTTTGTAGTTAAATTAACTTTACGTTTCAATAAATGTTCAATTAAAATGAATTTTGGAAGAGCTACGATACTTAATTCTAGCATTGCGTGAGCACACGATAATGATTTAGTATGGGGGAGTGATGAGACCACAATTATACATGGTTTCATAGTCCAAATCGGGCTTAAAATGTACAAAAATATCATAACAACTGTGCAAAACCATTTGTATTTGTTCATTGTGTGTTTGTAGGTTCGGATATCGTGAACTCAACAAAAGATTACAAGAATCAAGCAAAAACGAACATGGGAAACGAGGTCGCACAAAGAACCGGACCCAAGCTTTGGTTTTCCAAGAAAAGTCCCTCAAGTTTGAAGATTATACAAGGTTGGTCCCTACACTTTGAAGACTTGTCACTTTAGGCCCTTGTAAATCCTCAAAATTAATAGTAGGTCCTTAAAGTTTCAAGATTTGTTATTATTAACCCTTGAAGATCTCCAAAACTGCAAGAATAGTCCTTTATTCAAGTTTCATAAGTTAGAAGGACTAAATGTGCCATTTGCTAAAGATATTTGTAAATGAAAGAGCCCTAATATCTGTTATGAATCTTTTGGAAGAAAAATATAAGTTGTTGATACCTTGGGGATCAAATCTGCCATATTCCATATTCCATAACCCATAGACCCTAAAACCCGACCATACCCGGCCCCTTTACCTAACCAGCCCAAAACCTCTAACCCGCCACCTCACCCCTCCACTAACTTAGATTATTATTGTTAAACTTTTTAAAACGTTTAATTAATAATAAAATTAGGCGGCAAACATAACCATTTCCCCTAAACAAGATCTAATCTCTCTTTGTTTATCACTATAAACCCTACTCTCCCATCTTTTTAATTACAACGAATTAGGGTAATTAACCTTCCAGAATTACTATTACCCTTCCCTTAACCAAAACCCCACCATCAAACCCAACCCTAGCTCACCCATTTGAGCTGTGGGGACCTCCCCTGCTCATGTCTCTTTCCCCTAAACCTTATGAGGGGACCAAATCAACAGACCAACTTAATTCCTTCTTCTACACAACTAAATAGACGGATATGATGACATTTCATCAGCTGGATCACATGGGTTGCCACTACCATCTTCACATGATCAATTTAACCATTTAAAAATTCAAAATCTAAAGGGATTTTTAATGCAATAATACCTAAAAAGTTACTTGCATTTTTCGGTCTCGCTTAGTTTTGATTACGACAATATGTAAAAACAAGCATTTACGAAAACCACGAAAAACGAATTCTTGAGTTCAAGTATTTTTCATTTTACCCATTTTCACTTATGGTATGAATAAACAAGTACTAACCTTAATCAAGTGATCAAGTGATTTAATCTTTTCTTAAAACTCACCTTTTATTAAGTGTGACAAGTTTTTAATTAAACTTTCTTTTTAAGAAAATGTTTTATTAAATATTTGAAAATTTGAAAATGGCATATTCTTTTTTGATTTGGAATATTCTTTCAGGATATTTTATAATCAGATAAGACCTCCACCACTAAAGGAAAAAAGGGGAGCGGAGTCTACTCTGGCGGTTACCTAGCGCCTAGGCGGTTCCTTATCGATAAGGTACCGCCGGCTGAGATAAGGAATCGCGGGCAGATATAGCCGTTGGCCCTTTTTCCTATAAATAGTGGACCTTTCTCAGATTTTCAATTCACCTCTTTTGCACATAAATTTCCAGATTCAAACATACTTCTTAAATCACTCAAATCCTTGATCATTTGATTGATTACTACCTGTTTAGAAGTGAATATATCTCATCCATCTCTTCATCGTCAAGTGCAAAGAGAAGAACACTATCCTTGTGAAGTGTTGAGTCCACCACCAAAGATCCTTTGAAGATCAAATCTTATACATTTGTTGTTGTGTCATAGTTGTGAAGATCCAAGTAGTTGTGTCTATTTGGAAGTTCTGTATGTACTAAGTATAGTTGTGTAGATTGGTCCTAGCTACGATTAGGGCTCGACTTTTAGCTTAGAGTCGGAAATTGGTTAAGCGACATGTACGGTTTTCTCCACCATAAGGAGCTTGTTGTGTAGTGAACTCTTGAGTAAGGAGTACTCGAGGAGTGGAGTAGGAACGAGGAGTGAGCTTCGTTGCCGAACCACTATAAATCCTTGGTGTTTGGTTTGATCTTTCTTTACCCTTAACTCTTTACATTCTTTATTCTTTGTGCATATACATTAGTTAGTATTAGTTTAGTTACATTATCATTTGTTCATATTGTGCATTAGAAGATTTCAGATATTTCCTTAAGTCTAAGTTTTTTTGAGAAAAAGGATTTTTTGAAAACCCTCATTTAACAAGTAAATATAAGAAACTATTCAACCCCCCCTTTCTTTTCTACAATTGGTATCAGAGCGGGTTGCTCAAGTATTTTTAAAGTATATTGTATTTTAAAACTTGAATCTATCTATGGATTCCAACAAGTACCTAGAAGGGCAATCTATGCAAAGACCACCACTTTTTGAAACCGATAGTTTTATTTATTTGAAAATTAGATTTGAGACTTATGTGAAATCAAAAGATTTAGATCTTTGGCATGTTATTACTAATGGTGATTTTTTACCTTATCAATTTAATGAAGTTTCTAAAACAAAGGAATTGGTCACTTTTGACAAAGCTAATGATGATACTAAAAAGAAACTTTCGAAAAATAATGAGGCTAAAATGGTGATTTATAATGCTTTACCTAAGAAAGAGTATGAAAGGATTTTTATGTGTGAAACCGCTAAAGATATATGGAACACTCTTTTAGTAACCCACCAAGGTAATAGCCAAGTCAAAGAAAGCAAAATTGATCTTCTTGTCCAACAATATGAACAATTTGTCATCTTAGAAGATGAAGCTATTGATAGTGCTTTTGCTAGACTTAACACTATTATTACTAGTCTAAAAGCACTTGATGAAGGTTTTTCTAGCAAGAACAATGTTAGGAAGTTTCTAAGGGCCTTACATCCGAAGTGGAGAGAAAAAGTCACGGCGATCGAAGAATCAAAAGATCTCTCAACGTTATCACTTGATGAACTCATAGGAAACTTGAAGGTTCATGAGATGATAATTTTGAAGGACTCAGAATTGGTGAAAACTAAGAGTGAAAGGAAGTCTCTCGCACTCAAAGCCAAGAAGGCACAAAGCGATCATGATAGTTCCTCGGATAGCGATGACGAGGAGTATGCATTGGTGGTGAGAGATTTCAAGAGGTTCTTCAAAAGACGAGGTCAACACGTGAGGCAACCCAACAATGACAAGAAACCATTCTCAAAGAATCGGTTTGCCAAGAACGAAAAAGGTGATAGGAATTGCTTTATATGTGGTGATCCAAATCATTTCATTAGTGAGTGTCTAAAGTCTTCACGCGATAAGAATCACACGGCATTCGTTAGTGATTCTTGGAGCGATAGCGGTGAAGATGTTGATGACAACCCCAAAGAGGAGAAATGTCTCATGGCTCACACTTCTAAAGAGGTACATTCTGAAACCGAATATTATAGCAATGATAGCTCCACCTTAGATGATATTGAATTAGAAGGCCAATATGATAATTTACACAAACTTAGCCTTAAATTCATAGAAAATAACAAAACCTTAAAATCAACAAAAACTAAGCTTGAAAATGAGATTAATGAACTTAGGGAAAAATTAGCCAAGCTTAAGAAAAATAAAGAAGTTGATGTAGGTTGCGTAAGTTGTGAGAAACTTATATTAGAGAATGAAGATCTCAAGAGCACCTCCATTAAACTGGAAAAGTTCATGAAAGGTACTAGTGCTCTTGATGATATGTTAAACAAACAAATTCATTCTAAGGAAAGACTTGGTGTAGGTTTTAACTCAAATGAAGCATCAACCAGTGAACCTAAACAAGTCAGATTTTCAGAAAAACTGTCTACTGTACGTGGTCCCAGATTGTATGGGGCTGTTCCTTATCACTATGGAACCGCCGCCCTAGATAAGGAACCGCGACCAGAAAGCATTTTTACTGAAAATCTTGAACTTTCTAAAAAGTCAAATTTAGGTGAACATCCTAAACATCTTATTGTTAACAAAGTCAAATTACCCATACTTGACGACAATGCCGTTGATAAGTTCTATAAGCTTTTGAGTAAACCTCTAATGGGAAATAGAAGTTTATCAAGACCATCTTCTACTCCACCAAGAGTACGGAATGAGTCTAAGCCTAGAAGTAGAACGACAACATCTAGAAGAGATAGTCAAAACAATTCACGACCTAGAAGTAAAACTCCAACACCTAGAAGGAATGACCACAACTCTAAACCAAGATCAAATACACCTAGGAGAAATAATGAACAACAAAATGGTTATATGAATTATTATCCTCCTCCTTTTTGTTCCCCATGGGGAACCCCTCCTCCATTCATGCATCCCAACCAAATGCAAGGGATGTTTGGGACTAACAATTTTGGACCCATGAGATATTGGGGACCAAATGTTTGATCGTGTGTGTTGTTACCTAGATATGCTTGGGAATTGATTTGGAGCCCGACGAGTGGATTAAGGATAGTGGTTGTTCTAAACACATGACGGGTAATCGAAGTTTGTTCTCGCGCTACAAAGCATATGATGGAGGTAACGTCACATTCGCTAGTAGTCTATGTGGTAATATCATTGGCAAAGGTAAGGTTTCTCTTGACTCCATGACTATTGAAAATGTTGAGCACGTAGATAATTTAGGGTTTAACCTTTTAAGCATAGGTCAAATTTGTGACAATAAGTGTAAGGTCATCTTTTCGGAAAATGACAGTGAAATCGTAAAAGATGGAAAGGTCATTGGAAAAGGTGTTAGAAAGCATGGACTTTATGTCATGAAGGTCAATAAGAAGTCAAAAGACAACATATGTCTTGTGACAATAGATGATAGTTCTACTCTTTGGCATAGGAGATTAGGTCACGCTAATATGCGTCTAATTCAATCTTTAGTCTCTAAGGAGTTGGTAAGACACCTCCCCAAGATGAAGTTTGATAGTCACTTTTGTGATGCTTGCAAAGTTGGAAAGCAAGTTCACTCCAGTCACAAAGCCAAGAATTTTGTTTCAACCTCTCGGTGCTTAGAACTCCTACATATGGATCCTTTTGGACCTTCCGCCATACGGAGTTATGGAGGTAACCTTTATACCCTAGTTATAGTTGACGACTACTCTAGATTCACTTAGACTAGATTTTTGGCATCTAAGAATGAAGCTTTTGATCATTTCGAAATCTTTAGTCGAAGAACTCAAAATCAACTAGGATGTCTAATTGTCTCCATTAGGACGGATCATGGTAGGGAATTTGATAATGAAGTGCAATTTGGTGCCTTTTGTGAAGCTCATGGTATTACCCATAACTTCTCGGCTCCTCGCACTCCACAATCAAATAGGGTAGTTGAAAGGAAGAATAGGACCATCCAAGAGATGAGTAGGACGATGTTAAACGATCAATCTTTGCCTCAAAAGTTTTGGTGCAATGTCGTGGACACATCGACTTATATTCTCAACCGAATTCTTATTCGACCTTTCCTAGGAAAGACCCCCAATGAGATTCTTAAAGGTAAGAAACCCTCATTGGAATACTTTAGGGTGTTTGGAAGCAAGTGCTTTATCCTCAACACCAAATACTACCTTACCAAGTTCGACACAAAGTCTTACAAAGGTATCTTTTTAGGTTATTCCCAAACTAGCAAAGCCTACATAGTCCTCAATAGAACCTCGGGCGTAATTGAAGAATCACTTAACGTGATTTTGATGAAACCCCTTCTTTATCCAAGACACCACCATTGGTTGATGATGACTTGGATGAAGTAGAAGTAGTTAAAGCCAAAGAGGTTAGAAAAATAGGAGTTGAAGACCTTAGTGTTGAAAAGGAAGTAAACATTAAGGAGTCTAAGGATCATACTCTCAATAATATCATTGGTTAAATCAAAGGATCCTAAGATCTCAAGTCCAAAACCAAAGCAACTTCTTTTGTTTTGTCTCCTTGATTGAACCAAAGAATGTTAAAGAAGCTTTGACGAATGAGAGTTGGGTCATTGCGATGCAAGAAGAATTGAATCAATTCGTTGCTAATGATGTTTGGGAACTTGTTCCTCCACCTAGAAGTTCTACCATTATAGGAACCAAATGGGTATATAGGAATAAGCTAGATGAGAATGGTGTTGTGTCTCGTAACAAAGCTAGACTTGTAGCTCAAGGCTATAATCAACAAGAAGCGATTGATTATGACGATACATATGCACCGGTAGCAAGATTAGAATCCATTAGAATCCTTTTAGCCTACGCTTGTGCCTTAGACTTTAAGCTTCAAAAAATGGATGTAAAGAGTGTGTTTCTTAACGGTTTGATCAATGAGGAGGTATATGTGGCTCAACCTCCTAGATTCATTGATTTTGAGAAACCGGATCATGTTTACAAGCTTAAGAAGGCACTTTATGGTCTTAAACAAGCACCCAAAGCTTGGTATGATAGACTTAAAGCGTTTCTTGTTAAACATGAGTATACCATGGGAATGGTAGACAACACGCTCTTTACAAAGAATAAAGGTTCTCACCTTATAATCATGCAAATATATGTTGATGACATTATATTTGGCTCAACTTGTCAAGAATTGTGTGATGACTTTGCCAAAATCATGCATGATGAGTTTGAAATGAGTATGATGGGAGAACTTAACTTCTTTTTAGGACTCCAAATTAAACAAATGGATGATGGTATTTTCTTTAGTTAATCTAAGTATGCTAAAGAAATTTGGATTAGAAGAATCTAGACCAATGAAGACCCCAATGGCCTCGGATACTAAACTCACCGTAGATGATGATTGTGAGTCGGTAGACAACACCAAATATAGAGGTATGATTGGTAGTTTGTTGTACCTAACGGCAAGTCGACTAGATATCATGTTTAGTGTTTGTCTTTGTGCTCGCTTCCAAGAGGCTCCCAAAACCTCTCACCTTGAAGCGGTTAAGCGTATCTTCCGATACATTAAGGGCACTATACATTTAGGATTATGGTATCCTAAAGGGACCGGCGTAGAAACCATTGTCTACGCGGACTCGTATCATGCGGGAGACTATGTGGACCGGAAAAGCACTACTGGTGTTTGTACCTTCATGGGTTGTTGTTTAACTTCTTGGTTCTCCAAGAAACAAACCGCTCTTGCGATATCCACCACGGAAGCCGAGTATGTGAGTGCCGGAAAAGCATGCCAACAAGCTCTATGGATGAAGCAAGCGCTTGTTGATTATAGGATTTGTCTTGATGATGTTCCCATCATGTGTGACAATAAAGGTGCTATAGACCTTAGCAAGAATCCCGTGCAACATTCACGAACCAAGCACATAGAAATTCGTCACCATTTCCTTAGGGATAATGTTCAAAAGGGGAATATTTCAATTGAGAAGGTACCCTCTGAGGATAACTTAGCCGACATCTTCACTAAGCCTCTTAAGAGGGAACCTATTAATTACTTGCGTCTAGGTCTAGGATTAATGGAACATATTCCTTAATTGCTTTCCTTTTATTGAGTCTCTTATTTTATTTTGAGTCTTTTATAACTTTGAGTCATTGAGTCTCCTAAACTCTTCTTGAAAATCTTCTCTTCTCCTTTTCAAAATCCTCAAAGTCTCTTTCGAAAATGGTCAAGAAATGTTTTGACATTGTTAATTCAATCTAATAACGTTTTTCATAGATTCTTGCTATTAATCTCGAGCTTACATAATTCATATGTATGAGTCTCTCAAACATAGCAAGAACAAGATAGAATCATGGAGGATCATTGTGTCATGACTTAAGGTCTTGTCTTACACACCTCCTACATCGATTTTTATTTTAAAATCCATGTATTTTGGTCAAATCCCTATTTGTTGAGTTAGTATGTGTTCTCTTTGTCTATATTTGCTTTTAAGCATATCCCTATGATAAGTTAGACTAGAAAAATAAGATTTGCTGAAAAATCTTCCATCACCACCAAAACACAGCCTCTGTAGGCGGTTCCATATATGAACCGCGGTCCCTTATCAATAAGGAACCGCCGGAAGCAATAAGGAACCGCGTACATTGCTTCCTTTTTTTCGGGTATTACTGAAATTACAAATTTGTTCCAACACTTTTGGGAATCTTTGCTTCAACCCTTTGACCACCCTAAAAATACCTTGAGCCTTCCCTATTTAACCATAAGCCTTTTGCCATACTTTACATCCCAAAATGTCTTACTCTCCTCATGAAAGCCTTGATTCTCCTCTATTTTCCCCAATTGCTTTCAATCCCAACTCACCCAAGAACACTTTCAATCCAAATTCACCTAAGAACACTCTTAATCACATTTCTCCTACCAAGAATGTTGATTGTGGAACATCTTTTCTTCCACCACCACCCTTTAGTGTTCTTCCTCCTTCGCATGATAATGTCATGCACCATTGGACATATTTTCATTGTTGTCAATATCAACATCTTGCTATGGCACACATCTATGAGGAGTTGAGCTACATCAAGAGTCTCTTAATCAAGCCTCCTCTTCACTTTGATTATGAGATCTCCACCAAGCCACCACCACCACCTTCCGCCACTACCTTGTCTTTCATATAAGCAATGGTTGCTTATCCACAAGACACCTTATTCAAGCAAATCTTAGAATTCTAGATTAACTAGGAATAGATTTATGCTTTTGGCTTGTTTCCTCTTTCATACATCGTTGTTTGATTCCTTTTATTTTATATGACTTCACTTGGATCTTAGTCTTTGTGTTTTCTTCTCTTTTTATCTTTTTTCTTTTTGTGTGACCTATAGCTATTTCTTGTTGGTTGTCTCTTTTGTTCAACTAACTTCGATTCCTCGGTGCCCCAAGCAAGGGGAGTAAGCACCAAGGGGGAGTCTTTGCAAAGTCCATCTCTTCAACACCGACTTGTGCAACCTTTTTGATTCGACAAAGGGGGAGAAATGAATAAACTCGTCTTCGAAAATCTTGTTTTTGTATGATTGAGTTTATGTATTGTCGGAATCAAAAAGGGGGAGATTGTTAATTCAATAATGCCTAAAAACGTTACTTGCATTTTTCGGTCTCGCTTAGTTTTGATTACGACAATATGTAAAAACAAGCATTTACGAAAACAACGAAAAACGAATTCTTAAGTTCAAGTATTTTTCATTTTACCCATTTTCACTTAAGGTATGAATAAACAAGTACTAACCTTAATCAAGTGATCAAGTGATTTAATCTTTTCTTAAAACTCACCTTTTATTAAGTGTGACAAGTTTTTAATTAAAATTTCCTTTTAAGAAAATGTTTTAATAAGTATTTGAAAATTTGAAAATAGCATATTCTTTTTTGATTTGGAATATTCTTTCAGGATATTTTATAATCAGATAAGACCTCCACCACTAAAGGACAAAAAGGGAGCAGAGTCTACTCCGGCGGTTCCCTAGCGCCTAGGCGGTTCCTTATCGATAAGGTACCACCGACTACGATAAGGAACCGCGGGCAGATATAGCCGTTGGCCCTTTGTCCTATAAATAGTGGACCTTTCTCAAATTTTCAATTCACCTCTTTTGCACATAAATTTCCAGATTCAAACATACTTCTTAAATCACTCAAATCCTTGATCATTTGATTGATTACTACTTGTTTAGAAGTGAATCTATCTCATCCATCTCTTCCTCTTCAAGTACAAAGAGAAGAACACTATCCTTGTGAAGTGTTGAGTCCACTACCAAAGATCCTTTGAAGATCAAATCTTATACATTTGTTGTTGTGTCATAGTTGTGAAGATCCAAGTAGTTGTGTCTATTTGGAAGTTGTGTATGTACTAAGTATAGTTGTGTAGATTGGTCCTAGCTACGATTAGGGCTCGACTTTTAGCTTAGAGTCATAAATTGGTTAAGCGACGTGTACGGTTTTCTCCACCATAAGGAGCTTGTTGTGTAGTGAACTCTCGAGTAATGAGTACTCGAGGAGTGGAGTAGGAACGAGGAGTGAGCTTCGTTGCCGAACCATTATAAATCCTTGGTGTTTGGTTTGATCTTTCTTTACCCTTAACTCTTTATATTCTTTATTCTTTGTGCATATACATTAGTTAGTATTAGTTTAGTTACACTATCATTTGTTCATATTGTGCATAAGAAGATTTCACATATTTTCTTAAGTCTAAGTTTTTTTGAGAAAAAGGATTTTTTTGAAAACCCTCATTTAACAAGTAAATATAAGAAACTATTCAACCCCCCCCCCCTTCTAGTTTCTACAGGGCTTTTTAGGAATTCGACTTGCTAAGGTTTATCATATGTAACTTAGTCTAGAATCATCTTCTTAGTACTATAAAAAGACCACTCAACATTTGAGATGGCTTTTGTTCCATCTTTTTGTAAATTTTTCAAGGTAATGAATAGTTAAAGTGTTGTTTTTAATTTTGAAAATAGCTATGTTCCCTTTTAGTTCAGAGTCAATTAAATTTATGTTTTAATTTTATCCAATTTATCTTTCCTTTGTTCAACTAGTTTTCTAAAAGAAATTTTTGGGAAAATTGTTTGAAGATCCACAAATCTTAAGCAATTTGTAAAAAGTAAGTGACAACTGATTTTTGTTAAAAGGTTTTGGTTTGTGTTAAGTTCTTTTTGGTAAAAATTCATTTGTAGAAATTGGTTTCACAAGTTGAGGTTTCAAAAAGTTTGGGTTCTTTTGTTATTTTATACTCACTGTTCTCTAAGCCCTTGCACAAGCTGATTGACAACCACCTCGTGCATAATCTTTTAAAGCTTGTTTTGTTTTCTTTGTGGTGTTGTGTTAAAGCAAGTACCAAGAAGGTCATTGGTGATCTTTAGTTGATGAAATTTGAAGATATTTGATTTTCTCTATACAAACTCTCACAAGCTCATTCCTATAAGCCTTCTCCATTAGCATACAGCCTTTTGGTGTTACAAGATTGATGTGTATCTGGTTTGAACAAGACCAGATGTGGTAACACTTGAAACTCCCTACTTGCTAACTGCTTCTTGAGTACTTTTGTGATTTTCTATGCTATGAGATATTTTGTTTAACGCTTACTTGTTTGATGATGATTTTAATTTGTCTGCATGGTTTACGGACATGTTTTATTCTTTAGATAAGTTTTGAGTTAGTTTAATTAAACTTTTCTTTGAAAAATCTGCTTAACTGATTGATAAAGGGGTGTTTGGGTTAATTGTTAAATTTGCTAACTAGGTCAAACATTTAAACCTGCACTTTTCTTCATCTTGTTTGTTAAGTGGTATTGAGTAATTGTTGAAGTCAGTTTGCTAGTGTAGTCTACATTGCATACTTTCTAAAAATCAGGCTACTATGTTGGTGTTGATCCCTTTGAATGGATCTAGATTCTGTTAAGAATTAGTATAATAATTTATAATCAAACTAGAACACTTTGAGAACTCTTACTCAACCAAATAAGTTATGCGTAATCTAACTTATAAAGTAAAGAAGAACATAATTACTTTTAACTATTCGATTATCTATTAATCGACTTGAATGAGGTACATAAATGTCATCGTACCTATGTTCCTTTTATAGAGTAAGGGACCCTAGAAAACTATTAGAATATTCTATAAAGATAAGTATATCACACACGATATATTATCAATATTCTAAACTATTAAGTATATCACATAAGATATACTCTAACTATAACTATGACATATCTTTTACAAATATATATTCATCCTAATCAATATAGCAGTACTTGTACTTACAGTAACAGTACTTGCTATGTACCGCGTTAACACTAACGGTACTTGCCAACACTAACAGTACTTATACTTATACTAACGGTACTTGACACATTACAAATAATTCCCAACAATCCTCCCCTAAACAAGAATGACAACTTGATTTCTTCTTGTTTCTCTTTGTACTGAATGTATTTAAAATACATGTCTTCAGTCTTCTCTTCAAACTTGGATTGAGCATGGTAATCTTGTATTTGTATCCAACTGAATGTAGCCAAACACTTTTATTCAGATCTTCTTTTGATAAGACAATCTTCAAGTCTCATGAATATCATCTTTGTCTTCAAATTATGATCTTCTTGTATCTTGTAAACATTCACTTTGTTCTACAACAACAATATTTGTCTTCTTGAGTTAAATCTGTGAACTCTGAATCATGAACTTCTTTTCTTGATTTGATGAGACAAAACCTTCTGAGTATTGTTTCTTAAATCTATCTCTGAAATTAATACTCCTTTGCTTGCATCTTCATTCCTGAAACAAAACAGTTAACAACAAAAACCAATCTGTATTGGCATCATGATTTTTAGCAAATCATCAGCTATCAACAGATTTGATTTATTCTTTACCAGTTAGCTGTACACTCTGGAATATCCAGTACTTTATTCATAAAGAATAGGGTATACTGATAACCCTACAATTTTTGGTAAACTGTCAACCATCAGCGAATTTGATAATGTCTTTACCTAGTACCGTTTGTCTAGGACTAGCAAACTCTTTGTCTCGAAACATGGTGAGTTAGAACCATATAGTTTTTAGCAAACTACCAGCTATCAACGGATTTGAGAAGTCTTTACCACAAACTGTTTGGTTATGGACTAGCCAGTTCTTATGTATGTTAGACATGGTGAAATAAGAACCATTTGTAAAGTGTGATTGTAAGTCACACCCTTAAGGCTCTTTCTCAGCTTCTTCCTCTTGCTCCAAATCCTTGATTTGCTGTTTAACCATTCTGATCAACTCCAAAGCACTAACAGACTCTTCTGAAATTTCCAATTGTTGCTCTAACATCCTTTCTAACAATCTTCTTCCAAAAGGGTATCTCTTTTCTTGAAGCATGTAATAGGTTATATCATCTATATCCAAAGTATGTATTCCACATGATCTATAATATCTCCAGTAAGTAGGAACCTAATTCTCTAAGTCCTTCAATATTTTTTTATCACTGTTGTAAGGCTCATACATGAACTTCAATTCATTCCTTAATAGTGTGACTTCTGCTTGACCTTCACTTCCAACTTTAACAAATCTATTAAGGTCTTGAATGTCTTGTCTGTCAAGGATATGTAGAATCTCTTCTAGCAATCGGAACATCCTAAATGTTCAATCTGATCTAGTGATTCCATGAATTTCTAATCCTTGTTTCATAGCACTTGTCCATCTTATGATATCTAACTTTTTTCCAAAGATTTATGTGTCAATACACTGATCTTCAAAGTTCAATATCTTTAAGTGCTTTATGCAGCTTTCATCATCATCACTATCTTGATCTGTAGACTTCACCTTTTTCTTAGCTTCTAGCTTTTTCTTAGTTGATCTTTTCCTTTTTCCTTTTCTTTTAGAGATTTTGTCTTGATCCGACACATCAAAATCTTTCTCCAAATTAATATGTACCGTTTCCTCAAGTACAGTTGACTGTGTATGTACTTCTTGTACATTCTCAGTCTCTTTGTCAACACCATGAGTTATATTCCCCTCATCCATTTCTTGATTAATCTCTGCTCCCTTTGAAACTTCTGTCACCCTTTTATTCTTTCTAACATAAGTAGTCTTGATAGGCGGAGATGCTTCTTTTTGTCCAGCAGTACTTGCATCAAGCCTGGGGGTACTTCCAAATTGTCTTTGTTGTTGGAGATGCTTCCTTACATCTTCAATATCATGAAATATGTTTATTATTTTGCTTATGTCATCATCTGAATCACTTTCTTCTTTAGATTCAGACTGTAATACCTTTTTGCCCTTATCCTTTGGATTTATCTTAGGTAGTTTCTTTAATAGATTTGAATATCTTCTTTCTTCATCCTCATTTGATTGCTGTTAAATGATAATACCTTTAGTGGGTTGTGAAGCTTGAACTTTCTTACCTTTATCTTTTTCTTTCTTGGCAAGAATTTCTTGTTGTGTCTTTATTTCTGCTTCTGCTTGTCTTGCATTTTTAGCTGAGCTCTTCTCTTTAAGATCAAGTAGTACTTGTGCTAAAGTCTCATCTTCTCCAAAAGATGGAGTTTGAATTTCTGCAGAAGAAGGTAGTGAATATTTTTCACCAGCGGTACTTGCAGTTGGCTTAGCAGTACTTGGCTCTTCAAGAGTATTTTACACACTTGTTTCTTGAATCACCAAAGTATCTCCAGATACTCTTCCTTCTTTTGAAGTTGTCTTCTCAATTTGTAACTCCTCAGTTTTGTCTTATCTAACACTCATTCTTGATCTTAACCGTACTTGGAAAGACTGTTTCTTGTGAAACCAAAATTTTGTTTGAGGTGGAATTGAAGACACAGGAAATTGAACATTGATTTCCTCTAGCTTCTCATAAAAACTACTCCAATTAACTTGTAGTTGTAGTGATTGAGGTTGTGGCTGAGTTACCAACATTTCTTCTTGTGGTTCCTCATGAGCAGATTGTGGTTCCTCTTGTTGAAGCTCCATATTTGTAGGCTCCAAACTTTCTTTATCCACATTAGTCTCTATGCCATCAACATCTTCAAAATTTCCAATGGCATCCTCAGCTTCAAAATTGATGTCATTGCCAGAGTGTTGATCCTAAACTTAGATCGATTTAGCTTGTGTAAGCGAGATTAAATCAAGTTAAACACGTAGAGAAACTTTGTTGTATATGTAACAATTCAAGTATTATGCGGAATCAATACTTAAACAAGAACACACAAACAGTATAAACCAAACTTTCACTTTGATTGATAAATCAAACTTACGTACAATGAAAGTGTAAAACGTATGAAAAAATTATATTTAACAAAACCTAAAGGCCTCCTTTTATAGATTAAGGAACCTTGTACAAGAGTCTACGTATCAGCTATTTTTGGTAAAGATAAACATAAGAAATACATTGTCAAACATATCTTTACTAAAAACATACTAGAAACATAATACGTGTAGACTAAGTCTTCTATCAGTGCTTGACTTCTTCTTATCAACGCTTGACTTCTTCCTGTCAACGCTTGTCCTGTCAACGCTTGATTTCTTCTTAACAACGTCCAGATTTCTCTTGTCAGCGTCAAAGTGTATTGGCTACATTTTATTCCCAACAATCCTCTCCTAAACTTGATATCTACTCTAGTAATCAAGTTTCTGAATAAAAACTAAGAACTAGGAGGATTCTTACAAATCTTATCAAATTGGAAATAAATATATCTAATCAAATCTTTGGCCACGTCACTTGAGTAGTCTATCTCCAACTGTGTTGTCTTCATCTTCTCCAAAACTTCTTTGGACATAGGATACTCAGCATCCACAAGAAGATACTCAAAAAACTTTGTAGAACTCAAATGATACACACCAGCTGCTGAATATAGACGCCATTGAAGTCCATTGATATCCTCATCAAGATCCTTCCAAACAGGATCTTCTTCATCTGGTGCACACATCCTTCTAAATTTTGACCAAATCTTTATTCCATTGACTGAAGTAGGTGCTTTAGTCTCATACTTCGCCTGTAGTAACCTCCAAAGGTCTGCCAAGTCTTCTCTCTCAAAGCTTGCAAACAAAGACATCAAAGTAGTAAAAGTATGTACCTCTTTCCCATATCTTCCAATCATCCAGAACCCACTTGCATATTCTTCGCAGCTAACTATAGGGTTTCTGGAATCATGAGGCAATACTTCTACCATGTGTGAAGCTTCTAATGATGATAGCTTAAATGCTCCTTCTAATAACAACTTCACTAGGATTCAATCTATCCATATTACCTGGGAATTCAAGTGGAACTCCCTTCTTCTTAGGTCTTGGTACAATTAATGCCTATTGAATCTGCATCTCTTTTGCAAGCTCTTCCTTTCTTTCATCTGAAAGAAATCTGATAGTGTTCATCTCTTGCACTCTTGCCCAAATAGGATAAGCTTTATAATCCAACTCATCAAAGGATAATCCCTGCAACTTCTGAAAAGTCTATCCTCCTTGATGACATCTAAGCAACATATAATAAAGCTCCCTTCTATCCCTCTTAGATTGTGAGAAAACATTGTTGGCCTTATACTTTAGGATTACCTGGCAATCCCTTGAATCCTGAGAAGAATCTCCAATCCCCAAATCTGATCTGATAAAGACATATCTGGATTCTCCATGATCTTATTCTCCCAAGCAAAGTACATCTGGGCAACTTCTGGCATATCACAATCAACTTTCATCTTCAATTCTGCAAGTTTCTCCCTTACCAACACATCACCTTATTCAAGTCTTTCTGGTTCTTTAATAATCATAACACTTGAATCTGTGCTCTCATCATTACTTCCTTCTTGTTCCTCAGAAGTAACCACAAATGGTGACTCAACAACCTTCTTCTTTTCTTGTTCCATAAGTTGTGCAGCCAACATTGAATCAAATTTCACTTGTGCTACATCCTTGGGAACCTCTATTTCTACCATAATTCCTTTACCCTTATCTAATGTATCAATGATGTGTAAAGTTGATGATGGTACCTGTGCAGACACTTCTTTGATGATAACTGATGACTGGAATACATCAACCATATCTGCAGGTTTATCAACGTCCAAAACCTGTGTGTCAACTCCCAACTTACTCTTATCAGCGCTTGCCTTGTCAGCGTTAAAAATCTGCTTGTCAACGCTCACCTTACTCTTATCAGCGCTTCTTGTGAACTGCTCCATCATTTCTGTAAAGGACAAATTCAAATTTGTAGGAGTAACCAAAGAGACATCAAAACCTGGTTGCTTCTTCAAATCTGTAAGAGCTTCAGCAATATCCAAAGATTCTCCTTCATTTGAGCCTTTGTCACTTAAATTAACTGGCTCAGTAGCAGCTTCCTCCCCTTTGTAAGAATCCTTCCCTGATGAAAGGACTCTTGTCTGCCTTCTCCTAGACTGAGCAGTTTCCAAAACAAAAATCCTCTCCCTCAATTGCTTGAGTTCAAGGCCTTGGGTAGACACAGTATGTACAAGGTCTATATTTTTCTTTTGCAAGCTAATGTAGACAGCCGTCAATTCTAACAATGTTTAGGGTTCCAATCTTCCCTCCTCTAGAATGGGTATTTGACCTCCCAAAGTAGAGTCATAGGGCATGGATGAGGTCTTAATGATGTAAGGACTGGCTTGGCCTGCATCTAAGCGAGTACCAATAGTCCTAGCCTCACCCATATCACCAACCACACTTGTGGTGGTGGTTCTCTCTACAACATGGCTAGGACCACTAGAGGAGAACACTCCAGTAGTCCTTGGATGTTTTACCAACCTAAATTCTGGGGGTGTAGAAGATGATGTGGATTGGGTAGCAGTTTGAAGGTTAAGGGGTGTTTGGGTTTGGTGTAAAAGGGTGTCAACGTTTGAAATAGGAGTATCAACTCCAACATTTAACGTGTCAGCGTCGAAGGGTTCTTGGTCAAGTTCCATATGTTGAGGTGAAGGTGATGGTTCAGGTATTGGGTCAAGTTGTGGTTGTGGGTCAGGTTGAGGTTGTTCTGCTGCAATAACAACAAGCATGGCTTGGGTAAGGGGTAAGTCTCTGTGAGGGGTGAATTCATCTTACTAAAAATAGCTTTCTTTTGCACAGGGATCACATAATAATCATTATGATCCCTGGTGCAATACCCTTGCTCATCAAAAATCATTTGTAAAAATCTTGGGTAAGCCAGAGTCATCTCGCTACCCTTGTTTTTACACATGCCATCAAAAATCAGTTTAGAAAAATTATACTTTTGCCCATTAGCAATACACACAATGGCACTACCAATAGATCCGTCTATTTATGGTATTCTCAAGTGTTATTTAAAAACATTATTTTAATGTTATATTATGAACTCACTTATTTTTGGGAAGAAATTTGGATTTACGTCTTGAAGTAGCATCGACTACGTCTAAACCGGAGGATTCTATGTTACGTGCTTACGTTTACATACACCGTTTTTGGTGACAGTCTGACGTTTCAGAAAATAAATTTATCCGTGAATATTATTTTGAGATTTTAAATTTGTGTTGGTTCATAAACTCAAAAATTTACGAGAAGAGATTAGGACTTACGATTATAATTTAACGTCCTTTACGACTAAACCGGAAACCTTAGGATTACGTATTTACGTTTTCGAACTCTGTTTTTAGTGAGACAACTTTTATTAGATTCGTTTTGTGCCGTTGATTCATAATTTATAAAAACGTTTTTCGTAAAACGACCCTGAGGGCAAGCAAATCGAGGAATACCCGTAAATTAGTGGGATGAGACAAAACAAGTTTTGCCTCACCCCACTATATGGGACGGCCAAGAAGGCTCCAACACACACCATGAGGTGGCAACACCTCCTAAACAAGCTAACACTTGTTAACTTAAAGCTTACAAAGTAAGCAACACCAACTAGCAAAACCACTTCACCAAAACCATTTCTCTCATTCTCAACATGCATACCACACACAACTCTCTCCTTCCTCTCTCCTTGTGCCGTCCAAAAACCACCATCAAACACCACTCTTGATCAATTTAACCACAATATCATGTGTTATCACACATATGTTGAAGAACCTTTGAAGATATGAAGATTGAAGGTGATCTTAACCTATGAAAAGGAGTTTTCATGAGGTTAAAGGGATGAATTCATGGAGGTGTTCATCTATCCAAAGTACCCAAGAAGTTTCCTTGCTAAAGTTGAAGATTTGATAACAAGAACCAAGTCTTGTTCATAAAAAACCTCATCTTTTCATCACTAATGGTGGTATAAAGATTGTTCTTCCTATCCTCTTGTTATTTTGATTATGTAATCTTGTATTTTCTTTCCTATTGTATATTTACATGATGAATATATGATGATAAAAATGTTGTGTGGGGATCAAGTGTTGATAAATATGGTTAAAAAGATGGAAAACAATAGGTAACAAGGTTAAAATCTTGCTAAATATGATGGTTGTATAAAAATAGTAAGTAACCAAGTTATAAACTGATAAAATTGCATGGTGGAATCAATTTACAGTAAGTATTAGATGTCATACACATGTGAGAGTTGGTCATGCAATGGAATCATCAAAATGAGTGAGATATGATCAAAACAAAATTAGTATACCAATTTGAATAGTCTGTTTTGTAGGGACTGTTAAGGATACTTAGACATGGATTGAGCAGTAGCTATATCTAACTTATTTGTATCACATAATATGAAGTTTATTTCATCCAAAAATGAGCTTCTATCTCCTTATAGAACTCAAGATATGATAAAAATGGTGAAAGTGAAACTAAAAATCAGATTTTGTGAAATTAAAGTTTAATAGTATTATATAAGCACTCAAAATAATATAGTATAAAATGTGAAATTTAAAACCCACTAACTTATAAATTTCATTTATATAAATATGTAAAAGGATAAATAAATGGACATTATATAAAAATGGTAGTTTGGTAAGTTTTATAAGTTATAAAAACTATAAACATGATTTTTACGTCTTTTCGGCTAGTACCGTAAAATTAACGTTTTTCGTCAATTAAAACTTAGACGATCGGACCCGTCTAATGTAAACCTTTTAAAAGTCATATACTGATATATAAGTACTTAATACAAGTAAACACCGATAAAACCCGAACTGTATAACATACGGATATTAACGGGCTAAGTTAGCGTTATTGGACTAATAATACAACTAAATGGGCTAAACACTTATAAACTTACTCATTGGGCTTAACCCACTTGGGCCCAACATGTAAAGTATAATACTGATAATAAAAGTATAATTGGGCTAATGAAAAGTATTGGGCTTGTAATGGGCCTATTGGGCCTCAAAATGTAAACAAGTTGAACTAGTGTAACTAATCTTGAAAGTTACCAATACATAACACTAAAATGAGTAAATGAGAATGTATAAACCCACTTGATCATCATCATATATATATATATATAAAATCATCATATGTATACATAATTTTTATTTTTATAAATTCATTGGACAAGAGTCTAAGACAAGTATTATTTGTCTAGGTTTCCGTGATTGAAGCACATACCGTACATCTAAATCACCGATAACTGCCTTCCCACATCAACGTGAGTTCATAGCCTCACACTCTTTTAAATGTTTTTATGAAATGTTTTATAAACCCGCGAGGGAGATAACATGTTAGTTTTGATAAAATAGGACACCATTTGTCCCGATTGTTTGTTTATTGATTTGGACCCGAATGATTGTATGACCCGATGAATGATTCTATGACCCGATGTATGAAATGAAATGAATTATTATTAGTTAGGTTATGTCACTAAAAGTCCCATTAGCATGAATTGTGAACTACCGGGATTTGGTAGACGCTTATGCATATAATAGTACTATTTGGGGACGATCACCCCAGTTCGCGCCTTGACGGTTGATCCCCGTCGTCCGCATTGATATGTAAGCGAATTATGTATGAGAAGATTTACACAAGCGTAATTATTGTGACGACATGCTAATTTAGATGGGAAAATGAGTTTCGGGTTAGCTACCCGTTGTTTTTTGTAGTAAGGTAACAATGTCATGCGGCTTATAATAATCCAAATAACGAAATACTGCTATACGCACTGAATTACGATATATTGCCTGACTAGCAATACGGGGTCTTATTATTGATTTTATGTTCGTGTTTTGGTTTTACATAACCATATTCATATAACGGTTTTTATTTAACTTTATACAACGTTATAAAACGTATTGTATGATGTTTTTACTACATTGGTTCGTATAATGATTTTGAAGGCAAAGGCCTATATTATGAGTTTTGATAAGGATTTGTATAAAATGACTTTGGCTATTTTATGGCCTATTATAAAGATTTGTACAAAATGATTTTCGGTAATAATTATATACCGATGATATATTAATGGTTTTATTAAACTCTATGAATTCACTCGGCGTTATCGCTGACCTTTTCTTTAACATGTTTTGTCTCAGGTACTTGAAGATAATTCTCGGGAAGACAACAAGAATTCATGGCTCGCACTTAAATAACAATTTCCATTCAAATGCTTTGTAAAACTTGTATGAAATACTATAACTTGGGACCTATCTAAATTTGATATTTATGAATGGAAATGCTTTATTATTAAACGACGCGATTTTTAAGCGTTGTCTATGATGTGAGTAATGTGCTATCCCGTAACACCAACGAGTCTTCCGCTGTATTGAATTGTGTAAATTTGGGGGTGTTACAGTTTGGTACCAGAGCTCTCGTTATAGAGAACGAAATATTTTTAAAACAAAGGTTTTGAATAAAACATTTCAAAATCTTTTAACTATAAACATTTTTCACAAAATGTCTAAAAATCTTTTGACTATAACGGTGCCGAAGAATTCCCGAGTTACCGACAAGGCCAGACTGAGAAGTGTCATTTTAATATATGTATATATATATATATCTATATAAAACTTGGATTATATATATGATTTAATTTGATTACATGATTGTTTGATGATTATTTTGATATTTATACGAGGTATTTATACGACGTAGATTGTCAGAAGGAACCCTAAAATCCCCTAGTAAATTAATCTAAGCAATTCCCGTAGGAAATCTAGCTATTTTAGATCTAAACCAAGTTGTGGATATTTATGATCCCAACAAAATGGTTGATATTCGTAGAAATGTAGATATTAGTTGACTGTGATATTAAAGAAGAATTGGAGAGATTAAATCTGATATCGATGTCATGACGATCTTTCCTTATAGAGTGGAGTTTGACAAAACGTTACCACCTAGAAAGGTGTCATCTGATTCGTTGTCACCCAATTCTTAAATTTGAAATCGAAAGGGTGAATGTTGCACTTGAGGCTGTCATTGGAACCATTACCCAAAAGCCTCATGCCACTAGTACCTTTATGAGAAGTCCAATTGAATGATCGAGTCATTTTTACTAGTGACTCATTTGATAACTATTGTTGAAAGAGCTATAGGATTGGAAATTAAGTATTATTCATATTGAGCTTTTATTGCCCTATTAAGGTCTAAAAACAAGGTTGAAAGTATTGGCGAATGAGATAGGATATCGCATTGAGTATGATTTGGTTGAAACTTAAATGAAGTAAAAATTTAACTAGTATGGAATAAGAAATTGTTAAGAGGAAGTCCTTAAGTCCTATGATTGAATTATAAGGTTTTAATTGATTGTTAGTTCGTGATTAAGGGTTGTTCCTAGACCATTGTCCAATGACGAGGATGTCCAGTGTCCAAGAAATAAATTGAAGAAATCTTCTTCTGAATTGACCGATGGATCTTTTGGGATAGGTGGAACACCTAATGACTCTTGTAGATTAGTATTCATTGTGGTATCTTTTAAAAATAATCCCTAACTTAACTAAGACATCAGTTGGTAGGATGAGTTCTTGGAATTGTATGACACAGTGACACATAATGTGTTACGGTACAATTCTGACTTGTTTGTGATTAATGAAAAGACTACCTTTGATTGCTAAATTCTACATGTATCGATGTTATCTATCTTTTATTGCTTCATCCTAATGTTCGAATTAGTGATGCGACCATTGAACAAGTACTCATCTCGATTTGAGTTATGTTGTGGATTCTTCTTATTGAGTGCCATCGAGGTCATGAACCTCATGATTAATTGGCTAAGCTCATTTCCTATTATATTGTAGTTAGTTCTTGGTGAACAACTTTTAATCACTCCTTTGCAGATCACTCATTGTTTTTATAAGTTAAAATAATATCCCTTTAGAAAAATTGAATTTCCATCACCATATGGATTATTTAAAGTGAGATTTATAAGTAATCATTATCAAAATAAAGTTGTTTATGGAACACCTTAGAAAACTTAATTGTTTCCATAAAAAAGAAAATCTCTGAAAATTCATTTCGATTCTTATTTAAGAATTAAGAATGAAAATGTTTTTATTATAAACATGATGATAAAATTTTGACGAACTGAGTATTGCATCGTTAATCTTGAAATTGTATATAGTTGCGCGCCTACATACAATTTGAAAGTGACCATGCAAGGCTGATTAGTAGTCACCATGAAATTATTAATAAACACTAAATATTCTTTGAAGATTGTGAAAGATTATGTTTTATGAGATCTGCAAGAAGTGGAAAATAGGGACATATTGATAGGGACACATACATATGTGCCCGTACCATCTATTCTTCTGAGTCGAATTTACTCATCTGTGGATATTGTCTTATTTGACAATTGACAAGCCTTTCTTGTCCTATTCTTTCATGGCAAGATTCTTTGAAAAAGTATCTGATTACCGAGTGTTGATACCCGACTGGATGTATTGACGTTCTTATCATTTCTTTTGATTATATTTCATTTGAATGACCTGGGTAACGATCCGAGGAGCTTCCGAATGCGTACTCAAATTATGAAAACATAGGATATATTCATATTCGTTAAATGTTTTTGTCTGTATCTGATTTGAAATTCTCTCGCGTAGATTATGCGTTGACCTTACTCTTTTAAGGTTAGTTATGTCTCCAGATATCCTTGAATCTGTGAAGGATTATGAGTTATTATTAGACTTTTGAGAAGTTCACATCTTACCAACGGCAATGAAAGTGGAAAGTTGATAGTGCCAGTAAAATGGATTGATTGATTATGACATGACGATATTGTCTTAATTGATGGGAACTCGAGTAGAAATCCCCTAAAAGATAAGATGTTGATTATCAAAAGTGATCTAAATAATTCTTGATGGATGACCATATCCTGCATTTAGACTTGAAATTATACCGTGAATGGTTATAAACTGATCATAGATCTTGTAATCTAGAAAGAACTTAAAATAAAATTGTTAAAAGATGTTTATGTTATCTAAAATTTTAGGAGGTATTTGCTGGTGAATTATCTAGACTTTTGCCATTAAGGCAGGTTGAATTTGGTATTGATTATATTCCTGATGTTGCACCTGTGGCATGTGCACTGTACATCAGCACCATCTGAATCGAAAGAATTACCGTGCAACTGAGAGAGTTGTCGGAGAAAGCTTTTATTCTACCAAGCTCGTCATCATAAAGAGCTATGGTGTTATTATTTCTTATATTTATTGATTACCGTGAACTAGGTAAATTGACGATTAAAAATCTATATCCACTACCCAAGATGATAGATTTGTTCGATCATTTACAAGGTTCTAGTGTATATTCAAAAAATTGATTCACGACACGGTTATCATCAACTTCGCGTCCGCGAAAAAGATTATCTACTCCAATCACCACATCCAGAACTTGTAATGAACAATATGAGTTTCATGATATGTCGTTTGGATTGACTAATACACATGTAGCATCCATAAATTTGGTGAATCTCGTGTGTAGGCTGTAATTTGATAAATTCATGCTCGTGATCATTAAGGACCATTTGTTTGTTTATAAAAATAAGAAGGAGTTAATAATTATTTATTGATTGCCCTGAATGCCGAACAATGAATACCTGTACCTTGAGTATTTAACATATGATTTAAGACTTAATCCTTTACATGATTTGACCATGTGATTAGTAAGATAATGGGATCTATATTGACTCCTCAAAAATTTGAGCCATCTAAGATTTTGAGTTTTACCAAAAATAAAGTGCAAATATGTTTTGACAAATGTTTTATCAAAGGAATTTTTAAGGAATTATTTCCTTATATCGAAATCATTTAACTAAACTCTTGTTTAGGGGTAAATGTTTGTATATACCTCAAGACAACCTAAGAGGGATTGAGGAAACCATTTAAACCATGACTTGGAATCTGAAACGATAATTTTTGCTTTTCAACTAAGAAAATTTTGACCAAAGTATAACCAAAGATTTTTCGAACATTTACAAATCTTATTAATTATTTTCAATAAATCAACAAAAACCGTGTTAACTAAATTCAAATTTATTTTCAATATTTTTCTATAAATGGGACAAACTGAGAAATTTAAAATTTTTCACGTTTATGTTTCATAAAAAAAAATTAAATATTTATTATTTAATTACTTGTAGTAATTATCGACGCTTTAAACGTCGGATTGAGTAAAACGGATAAAAATAATAGTTGAGACGAGACTAAAACTTAGAAAATATGAAGAAAGAATTTTTGAATAAATACGGTCCTAATAATTATTTCATCAGGAAAAGTGAATGTAGATACTTACACATTATATACAAAGAATAAAGAATCAATTAGAATGTGTTCCTTAGTAATGACTGTGCAAATAAATTGCCGAGCAATTTAAAATATAGTCGATGCTTATAAAAAAAGGATAATATAGATAATACAAAGTGGTTCGCGGCTAATATGAACCATTAGAATTGAGGAGCCGATGGCGTTAAATGTATAAAAGGCCACTTGTGGTTGCCTAAATATGGAGATTTTGAGATGTAGTCATGTTGGAATCTCGTAAGTATAAGTATTCTATTCATGACATTTCTGACTAAATGTATCTTAATCTGAAGAGGTTGTACTGATGGCAAATTATGAAGGCATACATCGCCTCATACATTAGTAAACGTCTAACTATTGCAAAGGTCATCATCTGAATTTGATTTGATTTGGGTCATCGTCGACAGACTGACCAAATCTGCTAATATCATTCCTGTTAATGATAGATTCTCGATGAAGAAATTGACTCTTTGTATTTAAAGGAGTTGCGTAAACACAGTGTGCTTGTATCGATCATCTCTATCAAGATCCACGCTTCGCATCGCATTTCTAGAGATTTGCTCAGAAGTCATTGGGAACGAACCTTGATGAGAGTACTGTTTACCACCCTAATCGAAGGGACGAGGTAAAGTAACGATACAAAATACTAGAAGTGCTGTTTTATGCTTGAATTATTGACCTTTGGTAATAAACCGTATAATCTATTTCCTTTGGAGAGATTATCATTGATAATTATCGTATTAGGATCGAGATCGAATCTTGTTAGGATCTAAATATGAGAGCATCTGTAAGCAAGAGTTGGGATGAAGACACCCGACATACACCCATTGTGAGTTGGACATGTCTTTTAGGTTTAAGGTTGCCTATGATGACAAACCTAACCTTACAAAATACCCGACCCGCGAGACCTGAAATGATTGTTGAAATTAGGATCTGATTAATGACTGCCGGTAGTGGGCAAGAGGTTATGTGAATATGAAGTGTAGATCTTGAAGTGCAGGATGGGTAGCGAAGTTATGCCAAAAATTTCCACCTTGGAAAAATGAATAGATGATCTAAAAGATCATGGGAAATAAGTCCCCGATGTATGGGACCATTGAGATGATGTAAAAAGTTGGTTTAAAAGGCATATAAGCTGGATCTACCCTAGGACTTCAAGGGATACGTGAATTATGTGTCGTATATTGAACTTGATAAAATGTCTATCAAGTGAAAATCTGATTGCTTCTTGATAAAGTTTAGATCGGCGAAAAGCTGCATTCATCAAAAACCCGTGAACATCATGGATAGAGAACGTAAGTCAACATTAAGCCTGATCTTATCCCCGTAGTTATGTTTGATGAAACTCGCGTATTGTAATGAATTACACTTGTGAGAAAAGACCGAATGTGGAGGAAATACCCACATGGCTTTAACTCTATAAGAAGCAAGTAGTAAGATAAAGTGATCTTTGAGGACAAAGATCCTGTTTAGGGGTAAATGCTGTGACAATCCGTCTATTTATGGTTGATATTTTATTCTCAAGTGTTATTTAAAAACATTATTTTAATGTTATATTATGAACTCACTTATTTTTGGGAAGAAATTTGGATTTACGTCTTGAAGTAGCATCGACTACGTCTAAACCGGAGGATTCTACGTTACGTGCTTACGTTTACATACACCGTTTTTGGTGACAGTCTGACATTTCAGAAAATAAATTTATCCCTGAATATTATTTTGAGATTTTAAATTTGTGTTGGTTCATAAACTCACAAATTTACGAGAAGAGATTAGGACTTACGATTATAATTTAACGTCCTTTACGACTAAACCGGAAACTTTAGGATTACGTATTTACGTTTTCGAACTCCGTTTTAATGAGACAATTTTTATTAGATTCGTTTTGTGCCGTTGATTCATAATTTATAAAAACGTTTTTCGTAAAACAACCCTGTGGGCACGCAAATCGAGGAAACTAGAATCGAGGAATACCCGTAAATTAGTGGGATGAGACAAAACAAGTTTTGCCCCACCCCACTATATGGGACGGTCAAGAAGGCTCCAACACACACCATGAGGTGGCAACACCTCCTAAACAAGCTAACACTTGTTAACTTGAAGCTTACAAAGTAAGCTACACCAACTAGCAAAACCACTTCACCAAAACCATTTCTCTCATTCTCAACATGCAATACCAAACACAATTCTCTCCTTCCTCTCTCCTTGTGCCGTCCAAAAACCACCATCAAACACTACTCTTGATCAATTTAACCACAATATCATGTGTTATTCACACATATGTTGAAGAACCTTTGAAGATATGAAGATTGAAGGTGATCTTAACCTATGAAAAGGAGTTTTCATGAGGTTAAAGGGATTAATTCATGGAGGTGTTCATCTATCCAAAGTACCCAAGAAGTTTCCTTGCTAAAGTTGAAGATTTGATAACAAGAACCAAGTCTTGTTCATAAAAAACCTCATCTTTTCATCACTAATGGTGGTATAAAGATTGTCTTCCTATCCTCTTGTTATTTTGATTATGTAATCTTGTATTTTCTTTCCTATTGTATATTTATATGATGAATATATGATGATAAAAATGTTGTGTGGGGATCAAGTGTTGATAAATATGGTTAAAAAGATGGAAAACCATAGGTAACAAGGTTAAAATCTTGCTAAATATGATGGCTGTATAAAAACAGTAAGTAACCAAGTTATAAACTGATAAAATTGCATGGTAGAATCAATTTACAGTAAGTATTAGATTTCATACACATGTGAGAGTTGGCCATGCAATGGAATCATCAAAATAAGTGAGATATGATCAAAACAAAATTAGTATACCAATCTGAATAGTCTGTTTTGTAGGGACTGTTAAGGATACTTAGACATGGATTGAGCAGTAGCTATATCTAACTTATTTGTATCACATAATATAAAGTTTATTTCATCCAAAAATGAGCTTCTATCTCCTTATAGAACTCAAGATATGATAAAAATGGTGAAAGTGAAACTAAAAATAAGATTTTGTGAAATTAAAGTTTAATAGTATTATATAAGCACTCAAAATAATATAGTATAAAATGTGAAATTTAAAACCCACTAACTTATAAATTTAATTTATATAAATATGTAAAAGGATAAATAAATGGACCTTATATAAAAATGGTTGTTTGGTAAGTTTTATAAGTTATAAAAACTATAAACATGATTTTTACGTCTTTTCGGCTAGTACCGTAAAATTAACATTTTTCGTCAATTAAAACTTAGACGATCGGACCCGTCTAATGTAAACCTTTTAAAAGTCATATACTGATATATTAGTACTTAATACAAGTAAACACCGATAAAACCCGAACTGTATAACATACGGACATTAACGGGCTAAGTTAGCGTTATTGGACTAATAATACAACTAAATGGGCTAAACACTTATAAACTTACTCATTGGGCTTAACCCACTTGGGCCCAACATGTAAAGTATAATACTGATAATAAAAGTATAATTGGGCTAATGAAAAGTATTGGGCTTGTAATGGGCCTATTGGGCCTCAAAATGTAAACAAGTTGAACTAGTGTAACTAATCTTGAAAGTTACCAATACATAACACTAAAACGAGTAAATGAGAATGTATAAACCCACTTGATTATCATCATATATATATATAAAATCATCATATGTATACATAATTTTTATTTTTATAAATTCATTGGACAAGAGTCTAAGACAAGTATTATTTGTCTAGGTTTCAATGATTGAAGAACATACCGTACATCCAAATCGCCGATACCCGCCTTCCCACATCAACGTGAGTTCATAGCCTCACACTCTTTTAAATGTTTTTATGAAATTTTTTATAAACCCGCGAGGGAGATAACATGTTAGTTTTGATAAAATAGGACACCATTTGTCCCGATTGTTTGTTTATTGATTTGGACCCGAATGATTGTATGACCCGATGAATGATTCTATGACCCGATGTATGAAATGAAATGAATTATTATTAGTTAGGTTATGTCACTAAAAGTCCCATTAGTATGAATTATGAACTACCGGGATTTGGTAGACGCTTATGCATATAATAGTACTATTTGGGGACGATCACCCCAGTTCGCGCCTTGACGGTTGATCCCCGTCGTGCCACATTGATATGTAAGAGAATTTATGTATGAGAAGATTTACACAAGCGTAATTATTTTGACGACACGCTAATTTAGATGGGCAAATGAGTTTCGGGTTAGCTACCCGTTGTTTGTTGTAGTAAGGTAACAATGTCATGCGGCTTATAATAATCCAAATAACGAAATACTGCTATACGCACTGAATTACGATATATTGCCTGACTAGCAATACGGGGTCTTATTATTGATTTTATGTTCGTGTTTTGGTTTTAAATAACCATATTCATATAACGGTTTTTATTTAACTTTATACAACGTTATAAAATGTATTGTATGATGTTTTTACTACATTGTTTCGTATAATGATTTTGAAGGCAAAGGCCTATATTATGAGTTTTGATAAGGATTTGTATAAAATGACTTTGGCTATTTTATGGCCTATTATAAATTTGTACAAAATGATTTTCAGTAATAATTATATACCGATGATATATTAATGGTTTTATTAAACTCTATGAATTCACTCGGCGTTATCGCTGACCTTTTCTTTTAACATGTTTTGTCTCAGGCACTTGAAGATAATTCTCGGGAAGACAACAAGAATTCATGGCCCGCACTTAAATAACAATTTCCATTCAAATGCTTTGTAAAACTTGTATGAAATACTATGACTTGGGACCTATCTAAATTTGATATTTATGAATGGAAATGCTTTATTATTAAACGACGCGATTTTTAAGCGTTGTTTATGATGTGAGTAATGTGCTATCCCGTAACACCAACGAGTCTTCCGCTGTATTGAATTGTGTAAATTTGGGGGTGTTACAGTTTGGTACCAGAGCTCTCGTTATAGAGAACGAAAGATTTTTAAAACAAAAGTTTTGAATTAAACATTTCAAAATCTTTTAACTATAAACATTTTTCACAAAATGTCTAAAAATCTTTTGACTATAACGGTGCGGAAGAATTCCCGAGTTACCGACAAGGCCAGACTGAGAAGTGTCATTTTAATATATATATATATATATATATATATATATATATATATATATATATATATATATATATATATATATATATATATATATATATATATATATATATATATATATATATATATATATATATATATATATAACTTGGATTATATATATGATTTAATTTGATTACATGATTGTTTGATGATTATTTTGATATTTATACGAGGTATTTATACGACGTAGATTGTCACGAGGAACCCTAAAACCACCCATGGACTCCCATGGAGAATAGCAGTTAATGTAGTCACATTATTAAGCGTTGAGGAACTAACAGTGTTCCAAAACTGTTTAATATGAGTGACAGGGATAAGAGGAGCATAATAAAGTGCATACCGTAGAGGGGATGCATTCAAATACGCCACCATCTGAGTATATTGAGGAAACAGAGCATCATCAGCCTCCAAATAGACAACCATATTATGCTGACTTCTGAATCCCAATACCAAGTCACTCGGTTTAAACTTAGGCGCCATTGATGTAGAAAGCTGTGTGGAAAGTTATGAAAGATGAATATAGGAGAAAAGTTTGTTAGACAAGAATATGTAATTACCATGTTTAAAAAGAAGGAGCCAAATATATAAGAGAGGTAGGCACATGTGATTGGTAAAAAATTAGGCAGTTATTTTCAAAATATCATGATGAAAATCTTGAAAAGAAAATAACTTATCTTGTTCATTAATTAAAAGTTACCAACTCCCAAGATTACGGCCCTAATTTTCGTCAAAAATAACAACTGGGTAGGACCCAATGAGTGTCAACGGTCAAAAGTAACCTATCAACGCCCAACGGCTATATTCTTGTCAATGTTGGTAAAAGCCATGTCAACGTCTAAATTGGTCCTAACAACGTTTGGAAATAAATATGTCAACGTCCAAAAATAAAAATAATAAAAATGAAAAAGGACCTTAACAAAGTGATTTATCCTAGTGAAGATAACCTATAAACTGAAAATTACTATAGGGTGGGAAGCACTGTCCAATCATGCACACTTGCTTAAGCAAGATAGACATAGAAGTCCTCTAGTGTCCCTTGCTAACTAAAGTTCTTAACAATGAATTAATCTCATAAAATCCTTTGTAACTTCCCAGGCAAGCCCAAAAAAAAAATCATACACAAGTCTCCCAACAGACCACATCCAATTCTAAGCCAAAAAGTCTTGGCAGCGTGCATAGTATATCAACTTTGCATGCTACAGTGCCTCACGAGTTAGTAAACGAATTCATACACCAGTGGACACAATCTAGAATTGTGATAAGAGTATTATAGGAACACCCAAAAAGTCCTAAAGGTTTCATAAACCTCCCTTTAAACTATGATACAGAAGTTGCCAAATAATATGCATGTAATAAAAATTTATGTCAAGATAGGAATATAAATATTCCAACCATCATCCATAAACTGAAACATGCTCCAATAAAGCTCCAAGAATCCATAAGAAACTCTGTATCCAATTGTACAATGCTAACAACGCCTGCATAATTAGATCAAAAACCACAAAACTAACATGTTGCTGACAACGTCAAGTTAACACTTGTCAGCATTAAAATAACCTTTGTCAACATTAGACAAATAAAGTGGAAAATCTAATTTTGTATAAAGACCAATAACAATGCATATGCTGTACAAACTTTTACAATAAGTTCCCAAATCACATATTAAGTAAGATTGATCATTCCAATACTTGTTACCAAGTATTGAAATCTTCCAGTATCAAAAGGTTTAGTTAAAAAATCAGATACATTTTCTTCTGTGTCAACCCTATCTGGTTGTATTAAACCTTTTTCAAAACAATCTCTTATAAAATGATGTCTAATTTCTATATGTTTTGTTTTAGAATGATGTACAGGATTTTTAATAATGCATAAAGTACTTTTATTGTCTACAAAAATCTTGGTATTCATGAAATTATACAAAAATCTTGGTTCTGAATCCATAAGACTTGTCCACAACAAGCAGCTGCAGCAACATACTCTGCTTCAGTTGTAGAATTGGCCACCACTGTTTGTTTCTTGCATTGCCAAGATATCAATCTACTCCCAAGGAATTGGCATCCACCAGTTGTGGATTTTCTATCAAATTTGTCACCACCATAATCACTGTCTGAATATGCAATAAGCTCCAAGAGAATCTTTTGGATACCATAATCCCAAGGTGGGATAGCACCTAAGATACCTAAAAATTCTCTTGACAGCATGAAGATGACATTCTTTGGGAGTCACTTGATGGCGTGCACATGCACACACAACAAACATAATGTCAGGTCTTGAAGCTGTGAGATACATCAATGAACCAATCATTGACCTATAATGCCTGACATCCACTTCTTTTCCATCTCCAACTTTTCCCCAAGGGTGTTCCCTATCCATGGGTGTGCTAGCCCGTTTCTCATGTGGAGAAAAGCCAAACTTCTTCAAGATTTCTGCCACATATTTGTCTTGAGAGATGAAGATACCATCTTCTTTCTGCTCTACTTGTAACCCTAGAAAGAAGTTCATCTCCCCCATGGCACTCATCTTGAACTTGTCTGTCATGAGTTTGGAAAAGTCTTCACTCATCTTTGGACTAGAAGAGCCAAAGATGATATCATCCACACAGATCTGTACAAGTAAGAAATCCTTAACAGTCTTATTTGTAAATAGGTTCTGGTCTATGGTGCCCATTTTGAATCCATTTTCCACCAGATCGGTGGACAATGTGCCATACCATGCTCTTGGGGCTTGATGAATTCCATACATAGCTTTCTTCACTCTATACACCTTGTCTGGATGTTCTGAATCTTCAAAACCAGGAGGCTGCATTACATAAACCTCCTCTACAATTATGCCATAAAGAAAAGCACTCTTCACATCCATTTGATAGACTGTAAATCCCATGCAGGAAGCATAGGCTAGAAAAATACTTATAGCCTCAATCCTTGCAACAGGTGCAAAGACCTCCTCATAGTCTATCCCTTCCTCTTGCGTATATCCTTGTGCCACTAAACGTGCCTTGTTTCTGACCACAATGCCTCTCTCATCCTTTTTGTTCCTAAGAACCCATCTTGTCCCAATAGGTCTGACATGTCTAGGACAATCAACCAACTCCCAAACATCCTGAATAGCAAATTGGTGAAGCTCATCCTGCATTGCTTCCACCCAACTTGGTTCTTTGAGAGCATCAAAAATCTTCTTGGGTTCATGTTATGACAGAAAATAGGCAAAAAAACATGCTTGAACAAGAGGGGTATCATCCTCCATGATTCTGATGAGACCTTTTAGTTTGCACAGG
This sequence comes from Glebionis coronaria, assembly GCA_025667525.1. NCBI lineage: Eukaryota > Viridiplantae > Streptophyta > Magnoliopsida > Asterales > Asteraceae > Glebionis > Glebionis coronaria. The sequence continues at coordinate 339,619,411 of CM046880.1, read as the reverse complement.
AGTCATCACATCACCAATAATTAGAGAAGGGGGATGATTTTTGATTGTAGAAGTAAGCACTCCTCCCTCAATAATTGTGTTGTCCTCAATCTCATCTTCCAAGTCACCAATATCCTCTTCAGACTCTCTTCCATCATCATCCGAATGAACCCCTCCATGACTGTTTGAAGGTTCACCTTGTTCAAAACTATTGGAAGAGAAAAGATGGTCAAAAGATCTGTCAACGCCTGAACCTAAGCTGTCAACGTTTGAGCCATCAACGCCTGAATTTGTCTTGTCAGCGCCAGAATTTCCTTTGTCGGCGCCTGAAGAATCATGCATGTTTTCAACTGGTGATACTTGTGGACCACCTTTTTCCTTTCCAGCAAATGCATCTGCCCATATAGGAATGGTGACATACTCAAGTATTGGAGATGTTTTTTCTGCTTGTGATCCAACCTCTTTGTCAACCTGTGTACCTGAAATTTCAACAACTTGTTCTTCCACAACATTTGAAGTTACCTTCACAATGTCTGGATTAGTAACAGGCATATAATTCAATGTTCTAGATAGAGGTTCCAAGTGAAATAACCAATTTGGACCACTCTCAGGATCACTAGGTTTACTTTCTAAATACCTAACATGTACTTTTTCAAGTATACGTTTTTCTTTCTTAAGGTAAACTCTATATCCTCTACTCTGCACAGAATAACCCATTAAGTAGCCTTCATCACCTTCAGCACTAAACTTACCTAAGGCATCACTAGTGTCTAAGACAAATACTTGAAATCCAAAAGGTTTAAGAAAACCAATATTAGGTCTCCTGCCCCAAAATAGCTCTTAAGGTGTTTTGTTATGAATCTTGTTGATTAATGCCCTATTCTGTACATAACAAGCTGTATTCACAGCCTCAGCCCAAAAAGCAATGGGAAAGTGAGCATCAGCCAACATGGTCCTAGCTGCTTCTATGAGTGTCCTATTCTTTCTCTCGGCTACCCCATTTTGTTGTGGGGTTCTAGCTATACTAAACTATTTAGTAATCCCTTTCTTGGCACAAAAGTCATCTAACAACTTATTTCTAAACTCACCACCATTATCACTTCTAAGTATCTTAACTTCATTACCAGACTTCTTTTCTGTTTGTGTAATAAAGTTAATCAAAGTATCAGCAGTGTCACTTTTCAAAGCTAAAAAGAAAGTCCAAGTAAATCTAGAAAAATCATCAGTGATGACAAAACAGTAGGATTTACCATTTAAGCTTTCTATATTAGTTGGACTAAACAAGTCCATATGCAGTAAGTGAAGAGGTTTAGAACTAGAATGCACAGGTTTAGACTTAAATGAGACCTTGTGATGTTTGCCTTTAAGGCAGGCAACACAAGAATGGTCATTATGGAAAGCCTTTCAGGCAAACCATCAACTAAACCATGTCTCACAAGTCTATTTATATTCTTAAAATTAATGTGCCCTAATCTTCTGTGCCAAAGATGACTCTCATCAACTGAAGCCTTAGCATATAGACATGACAAGTTATTATTCATCCTAATTCCATTAAGATTCACATTATAAATGTCCTTATGCCTAGGTGTTCTATAATCAATGAATTTCTCATCTGGTATTTTAAAATCTTTGCTCAACACCAAGCATTCAATATCAGTGAAAAGAACCTTATTTTTGTTATCACAAACTTGTGATACACTAAACAGATTATAGTCAAGTTCTTTTACCAGAAACACATTTTCAAAACGCAAATTGTTGGTGAGAAGAGTGCCTTTGCCAGTGATAGTTCCATATCCACCTCCAAAGTACACTTTGTCACCATTTTTAATGGGGGTAAAATTTGTCAAATAATCTTCCTTCCCCGTCATGTGCCTAGAGCATCCACTATCCCAATAGCCATAATCATTAACCTGCTTTTGAATGCCCTGCACATAAAGAAAACAAATTAGTTTTCTTTGGAAACCCAAGCTTGAGCAGACTTGGATTCATTTGGTTGTTCAACAAGAACAGACTTAGTCCTTATGACAACCCCTTGTTCATCCCTTTTTGGATTAAACACACAGTTAACCCCAATTGGTTTTGTTATGACCTTTGAAATATAATGAAATCTGTTACAGGTCATAGAAATCCCATCTAAATTAGGGTTTTGGTCTTGCTTAGGTCTCCATGTCAAGCTATAAGAAGCTTTAGACTCCTTTCCCTTTGGTTGAAAATATTTTCCATTACTTGGTCTGGTAACGGTTCTGTCAGCGTTTAATTTGTTCTTTTCAACGCTAAAATTACCCTTATCAGCGTTAAACCTAGGGTTTGCTACAGAAACCCATTGTCTGTTGGACCATGTATTGGTCTTCTGAAAAGGTCTTTGTCCATAAGTATTAGACCCTTTAGTAAAGAATGGGGGTGGTCTAACAACTTGTGGACTTTGCTAGACAAAAGGTTTGGGTTTGACAGTGTTTGACTTTTTATCATCGTTGACCTTTGAAGCATTGACACACTTATAAGCTAAATGTGAAAAAATTCCACAAGAATAACAGGCTTTTCTAGACATAGCTCTAGGTCTAGAAGAAAAGAATCATGTCCCATTATCACTAATTTGGCTTTTTGGTGACCTAGGTTTTCTATACATTTCTGCATATTTTATACTAGGTTTTCTATCAACGTATAAGCCAAGGTCAACAGTCTTGCCAGTAGTAGGATTGGTCAATTTTATGGGTGTTGACTCATTTGGGCTGTCACTAAGCATGCTACCCTTAACAAACAAGGTAGGGTTGGCTTTCTTCCATTGGTCCAAATCAGTCAACTTTTGCTTGTATTCCTCAACTGGGGTAAGAACTCTTGGTGGAGGAATAAATTCCTCTTCTTGGAGTTCTGGTATACCAGTCCAAGATATGTCCTTTCTAAGGACACCATAGAAGTTCCCAGCAGGTGGTGGAACACCAGCATACTCTTTCATCCCAATCCCAATCATATCCCTAGAATCCCTTTGTTCACTAACACATTTTTCTAGGGTTTGTGAAGCTTTATCAAATATCTAAATTTTAAGATCTACATTATCTTTGTTTTTGATAGCCTCATCTAACTTAGCCTGTAAAGCACCATTGGCTCTCTCCATGATGTTTCTAACCTCAATACTAGCATTTAGATCATGAGTTAAAATGTTGATTTGATCTTTTAGGTCAAACTCCATTTTCTTATATTCAGCCACAGTCTTTTCAGTTTGAGTAAGAGGAAGTTGATAATTAGATAACTTGCATCTTTCATTAACAACATCTGTTGTCAATTTAGAAACCTTTTTGTTAAGCTTTTTAGTATTTAGACGACAACCCTTACTACAAAATGCATCATCATATACCTCATTGTCTGATGAAGATGAAGAGTGTGCCATGAGAGCATAGTGAACATGCTCCTCTTCTTCCTTTTCTGCCACCAAAGCTTTGTTTTCTTCCTCATCCTTGGCCAAATAGCTCCAATCCCAGCCAACACCATCAATGTCTTGCATAGAAACCATAGCTTTGGAATCCTGAGCCTTGATGATTTGGTTTGAGGGTTTTCCAGCATCAGATCTTCTTGGAGATCTGCATTCTCTCATAAAGTGTCCCATTCAATGATAATTATAACACTCAACCTTGGATTTATCAAATCCAGCAGTGTCCTTAGCATTAAAAGTCATCTTCTTCTTAAATCTTCCATTCCATCTATTTGCCCTTATACTTGCAAGAGCCATATTCCACTTTATGTCCATCTCCTCCAAATGCTCATCACTAATTTGCTCAAGGTCCTTATATGTAATCACTGAACCATTGGGCAATGAAGCAATGTATGCACACACATTATCTAGATCAATACCAGCAGGCTTAACTCTTGGAGAGTCAACATTGTATGTGTCAGCGTTTGAATGTGAGGCGTTGATAAATCTTGATCCAGCGTTGACACAAGACGATCCAGTAACGGGGTGCATGTATGACTCCCTTTGATCAAATTGACCTTCACTGTGTGAGAAGAAGGCCATGTTTCCATTGGTAGACTTGCTTCCTTGATCCAAAAGGATTTCATTCTCTATAAGCCTCAGTTTATTGTAAACATCATCAAAAGTGGAGTTTTTGTGAGTATTATTAGCAATCATAGACCTTGTTTCAATCTTCCATGCATCACCAAGACTTTTAAGGAAACTGGTGATGATATCAACATCACCAAGCACTGTTCCCATAAAGGACAACTTGCTTGTAATGTCAAGAAGTCTGCTTCTCACTCCACTTAGCTTTTCATTGGGTTGAGCTTTGAACACAGCATACTCATGCAAGAGTTGCTTCTTTTTCTCTTGTACAGTATCAGCATTGCCACCATAAGCAACTTCAAGGGCTACCTAAAGATCTTTTGCAGACTCATAGCCTCTATATTTGTGCTGATTGGCTTGTCCCAAAGAGAGTTTGAGGATGCTTAGGGTTTTCATGTCATTCCTTCTCTTTCCAACGTCCTCAACTGAGACGGCTCTTCCATCTTCAGGTTTTTCTTTTCGATCCTCTTCTATAGAGCCTGGAGTTGACCTTACCAAGATTGCAGCTGCAATCTTGGCAGCCTTATTGAATGTGTTTCCGTATTCAATAATTTCCCATAGAGTGTGGTCATGGATTTGAGAATACTATTCAAAGTTAAACTTCCACAACTAAAAGTTGTCTGGGTCTAGCATGGGAATCTTTGATGTTAGGGGTTGAGGAGGAGGATGAGGTTAACTATGGAGTAGACATGGAGTTTTAGTTTTAGGGTTTCTTGAAAATTAGGGTTTTTGGCGATTTAGGGTTTTTGTGTTCTTTAGATCAAAGTTTTTCAACAAGCTCTGATACCACTTGTTGATCCCAAACTTAGATCGATTTAGCTTATGTAAACGAGATTAAATCAAGTTAAACACGTAGAGAAACTTTGTTGTATATGTAACAATTCAAGTATTATGCGGAATTAATACTTAATCAAGAACACACAAACAATATAAACCAAACTTTCACTTTGATTGATAAATCAAACTTGCGTACAATGAAAGTGTAAAACGTATGAAAAACTTATATTTAACATAACCTAAAGGCCTCCTTTTATAGATTAAGGAACCTTGTACAAAAGTCTACGTATCAGCTATTCTTGGTAAAGATAAACATAAGATATACATTGTCGAACATATCTTTACTAAAAACATACTAGAAACATAATACGTGTAGACTAAGTCTTCTATCAGTTCTTGAGTTCTTGTTATCAACGCTTGACTTCTTCCTGTCAACGCTTGTCCTGTCAACGCTTGATTTCTTCTTAACAACTTCCAGATTGCTCTTGTCAGCGTCCAAGTGTATTGGCTACATTTTATTCCCAACACAAAGATCAGTGTATGAATATCAGAAGAAGGCCCCTGTTCCTCATCATTCCTCTCCTGTTTGGTTGTATTTAGTTGCCTCTTCTTGAAGTTCCTGAATCTTTGCTTCTTAAGAGCAGCTCTCTGAGTTACTCTATTTTGCCTCATCCACGGAGTGACTTTATTCCTTAGCTTGATTAAATTGGCTTCCAAATCAGCAATTCTTTTATCCTGAGCAAGCTTCTCTTTTTTCATTACCTGTACCTGTTTGGTCAAGCTAGTGCACAAAGTAGTTAAATTTACAACATCCACCACCTCTGTTGCTGTTGCCTGTGGTGAACAACTAGCAGCAATTGAAGTAGCAAGTGTATGGATCATTTCATCAGAATGTGGTTTGTAACACCCCTAATTTCGGTCATAACAGCGGAAGGGTCCTTGGGTGTTACTATCATGGTTCGATCTCATAATCATAGAAAACGGCTCAAAACAAGTCGTTTTAATAAACATCCATTCATTTTCATTCAATAAAAGTACAATTTCATTCACGGTCCCAGATAACTTCAAGTTTACAAAACCTAGTAAATGGTAAAAAATTATTTGAATGGATATTATTTATAAAAGCGGGCCAAACCATTTCAATAAGCAAGCTTCACGAAATCGCCTTCCTCGAGTGCCTTCTATATGGACCTAAGATAAAACATGTTAAAAAGTCAGCAAAATTTGCCGAGTGAATCTATAGAGTTTAATTTAGATAAAGAGAACACAAGTATTCAAAATAACCTTCCATGGTTAATAATTTATCAAAGACAATTATGTTGTACAGACATAATTATCGTGTCATTACATAAGTCTCAGGACATTGAACGTTAACATATATTATTTCAGCCCAACACACCTAGCCAAGTGCGTATATTTCTCTTATACAATGCATCAGATGTTTCATTACTAGTGCATCACAACACCACGCGAGAGCTAGTCGCGACCGGAATGGGCGTCACCCCGATAGATCTATCCATAGCATTAGCGTTACTTCGATTAACAATTCACGATTCATGGGTCTTTTAAGGCGAAACAAACATATGTAATAACTTTCATCTAAACATACAATTAAGTTCTTTGTGTTCATATTTAAAACAATCATGAGTTTACCACAACTTGTAGTTGTACCTTTCAATTTCAATAAATACTTTTCAAGTATATAGGGTTCCCACAACTTCTCGTTGCACCCATTAACAGGGTTTCCACAGCTTCTCGTTGTACCCTTTATTTAAATAAAACAAGCATGTTATCCCCCTCGCGGGTTTTATAAAACAAGTAAACATGTTAAAAACGAGGCTATAGACTCACCTTAGCCAATAGTGGTAATGAGACGATCGCCGACGATTAGTGATGCCCGTTTAAACACGAAAACCGCAACCTACCAAATAAGGCGCGTTCGTTAATAATCGACTTAAGTATGAATCATACCTAAATAATATAAAATCAAAATTACAAAACCAAGACAATCCCGAAAAATTTAATAATACTAGTGTTATTACTATGCCCTTCTATTCAACACTATTCTTTTAAACACTTGCACTCTCGATATTGACCCGTCTTAAGACGCCAAGTCAACGCAAGTCAAATTATCATTTTACTTCTCTCAGACCAGTAACTAAGTCATTTATATAATGGCTTAACACTTGAGTAAATCACCATGTCCAATGGCGAATACTCAACTCACGCCACATAATTATTGAACTACGTGTCCAAATTATAATCAACATGTACACTCCAAATGTACACACCAATCTACCCTATCTACACTTATCCGATTTCGACGAAACTTGGTCACAAACTAACATATAATATGAAGAAGACTCAGTTCAAGTTTCATTCAAAAATATTACTTCTAAGACCTTCTGCCCGACACACCTTCGTGTTATAGAAACCGGACAGATTTACGTCTTCAACTCGTAAAACCATTTTGACATATCTAAACAACTCCATTTATAAAACCGACACTCGGGTTTGAAAATACACTCGTGACCTGAGGTTTAGACTCCAACATCAGTCCTTGAACATTTTCAAAACTCATTCTATAGTCCCCGAGATTCGATCCAAATATCGACAACAATTTTCGGATTGTGCCGATACCCGTCTCCCGGTACACAAATACTAAAATTGTTGTAACTTCGCACTCGTTTGGAGTTGAAAGTCCTACTTTATATCAAATTGAAGCTAACGAAATTTTCTACAACAATATCACATCATCTCATCCTATATTCAGACTTAAGAAATCCGAAAATACCTTTAAACCTACTGCCCAAAATCAACCATAAAAAACTACACTAAAAAAATTTTTCAAGTCAATTCAACCACTTTCCTACTCATCCTAATCCCTTAATATTATCATCTATCATTCTTAACACTTGTATGATCATTCTTCAAATGACCCACTCAAAATTTTATTCATGCAACCACTCAAATTCAAATATAATATTATTAACATGACTACACAAATATAAACTAGATCAAACATACAAGATTCTTCAAGAAAAATAATTTTAGAAAAATGTTCATTCATGTGTGTAAAAATTATACCAATATGATCCTCTTTGAATTTGTGAAATAGGTCTTGAATTAGATTAGGATGAATCAAGTTAGAAATCAAAAAGTTTGGGTGTTCTTGTTGTTGGAAACTCACGGCCACAAGAAAGAGGAGGGGAGGGTTTGTGTGTTTTTATTTTATTAAAATGAATTTAGTGGAAGAGTTAGGTAAGAAAATCTTTTTATACTAAGTAGTGGAGGGACTAATTTTGCCAAATAGGTATAGTTTTGGAACAAAAAGTAATTAAATAGTTTAAAGGGTAGAAAATGTAAATTGTCAATTTTTAAAATATTTACGGGACACGGGTTTCGTAAAAATACTTTTCAAAAGTTAAAACGCTTCACAAATATAATAATAAAACATCGACATGACTTAAAACGTAATTAAATCGAAAACGTCGAAAATATTAAATATCGAGACAATCGATAATAAAATGTAAATTTTTGGGCATCCGTCGGCATCACGATCATTAGTAGTTCTCGTTATTCGTTAAAACGTAAAACACGAGAAATTAAAATAAATACAATAAAATCATTTATATGATAATTTGAGAATATAATATCATTGCTTAATGTATTTCTTGTCGGTTTTCATCGAAGCGACATTCTTACGTTAAGTTTCAAGCTATAACCTTCTCGGTTAATCGAAAATTTAAAATTCTCATTAAAGTCAACATATAATACATATTAGTCGAGATTAAAATAACGACCTGAAATTGACGGATTGTCACATTATCTCCACCAAATTGGGATCTTCGTCCCGAAGATCAACTTGCGTTCTTTCTCGATCGCTCGTTGAAATCAAAGGGTTAGACGTATTTTGGTCCTCGTCTTGAGTTCCATCCGATATGACAATAGGAATACGACTTTGCTTCGGTTGTCTAAATTCCTTATCGATAATATCAACAAGTACTTTGATGAAATTAAACTTACCGTCGATTAATACATCATCAAGAGGGTTAGCAAGATCTTCGTCAGAAAGAAATTTCTTTAGGTTCGACATATGAAAAGTATTGTGAATTCCTTGTAGCTCGCGAGGTAATTTAAGTTTTCATGCCGTCGGACCTACCATCGTTATCATCTCGAATGGTCCAAACTAATGGGGACTTAACTTCCCACGTTTTCCAAAATACATAAAACCTTTTCAGGGTGATAGCTTTGGCATAACTTTTCCACCTACCTTGATTTCCAAAGTTTTTCGCTTCACATCTTCATAACTTCTATGTCTACTACGAGCAGTTAACAAACGATTCTTAGTTCGCGCGATCATTTTATTTATCAGAATAAAATGAGCTGAGTCAATCGGTCAACATTGACATAAATTAAATCATATTCAGACTGAGTTTTCAGGAGCTTAACAATGAATCCATTGTAATTTGCTCCTACCGATAACGAATAACACAATCGTAATCAGTTAAAGGCTTATTTACCTCTTTTATTCCAGAATACATTGTAGGCTCTTACTATCGGTGGATACCGTACATTAGTGCCATACAATTAATGTCTCAATAGACGAAGAGTAAAATCACCGCACCCAATTACAAGTCATGGGTTGTGTAGTTTCCTCATTCTTCCTAGGTTTCCTACAAGCATACACAAATCAAACAACTCTAAATCCTTCAGAGATGCATCACAATAAACAACAAAATCTTTACTTATTTAGGTAACGATAAGATCGGCGTGCTGCAAAGTTTCCCTTTCAGAGTTTGAAAAGCTTTCTCTTCATCATCGCCTCACACATACGGTTCATTCTTTTTAGTTAGCTTAGTAAATGGTTTTGATATCAAAGAGGATCCTTTAATAAACCTTCGGTAGTAACCAGCCAAACTTAGAATTTGTCGTACTTCAGTTGGAATAGTTGGAACATTCAAATTTTCAATGGCTTCAATTTTCGCAGAATCAACATGTATGCCACATTTGTCAATCACATGACAGAGAAGTTGTACAGGACCAAGCCAAGAATCACACTTTAAGAATTTTGGGTACATCTTTTCGTTCTTTAACATGTTCAAGATAATCCCTAAGTGTTCGACATGTTCTTCCTCGCTCTTCGAGCAGATTAAAATTTCATCAAAGAAAACGATTTCGAATTTATCAAGACACGGCTCACACATACAATTCATTAAGTCAATGAATACAGTAGGTGTACTGGTCAAACCAGAAGGCATAACCCTAAACTCATAATGATCATCACAAGTTCTAAACGCCGTAATAGGAATATCTTCCTCGCGTATGCGAAGTTGATGATAAGCAAAACAAAGATCAATCTCAGTTCCTAACAATCAATAGTACCATCTTAGACAAACTTTGTTTTTTATCAAAATAGTATAATGTCGATGATTAATGAAAATGCAGATTAAATTTTCTAAACGAAATGAACGGATCGATAAATCAAGAATAATAACTAAGGAATCAAAATCCTTGTAACCAAAAGAATATCAGCAAGAATATTAACCATTTCGTTGGGATCATGTATGTCCACAACTTAGTTAATCTCGAGAATAACATGATTCATTTCAGGAATAGCTTCAGCGCTAGCATTAAAAATGATTAGGTTGGCTTCGTGACAATCTACGTCGAATAAATCTCGTATAAGTATAAAATTATCATTTATAATTAAATAAATGAAAACATACCTTGTAATTCACAAGTACAAATAATCGATAAAGATTACAACATATATATAATCCCATATATATATAAATACTTTCATACTCGTCCATTGGCAACTCGGAGGTTTCACTTGCAACAGTTTTAGTTAAAAGATTTCAAAAAGTCATTTTTGGAAAATCTTTTCGTTCTCTATAACTTGAGCTCTGATGCCAATCTGTAACACCCCCAATTTCGGTCATAGCAGCGGAAGGGTCCTTGGGTGTTACTATCATGGTTCGATCTCATAATCTTAGAAAACGGCTCAAATCAAGTCGTTTTAATAAACATCCATTCATTTTCATTCAATAAAAGTACAATTTCATTCACGGCCCAGTTAACTTCAAGTTTACAAAACCTAGTAAATGGTAAAAAAAATTATTTGAATGGATATTATTTATAAAAGCGGGCCAAAACATTTCAATAAGCAAGCTTCACGAAATCGCCTTCCTCGAGTGCCTTCTATATGGACCTGAGATAAAACATGTTAAAAAGTCAGCAAAATTTGCCGAGTGAATCTATTGAGTTTAATTTAAATAAAGAGAACACAAGTATTCAAAATAACCTTCCATGGTTAATAATTTATCAAAGACAATTATGTTGTACGGACATAATTATCGTGTCATTACATAAGTCTCGTGACATTGAACGTTAACATATATTATTTCAGCCCAACACACCTAGCCAAGTGCGTATATTTCTCTTATACAATGCATCCGATGTTTCATTACTAGTGCATCACAACACCACGCGAGAGCTAGTCGCGACCAGACTGGGCGTCACCCCGATAGATCTATCCATAGCATTAGCGTTACTTCGATTAACAATTCATGATTCATGGGTCTTTTAAGGCTAAACAAACATATGTAATAACTTTCATCTAAACATACAATTAAGTTCCTTGTGTTCAATTTTAAAACAATCATGAGTTTACCACAACTTGTAGTTGTACCTTTCAATTTCAATAAATACTTTTCAAGTATATAGGGTTCCCACAACTTCTCGTTGCACCCATTAACAGGGTTTCCATAACTTCTCGTTGTACCCTTTATTTTAATAAAACAAGCATGTTATCCCCCTCGCGAGTTTTATAAAACAAGTAAACGTGTTAAACGAGGCTATAGACTCACCTTAGCCAATAGTGGTAATGAGACGATTGCCGACGATTAGTGATGCCCGTTTAAACACGAAAACCGCAGCCTACCAAATAAGACGCGTTCGTTAATAATCGACTTAAGTATGAATCATACTTAAATAATATATAATCAAAATTACAAAACCAAGACAATCCCGAAAAATTTAATAATACAAGTGTTATTACTATGCCCTTCTATTCAACACTATTCTTTTAAACACTTGCACTCTCGATATTGACCCGTCTTAAGATGCCAAGTCAACGCAAGTCAAATTATCATTTTACTTCTCTCGGACCAGTAACTAAGTCATTTATATAATGGCTTAACACTTGAGTAAATCACCATGTCCAATGGCGAATACTCAACTCACGCCACATAATTATTGAACTACGTGTCCAAATTATAATCAGCATGTACACTCCAAATGTACACACCGATCTAACCTATCTAAACTTATCCGATTTCGACGAAACTTTGTCACAAAATCACATATAATATGAAGAAGACTCAGTTCAAGTTTCATTCAAAAATATTACTTCTAAGACCTTCTGCCCGACACACCTTCGTGTTATAAAAACCGGACAAATTTACGTCTTCAACTCGTAAAACCATTTTCACATATCTAAACAACTCCATTTATAAAACCGACACTCGGGTTTGAAAATAAACTCGTGGCCTGAGGTTTAGACTCCAACATCATTCCTTGAACATTTTCAAAACTCATTCTATATTCCCCGAGATTTGATCCAAATATCGACAACAATTTTCGGATTTGCCGATACCCGTCTCCCGGTACACAAATACTAAAATTGTTGTAACTTCGCACTCGTTTGGAGTTGAAAGTCCTACTTTATATCAAATCGAAGCTAACGAAATTCTCTACAACAATATCACATCATCTTATCCTAAATTCAGATTTAAGAAATCCGAAAATACCTTTAAACCTACTGCCCAAAATCAACCATAAAAAAACCACACTAAAACAATTTTTCAAGTCAATTCAACCACTTTCCTACTCATCCTAATCCCTTAATATTATCATCTATCATTCTTAACACTTGTATGATCATTCTTCAAATGACCCACTCAAAATTTTATACATGCAACCACTCAAATTCAAATATAATATTATTAACATGACTACACAAACATAAACTAGATCAAACATACAAGATTCTTCAAGAAAAACAATTTTAGAAAAATGTTCATGCATGTGTGTAAAAATTATACCAATATGATCCTCTTTGAATTTGTGGAATGGGTCTTGAATTAGATTAGGATGAATCAAGTTAGAAATAAAAAAGTTTGGGTGTTCTTGTTGTTGGAAACTCACGGCCAAAAGAAAGAGGAGGGGAGGGTTTGTGTGTTTTTATTTTATTAAAATGAATTTAGTGGAAGAGTTAGGTAAGAAAATCTTTTTATACTAAGTAGTGGAGGGACTAATTTTGCCAAATAGGTATAGTTTTGGACCAAAAAGTAATTAAATAGTTTAAAGGGTAGAAAATGTAAATTGTCAATTTTTAAAATATTTACGGACACGGGTGTCGTAAAAATACTTTTCAAAAGTTAAAACGCTTCACAAATATAATAATAAAACATCGACACGACTTAAAACGTAATTAAATCGAAAACGTCGAAAATTATAAATATCGAGACAATCGATAATAAAACGTAAATTTTTGGGCATCCGTCGGTATCGCGATCATTAGTAGTTCTCGTCATTCGTTAAAACGTAAAACACGAGAAATAAAAATAAATACAATAAAATCATTTATATGATAATTTGAGAATATAATATCGATACTTTATGTATTTCTTGTCGGTTTTCATCGAAGCGACATTCTTACGTTAAGTTTCAAGTTATAACCTTCTCGGTTAATCGAAAATTTAAATTTCTCATTAAAGTCAACATATAATACATATTAGTCGAGATTAAAATAACGACCTGAAATTGACGGATTGTCACAGGGTTGACCACCAACATTATGAGAAGAAGATTGTGTATCTTCAAAAGATTGGAGACTCTGGCGAGAAGGAGTTTGTTGAGAAGCACTAGCTGAGCTAGGTTCCTCACCTTCTAGATTAGCTGGTTGGGCTAACATATTTGCAAATAAGGGTGTAATAGTTCCTGTAAAGGCACTGCATGGTTTAGTCAAGAAAGAGAAAGTTCTCTTTGTAAAAGTAGGAACATCCCAAGTATTTATCAAATCTGGTAGGTTAGGGATTTGGTCATTAACTAAAGCTTGAATGAATCTAGGATACATTAAAAACTTTTTAACTCCTTCCAAATTCCTAGTCATGCCTTCAAAAATTAATTTTGAAAGGTTAAAAACTCTGTTATTTGCTAGAAAAATACCAGCTGATGCCAAAATAACAGGAATTTGATCAAAAGATGTAATTTTTGAGCTTAAACAGTGAATAATGGAATGAAAAAGAAATTTATAATGAGGTGAAAATAACTTTTAAAGAAAGTAAGACTTTCCCTACCACCCTCATAACCCATGGCTGCAAGGCCATCATGTATCTCTGTGTTATTCAACATGCTAAGTCCATTATCATCATTAAGCCTTAAACTAGCCCTTAATAGTACCTCAGTCACATAAATATTTCTATTATTTACCCTAACCCTAATGCAGGGTTGATTATGACGAGTACCTAAGACAACAGTATTCCAAAATTGTGTAACAATAGGAATAGAGACAACAGGACTTACAATAAGCGCAAAATGAACATGACTTTGAGAGAGAAATCCAAGTATCTCATGCAAACCAATAGAATCATCATTCTGATCAAGGTTCGCAACTAGGTTGTGCTTAGAGATTACTTGTAGAGCAACCATTAGTATTTTTTATGATCGAAAAATTAGAGAGTAGGTTATAGAATTATGAGATAAGAATAAAAAAAATAGGTGAATCAATTGTATAATTGGAGTTAGTATTTATGTAAATAACAAACACAAGCGCGAATAAACTGCCAAATTTATAAAAGAGACCCTCAACGGTACAACGGTTATGTAGCGGTACATGGAACATACACGGTGCTTGAATTTGTACTAGCGGTACTTGGTTTCAAAACGGTACATCACAAATTTGACCAGTTCATGCATTCCACTACCATGATAACCTCTTTTATCTTATTCTATGAACCTGCAATCACATCAAAAACACAAAACAAACACTATACAATAAAGATTAGCATAAAAATTGTACAGCTATTACCTCCCCTTAACATATTAATAAGTGTGAAAACACTTACCCTTTTACCACTTATTTCCAATAATAACAAGACCAAAACGTGTATTTTATGTCGTAAAAGTCGGAATTATGCGTGGTTTGTGTTTTTATTGTGTTTTAGGACAAAAATATGAAAAAGGAAGAAAACACGGGCTTTTATCGAAGAACAAGACAAAAGACAAAGTCAAAATGTCAAAAGTGCAAGAAGAACGGAAGTCAAAGGCCTATTATGAAGATTTATCGAAGAAAAAGTCTAAAGACGGAAGTTTAACGAAGTCGAAGAACCAAGTCTTCAAAAATAAGAAAAATAGAAAACGAGTTGAAGTTATCATTCGACTAATCCCGAGACTGAGTCGAGAAAGACGAGTAAATTAAAAGTCGAGAAGACAAGAAGAAAGAGAGAAGACACAAGACTCTCCCCTTCCCCTATATATAGTCTTCTAATGTGTCATTAGAAGGGAGTCGTAAGTGTGTTTTATTTTTCTTCTCTCTAGCTTTCAAGCTTATCAAACCTTCATCTTGTAATCTTTGATCTTAATCTTTAATATAATCAAGCTTTTTAATAAATTCTCATTCTACCTTTCTTAATAATCTATTGTTTTTGCTTAATTAATCATGTAGTTGGTTTAATTTTGTTGATGATGTGATTGTTTTGCTTATTTGATTGTGCTATTGAGTTGGTGTGTTTAAAGTTTTTAGATTAAGGTGCTTATTGCTTAATTTTTATGTTTATTATTTTTTTAAAATAAGTTGATTTTGGTAGTTTAATATTTTTATAAAAAGTTGATTTTAAATTTTTGCTTATTTAGTGTTTTTCTAAAAATTGATTTGGTAAAAGTTTTGGTAAGTGCTTAATTGGTTTAGCTTATTTTTGGTTGTGCTTAATTCTTATCTAATTCGGATTTCCCTTTAAACCCTAGTTTCCCGAACTAGGTGCTTGATTTGATTCCGAATTATGTCCAAAGTGTCTTTCCCGAATTATTTGCATAACAGCTTATTCCGAGTTAGGTGGTAGATTGGATATTCCGAGTTACTTCAAAACTGGACATTCTGAGTTAGGTGGTTGATTGGTATTCCGAGTTACGTACAAATCATCATATTCCGAACTGGGTTGGTAATTGTGATTCCGAATTAAGTTGTGGACTGGGATCCCGAATTATATGCAAGTTTGAGATTCCGAATTACATTAGAAGTTATATTCCGAACTACGTCTTGAAGACGTATTCCGAACTAGGTTCAGTCCCATATTCCGAACTACATCAAAACAGCATATTTTGAATTAAGTTCATTATTCAACATTCCGAACTACGTGTGAGATCACTTTTCTCGAATTGTGTATTGAGCGTGCATTCCGAATTACATCAAGATTTTGTATTCCGAACTAGGAGTGGGATTGGCATATTCCGAACTACATAAGGAGTGCATATTCTGAATTACATCAGAAGGACATATTCCGACTTGGGTCAAGAATTGGTATTCCGGATTATGTTCAGTTTGTATTTTCCAAATTATTTTCAAACCCTAATTTTTCCCGCCAATTTTAATTAGTTTATTTTAAAGGTGTTTTGTCCTAATCATTTTTAAGTTTACATTTTAATTGAGTTTTTATTTTTACAAAAGTTTTAAGTTTCAAATTTACTTTCTAAGATTTAATTTTTCGTCATTAATTTTTTAAGTTTTAATTTTTAGTATAAACTTTTAAAGCTTTAATTTTTAATCATCGACATTTTCATTTTCATTTTCATTTTATTAGATAATTACCTTTAGCTATTTTCACTAAGTTCTATTTTGCAGCATTCACTCTAGACGAGCAATCAAGGTTAGACATTCCGCTTTATTTTAATAGCTTTTACATTAATGTTATTTGTAGACTTAGACAATCCAGCTCCCTCTTTTTAGTGACCAACACCAACAATTCCACCATAAACCGTTATCAATTCGAATTGAATCGAGTACGAACAACACTTTAAAGAGAACACACAAAACGCTTAAATCAAATGGCGCCGCTGTCGGCTCTTTTCGTAAAGATTAACGGTTTTTAGTGAGAAAAATTGGATTTTGGGATCCGTTCTTTTGGGAACGTTATTTTCTAGCACAAAAATTTTCAAAAATCCTAAAAAATATAAAATTTTCAAAAAATCCAAAAAAATAAAAAAAAGATAAAAAAAACCAAAAATATTGTATTTCATTTTAGTGTATGCGTACTCGATCTACGTCTTATTCTGAGCCCGAGACTCTTAGAGACTTAGATATGGCCGGTGTGCATAACAATAATAATAACCCACCTCACCCCAATTTGAATAACAACAACAACAATGTTCCCCCACCCGACCTTCGAACAATGGAGGAGCTTTGTCAGCCAACAATGAACGGACGCGGAGGACCGATTGCGCTGATGCAAATCACGGCTCCTGAATTCTCGTTGAAGCATCACATGATCCAGCAAGTTCAAAACACTTGTCCTTTTCGCGGATTACCGGATGATGATGCCAACAAACATCTTGATAAATTCATAACCGTCACTCAAAGCATGAAATTGCCCGGTGTATCCATGGATTTTCTTCGCCTTCACCTCTTTCCACACACTTTATCCCACCATGCCGAAAAATGGTTTGATCGTCTTCCCAAAAACTCAATTCATACATGGAATGACATGACTCAAAAAATTTTTTCGCGCTACTTTCCACCATCCATGGTCACTAGTCTTCGCAACCAAATCAGTGGTTTCACTCAAGAACCTGATGAGTCGCTTTTCGATGCTTGGGAACATTATAATGTCTTGATCCACCGTTGTCCAAACCATAACATGCTCCCCGTTAATTTGATTGATACTTTCTACAATGGTTTAACTTTTCGTGATCGTGATACGATTAATGCTGCCGCCGGTGGTACATTCATGAAGAGACGACCTGAGGAGTGTAGAGGCTTATAGAGAACATGACCACTCTTCACAAAAATTGGGATTCATCCGCTTCTTCAAGGAATAACCCGAGGGCCAATGTTTCTTCTACTTCATCAAACCCAGAGATGACCGAATTCACCCGCATGATGGCCGAAATGAACAAAAATATACTACTCATAGCTACGAATAAAAAACAACAAGCCAAAGCTATAGCAACTTCTTGTGAGATTTGTGGGGGTTCTCATTCATACACCGATTATCCTTCTACTCATGACAATCCGGAAAATGTGTATGCCGCTAACGGTAACTTTTCTACGGGAGGCTATCAAGCTCGTCCTCAAGGTGACCGAAATTTGCTCAGTTATCGTTCAAACAACCTCCTTTCACTACCCAGTTTTCCTCCTCAAAACCAAAACAACCTCAATCGCAATAATCAAAACCAAACTCGAGCTCCAAATCAATATCAAACCCAAAGAAACCATATCCACCTCAAGGCAATAACCAAGTTTAACAACAACCCTCTTATCAACCACCTGTCTATCATGCTCCTCCTTCCAACCAACCCACATCATTTAATCACGAGGTTGAAACTTACATGAGGACTAATGACGCACTGGTGCAGAATCTTTAGTGTCAAATCATCAACTTGAAAGGAGATATGGCGAAACAAGGGAATGATCTTCGAGCCGATATGAGAAACTCTTTGAGCAGTCAAACGAATGACTTAAGGGATATGATGGCTAGTTTCTTCCCAAGTAATCAAGCCTCTGGTTCGGGTTCTCTTTCGAGTAACACCGTTGCTAATCCAAGAAGGGAGATGAAAGCAATCACCACCCGAAGTGGCAAAGGTTTAAAGGAACCCGAGATTCCTACACCTACACTGGTGATTGTGACAAAGGAAAACGAGCCCCCTTCACCAATTTCTCCACCTTCTATTTCTACCCCTCCACCACCCAAGGATATGAGTGAGAATTCCATTCCAAAGCCTTCATCTCAACCCGATATACATTATCCTTCAAGGTTGAGGAAAGAGAAGTTGAAGAACAAGGATGATATTCAAGTTTTGAACTTTCTTAAAATGTTAAAACAATTGAATTTCAACATCTCCTTTGCCGAGGCTCTCTCTCACATGCCGAAATATGCTAAAATGTTTAAAGATCTTCTCAGTGATAAGGAGAAACTCCTTGATATCGCTCAGACCCAACTTAATGAGAATTGCTCCGCAGTGCTCTTAAGGAAATTACCAACCAAACTTGGTGATCTGGGTCGTTTTCTCATTCCTTGCAACTTCCCCGAGGTAGAGAATTGTATGGCCTTAGCCGATCTAGGTGCTAGTATTAACCTAATGCCTTTAAGTTTTTGGAAACAATTATCTCTACCCGAGCTAGTCCCCACACGAATGACCTTGGAATTAGCTAACCGTACGGTTGCTTATCCGGTGAGGATAGCTGAAGATGTGTTCGTCGGTGTCGACAAATTCACCTTTCCGGCGGATTTTGTTGTCGTTGACTACGAGATGGATCCCCGTGTTCCATTAATCGTTGGACGTCCATTCTTGAGGACCGGTCACACTCTCATTGATGTAGCCGCGGGCGAATTAATCATGAGAGTTGGTGACGATAAAATCGTCTTCAACATGGGTAACTTTCTAAGCAACCTTATGAAAACGAGAGCGTTAATTTCATTGACATACTTGATGAGGCTTGTGAAGAGCATTTCAAAGACGCTTGTAAAAGTGGTTCTTCTTCTCTACCCATTGTTGAGACCGTTGCCTCTATTGCTCCATCACTAACTCCATTAGGAGAAAGTGATTTCCTTTTGAAAGCATTTGAAGCAACTTTAGGGGATGTGAACTTACAATATGACGATTCTCCCACTGATTTGGAAGAAGACATTCGTACCATTGAGAAACTTCTCAATGAGGACCATATTTCTCCACCTTATCCTAAGGAAA
The DNA here is from genome assembly GCA_025667525.1 of Glebionis coronaria. Classification (NCBI taxonomy): domain Eukaryota; kingdom Viridiplantae; phylum Streptophyta; class Magnoliopsida; order Asterales; family Asteraceae; genus Glebionis; species Glebionis coronaria. The sequence continues at coordinate 339,599,634 of CM046880.1, read as the reverse complement.
TCTCTCACGATGATCCGAATTTGACTAAACCTTCCATCGACAATCCTCCGGATTTAGAGCTTAAGGATTTACCGTCTCATCTCGAATACGTTTTCCTTGAAGAAAATAAGAAGTTACCCGTCATCATCGCAAAGGACTTGAAAGAAGAAGAAAAATCTCGACTTATCGACGTGCTGAAGAATCATAAGAAAGCAATTGCTTGGAAAATTTCCGACATTCGCGGAATTGATCCGAACTTTTGTACTCATAAAATTCTCATGGAAGATGACATTAAACCCGCAATCCAAAGCCAAAGAAGGGTTAATCCAAATATTCATGATGTCATCAAGAAAGAGGTTATCAAACTTCTAGATGCCGGAATGATTTACCCTATTTCGGATTCGCCATGGGTAAGTCCCGTCCATTGTGTGCCTAAGAAAGGCGGAATAACCGTTTTTCTCATAGAAAACAACGAGTTGATTCCTACTCGATTTAACACCCCTAAATTTACACGCAGCGGAATCCATCTTTGGGTGCTAAACAATGATACAACAACACATAATTTATAAAGAACGACTCGAAAAGAGACGTTTTAGATTTATCGTTCCTAAAACATTTGTCAGAGTAGCGTAGTCCCATGTAATCGTTACCAAAAGATAAGTTAAAACAACATATTGGTTTGTTTTAAAAATGGAACGATAAATAAATCAAAGAGTTTGAACAACAAAAGCAGTGCACAACTTCATTCCCCGTGACCTCCAAGCTTCCACTTCTTGATTACCTGAAATACATGTGAGTAAAACAATCAGCAAAAATGCCGAGTGAATCTATAGGTTTATGAAATCAATTTGAACACAAGCAAAGATTATAAGTTTGTGGCATGCTTATAAGCATCAAATAATAATTTGCATCAACAATGATAATTGTATATAGCATAAATTGCAATAAGCTCATGGAACCGAGCCCTTAAACACTCCCATATCAGTCTAATAAGACGAGAGATTTATTAATTGTCGGTTACCTTTAGATTTTTGGTACATTGCCGTATACCTGACTTCTCAATACAATATGTCCAAACAGTGTGGAGGTCGGGCCTAAGCTTCTATGACAAGTCCACAAAAACTGAACCGGGGCGGCTTCCCCCATAGATCTATTAATTGTACTAGCGGTTAACCCATCATAGGTTAATTAACGGTCCATAATTGAGGTTTTAACAAAGGCAATCACTTAATGCAATTTAAAGGCAACCACGGGTCCATTCATAGAGGGACAAAGCATACCATAAAAATCTTGTGTTCTAAGTTTATAAAAACATGTATTCCCCCTCGCGGGTTTAAAATCATTTAATAACTAGTATAAAGCGAGGCTATAGACTCACGTTGATAATGAAAGGCGGATTATCGGCTACGGGCGTGCTTCGGTCACGGAAACCTATATAAATAATAATCGGTCTTAGACTCTTGTCTAATGACTTTTATCAAAATAACAATATACATATGATGATTTTGTACATATGATGATGATCAAGTGGGTTTAAATATCCTTGTTTACTCATTTTAGTGTTTACGTTTTGGTAACTTTTTACTAGTTTACTAGTTTTACCTACTTACCTATTTTAAGTCCAATAAACTTAGTATAAGTTCTTTAACTTGTTTTAATCTATTTTATACATATATTATCAGTATCTATACTTTCCATGTTGGGCCCAAATGGGTTAAGCCCAATAAGTTCTTTTTATAAGTGTTTAACTTATTTAGTCCAATTATTAGTCCAATATGCTTAGTTAGCTCGTTAATGTCCGTATGTCCTATAGTTCGGGTTTTATCGGTTTTTACTTGTATTAGTTACTTATATATCAGTATATGACTTTTAAAACTTTACATTAGACGGGTTTGATCGTCTAAGTTTTAATTGGCGAAAAACGTTAATTTTACGGTAATAGCCGAAAAAGTCGTAAAAATCAAGTTTATAGTTTTTATTACTTATAAGTATTATTCCACTACCATTTATATAATTTATCCATTTATTTAACCTTTTACATATTTATATAAATAAGTTTCATAAGTTAGTGGGTTTTTATTTTACATTTTATACAATAAAATTTGAGTGCTTATATAATAACTAGTACAGTGCCCGCGCAAAGCGGCGGCGAGTATTTAATGACGATTTTTGAAGCAAACAAATGTTACTATTTTACCTATCAAGTTCGTATTTACATTAATTTAAAATGGTAAAAAAGTTAAAGCAAAATAAACCCGCTAAAAAAGGAAATAAAAAAAGTTAATAAAATTTAACGAAATTGATATTGAATTAAAAAGCACAAAATTTTAGAAAATATGATGAATTTAGATTATGAAAATAATATTTTATCTCAAAATTAAAGATGTTATTTTAATATATTGTTACAAAAGTTTGTTACAAAAAGTTGTTACAAAAAGTTGTTAAGAGGAAGATATATATTTAACAACTTGATTCATATATTAAGTGAAAAAGTCTTAAAATTCAGCCAAAAAAAAGTTTGTTACAAAAGTCCCAAATGCTTTATAATATAGTAAGATAATAAACATTAATTCTCAAAATCTGATTTTTATTTTCATCTTCGCCATTTTTATCATATCTAGAGTTCTATAATGAATTAGAAGCTCATTTTTAGGTGGCATGATCTTCATATTATGTGCTACATTTAACTTAGTAATAGATACTGCTCATTTTAAGTTTATCTATGCTTCACAGTCCCTACAAAACAGCTTATTCAGATTAGCACACCTATTTTGTTTTGATCATATCTCACTCATTATAATGATTCCATTGCATGGCCAACTCTCACATGTGTATAACATCTTGTACTTACTGTAAATGGATCATACCATGCAATTTTATCAGTTCAAGTTTTAGTTATATACTGTTTTTATGCAGCCAACTAAATAAGCATGATTTTAGCCTCATTTCTTATAGTTATTAACCTTTTTAAGCATATTTATCAACACTTGATCCCCACACAACATTTTTATCATCATATATACATCATATACATATACAATAATAAAGAAAATACATTTGTTCTTTACAAAAATAACAAGAGAAAATGGAGAGGATGATCTTCTTTACCAACCAAGTGTATTTCTTGTTTTTGGAAGACAAGAACTTGATGAACACCAAAAGTAACTCCAAGATCATCAAACACCAAGAACAAGTTGAGAAATCAGACCTAGGACACAAGCAAATCACCTCCTATGTTGTTAATATGACCACCAAATGATCAAGGCTTCAAGATAACTCCATGATATAGCTAGATAACATGTATTTCATGGCTAGAAAAGATCAAAAGGGGTGTTTGTAGCTTGAAAGTGGATGGCAAGGGTGGAGTATTTGAGAGGATTTGTGTTGGTTTGCATGTAAGTAAAATGGTGTGTGTGAAAGTTGCTAGTGGTTTTGACTAGGTAGTGGAATGAGTAGCTTAAGTGTTAAGCTAATGCTTACACTTGTAGCTAGTTAGTTAACATGATGCCACATCCTTAGATGTGGTGTCATGTGTGCCATCCCATGTTAGCAAGTGGGGTGGGATAATGTATTTTGTCCCACCTCAATAATTTACGGGTATTCCTCGATTCTAGTTTTCTCGATTTGCGTGCCCTCGGGTCGTTTTACGAAAAACATTTTTATAAATTATGAATCAACGACACAAAACGAATCCAATAAAAATTGTCTCATCAAAAACGGAGTTCAAAAACGTAAATACGTAATCCTAAGGTTTCCGGTTTAGTCGTAAGGGACGCTAAATTATGCACGTAAGCCCAAATTTAAATCCGTAAATTGTGAGTTCGTCAACCAACACAAAAATAAGTTTCAAAATATTATACGAGAAAATATTTCACTACCTGAAAATGTTAGATTGTACTTTTTAAAAGTTTAAACGCACACGAAAAATAATAATATAACGACTCGATACGTAATTGAAACGATATCGTCGAAAGTATTAAATATCGAAACTATTGATAATAAAATATAAAAATTTTGGCATCCATCGGTATCGCGATCACTAGTAGTCCTCGTTGCTCGTCAAAATATTAAAATATAATATTTAATATCGGTTTCAACTTAAACCATTAAACATAATAATATTTAACGTTATAAAATATTTCAAAATAATTGAAAATAGAATTAAATTATGACCTTATTTTTACGGGTTTTACATCCTCACCACCTTAAGGGAGCGACGTCCCGGCGCTCAACTCGCCTCATACACGAGTTGTTCACTACCCGGAAGGATGAGGGTATTCCTTATAAAGAAGTCTTCACGTTCCCACGTGAATCTCGATCCACGATCTCCACTGGTTCTTTTACAAAACGCAACTTGTCGTCAAGTTGTATCTCACCAAAAAGGAATAAATAAATCCTTATCCACCAGTCACTCGTCAAGCTCGACACATGAAAATTTTATGAGTCACACGAAGCTCTTTTGACGACAAGAATAAATGACACGATTTTCGGGTAAGTCGAGTTAAAAAGAATGTTGCAAACTAAAGGATATCCATCGGTCGAATAGCCATGGACACACATAAAAAAGAACTAACAAGAAAACATTCTCGTCATCAGAGGGTGCTCACACGCGGGTCCCTATTCAAAAGATAATACAAAGACACCATCTCACTTTCGCCAACACGCATTAAAATCTCAATAAACATCGTCGTTGAAAGTCAAAAAGATATTACATAATATGTGCTCTACATGATCGGACGTCATCGGATGATGCCGTCTCAAGTTCTCACAACTTACGATCATTTGACTAGATCACATACCACATAAGTACATAAAAATAAAAGGTCGAACAATAACATCAAGTATAGATTTCCATCGTTAATCATCGAGAAAACCTTGAACGAACCCTTGATAATAACCACTTGATCCCCAGAGTCTTTCCACTTTCGGTGTCGGCTTCAACATACTCCTCGAGGTTGTAACGAATTTATTAACTCCATTCATTAAGAGATACGGTCCTCCATCATTCCACAAGTACACGCATAAATCCTGGTGACACTTACCGTTTCTTCTTATACACTGCTTCCCGAGATTCATTTTAAACTCAGAATAAAATAGTGATCTTCAATACGAGGAACAGAACGAGATAAAAATGACTTCAATAAACGCATAAACGAACAAGATGTGGTAAAATGATTTAAGATTAACGATCGACGAGGGATCTCGACTCACGTAACCGTAAAACATAATTATTCACAATACTAGAAAAATGAGAGCGAAGAATGAATTAAATATTAACATTAAAATAACGTTTGTCATAATTATCCGTCCCGGATTTGGTATTACCTTAAGACTCAATCGAGGTACTTTCTTGATAAAGATGATATATTAAAAATAGAAGTTAAATAGCTTCATAATTTATTTTGGTTGTCTTAAGAAACTTTGAAAGAATGACATGAATTTTATAAATTAAACTCATATTGTTTGTTACAATTAGAAGATATAATTTCCAAATTAAATCATTATTAGGAATATAAATTAAACCGGTAATTTCATTACATTAAAAGTAAAGTATGATAAGTCAATTAGTTCAAAAGGTAGAACATAATTTTATTTTTAAACATTAGTTTTAGTTATACAAAATATGATGTATAAATTTGACCTTTTACTTGTAATGGTTATTTCGATAATTGAAAATCATTGAAAAATGTATAAAAGTTCCATAAAAATTTTATAATACTTTGTAGAAATACATAAAGGTGTTTATTATTTCAAAATAAATATGGGATATATTCGGGTTTCAAAATGTGACAAGATAACAAACGAATACGAATGGAAATAATGGTCAATAATTAGTACGAAATCAGCGGTACAAAAGAGGACGAAGCAGATGTCGTATGAATTCTTAAAGAGAATAAAATAAAGGCGTCGATGGTAAGACGATAAGAAATAATAGATTAAACAAGTTGTCAATTTTGTTAGTGCGGTCGGTGGTTCACCAACATCAGCTCGTTAACTTAGCGGTGGTCGATACATGATCGGAAATAAGATCCATACAAAAATTTTAATCAAAGAAAATTCCTAATAATCACTTGTAATTAAAACAAATCAAATGAACGATGTTAGTGTTTAAAGAGAGAAGTCAAAGCACGGTTCACAAGAGTGAATTTCGAGACAACGAGAGTGACGGACGTCATCCCGGATATACGGAAATCACTCTAATGATAATTCATTATTCACGTGCGGAGACATCCAAAGATGTACCCAGTCGCATAAAGAAGATTGGACGAGACGGAAGGATAAAACATCGAGACTTTCAAGTCTTTTATCAACAGTCAATAATTAGACGAGCAGTAAAAAGAAATCAGTTATAAGACAAAATGAAGTAGCAAGTGGAAAAACGATTGTCGAGTAAAAACGTATTCGTAAGCGCGTAATTCGTTCAAGAAAATGTAAGAAAACGTATGCGGATGCATAGAAATTGCGCTACTTGCATAAGATATAAAGGTTTTCAAAACTTCTTTTCACTTTATTTCATTTTATTTATCTTTATCATAAATACAAGTAAAAAGTTGATTATTATCAAGATTTTTAAGGTGACTACTATTCAGCCTAGCATGGCTCCTTCTAAATTAGACATAGGTGATCAGGCCATGTATAATTTAGGGCTAGCAATGCAGTGCTTCATTTCGTCGAAAAGTATTACGTTTCTTATGTTTATATAAACCATGCCATTTGTAAAATGGAATTTTAAAAATATTTTATAAATTTATAGGAAACATGTAATTTGTGAGATACTCAATAAGCAACTTTTAATGTTACGAAAAGTATTAGGACCAAAGTAAAAACAATTGGTGAAAATAATCGTAAAACAATATCAGATTTATTTATAAGGTGACATTATGACAACGTATAAAGTAGTCAAAGTTTTGCAAAAAGTGGCAAATAGTAGCTCATAAAACAACCAATGAAATGGTTACAAGTTGTTAAGTTTTCAAAGGGTTATAAGGTTTAGACGAAAACGTCATGAGATACGCGATAAGAATGTCGAAGAAGAATGTGAAGGCAAAACTTCAAAACTCAACCCAAATCAGTTGAAGGTTAGAAGAAAACGAAAATAAAATAACATCGAATGACAAATGAGTCATATATATGAAAAGAATAAAACAATCCACATGTGTATTCTTTGTAAGATACTCGACACAACATGCTTTTAAGAAAGTATGTTATTCGTTTTTAAATTACACCATTAATCCGGTAATTGCTAATCCTAAAATATTTCTATTTTAAACATTTTCACATGCAACTAGTATTAGTTAGTTGTAAAATAATATTCGTTAAAATTTTACGATCTCAAATGAACTCAAAACTTCTTAGAAACATTTAAAACTCATGTTCTGAATTTTCTATCAGATTTAACTTTTAAATATGAGCCGATTAATTGACCCGATAAACGACATCTCCAAGACTCAGAGTCTAAAGCATTTTGATGCAAAACGACGTTTCAGACGACTTTCTAGTTTTACCCGAGACCTGAAAACCAATGTAAAATGACCAAAATACCCCTGCAAGTTCTGTGCAGGTTTGACTATTTTATTTTAAAAACGCAGGTTTTACTTTTAAGTTTTGACCTGTTTATACTGCCCCTACAGTTTCTGCATAAAGTGTATTTTTCGACACTTCTTAACGGCTCAAAATATATACATATATACACACATGTCTTGTGGATTTTACAACAAAAAAAAAATTAATCTCGTAATGAGCATCAAATAATATATAGCATGATGAATGACAAAAATGCTTCAAGGTATTCAACACGAAATTTAGGAAGCAAAACGGTGAAAGACGTTCGTAATATAGATTTCAAAATGCAATGTAGGCAAATCTCCTTGGTGCCACGATTGTCAAAAACACAAAACATAACAAGAAAAGAATGAAACATTAACATGCTACACTCCGGGAGCGAGAAGGTTAATGAAAAACAAATGATACAATTTTATATAAGTAAAATCGTATTCCAATTCTAGCGCTATAATCTAGACGATGATTTATAAAATGACGATGACGTTACCGAGATATAAGTGAACAATACACTTCGGAGTCGATACATATAAATGTCAATAAATAGCGGTTAGTCTATTCCAATGACACATTGAGCTACACAATGGTCTAGAAATTACGTTAAAAGACGTCCAGACACAAATAGCCGGAAGACGATTTGGATATCTACGTAGATATCTCAAAGGGTTAAATAATGAAAGTAACGCGCGCATATGAAGTTATGTAAGGTCATAATATAAAATTTTTGCAATAAAAGCAATTTAAATACTTCAAAAATAAATACAGAAAGATCTTGAAAATTCAATGTATTTATTTAAGTTAATCATTAATAAATGATAAACTTTTATCGAAAAGTTTAACGACATAAATATATATCGATAAAGGATTATAGTATTTATTTAGAAATACTTAGCAATAAGGCATACATAATAATGTATACTAAAGTTGTAATCCCAGAAGTAGCTTGAACCTGAAGTCACGCGAAATCATGTGCACCGACTCTTTGAAAAATAAAACCGACAGTTATAGTTTAGGTTTTCAGAAAAAGACCTAGTTCTCTATAACTCATGGCTCTGGTACCAATCTTTAACACCCCCAAATTTACACGCAGCGGAATCCATCTTTGGGTGCTAAACAATGATACAACAACACATAATTTATAAAGAACGACTCGAAAAGAGACGTTTTAGATTTATCGTTCCTAAAACATTTGTCAGAGTAGCGTAGTCCCATGTAATCGTTACCAAAAGATAAGTTAAAACAACATATTGGTTTGTTTTAAAAATGGAACGATAAATAAATCAAAGAGTTTGAACAACAAAAGCAGTGCACAACTTCATTCCCCGTGACCTCCAAGCTTCCACTTCTTGATTACCTGAAATACATGTGAGTAAAACAATCAGCAAAAATGCCGAGTGAATCTATAGGTTTATGAAATCAATTTGAACACAAGCAAAGATTATAAGTTTGTGGCATGCTTATAAGCATCAAATAATAATTTGCATCAACAATGATAATTGTATATAGCATAAATTGCAATAAGCTCATGGAACCGAGCCCTTAAATACTCTCATATCAGTCTAATAAGACGAGAGATTTATTAATTGTCGGTTACCTTTAGATTTTTGGTACATTGCCGTATACCTGACTTCTCAATACAATATGTCCAAACAGTGTGGAGGTCGGGCCTAAGCTTCTATGACAAGTCCACAAAAACTGAACTGGGGCGGCTTCCCCCATAGATCTATTAATTGTACTAGCGGTTAACCCATCATAGGTTAATTAACGGTCCATAATTGAGGTTTTAACAAAGGCAATCACTTAATGCAATTTAAAGGCAACCACGGGTCCATTCATAGAGGGACAAAGCATACCATAAAAATCTTGTGTTCTAAGTTTATAAAAACATGTATTCCCCCTCGCGGGTTTAAAATCGTTTAATAACTAGTATAAAGCGAGGCTATAGACTCACGTTGATAATGAAAGGCGGATTATCGGCTACGGGCGTGCTTCGGTCACGGAAACCTATATAAATAATAATCGGTCTTAGACTCTTGTCTAATGACTTTTATCAAAATAACAATATACATATGATGATTTTGTACATATGATGATGATCAAGTGGGTTTAAATATCCTTGTTTACTCATTTTAGTGTTTACGTTTTGGTAACTTTTTACTAGTTTACTAGTTTAACCTACTTACCTATTTTAAGTCCAATAAACTTAGTATAAGTTATTTAACTTGTTTTAATCCATTTTATACATATATTATCAGTATCTATACTTTCCATGTTGGACCCAAATGGGTTAAGCCCAATAAGTTCTTTTTATAAGTGTTTAACTTATTTAGTCCAATTATTAGTCCAATATGCTTAGTTAGCTCGTTAATGTCCGTATGTCCTATAGTTCGGGTTTTATCGGTTTTTACTTGTATTAGTTACTTATATATCAGTATATGACTTTTAAAACTTTACATTAGACGGGTTTGATCGTCTAAGTTTTAATTGGCGAAAAACGTTAATTTTACGGTAATAGCCGAAAAAGTCGTAAAAATCAAGTTTATAGTTTTTATTACTTATAAGTATTATTCCACTACCATTTATATAATTTATCCATTTATTTAACCTTTTACATATTTATATAAATAAGTTTCATAAGTTAGTGGGTTTTTATTTTACATTTTATACAATAAAATTTGAGTGCTTATATAATAATAATAAACATTAATTCTCAAAATCTGATTTTTATTTTCATCTTCACCATTTTTATCATATCTAGAGTTCTATAATGAATTAGAAGCTCATTTTTGGGTGGCATGATCTTCATATTATGTGCTACATTTAACTTAGTTATAGATACTGCTCATTTTAAGTTTATCTATGCTTCACAGTCCCTACAAAACAGCTTATTCAGATTAGCACACCTATTTTGTTTTGATCATATCTCACTCATTATAATGATTCCATTGCATGGCCAACTCTCACATGTGTATAACATCTTGTACTTACTGTAAATGGATCATACCATGCAATTTTATCAGTTCAAGTTTTAGTTATATACTGTTTTTATACAGCCAACTAAATAAGCATGATTTTAGCCTCATTTCTTAGAGTTATTAACCTTTTTAAGCATATTTATCAACACTTGATCCCCACACAACATTTTTATCATCATATATACATCATATACATATACAATAATAAAGAAAATACATTTGTTCTTTACAAAAATAACAAGAGAAAATGGAGAGGATGATCTTCTTTACCAACCAAGTGTATTTCTTGTTTTTGGAAGACAAGAACTTGATGAACACCAAAAGTAACTCCAAGATCATCAAACACCAAGAACAAGTTGAGAAATCAGACCTAGGACACAAGCAAATCACCTCCTATGTTGTTAATATGACCACCAAATGATCAAGGCTTCAAGATAACTCCATGATAGAGCTAGATAACATGTATTTCATGGCTAGAAAAGATCAAAAGGGGTGTTTGTAGCTTGAAAGTGGATGGCAAGGGTGGAGTATTTGAGAGGATTTGTGTTGGTTTGCATGTAAGTAAAATGGTGTGTGTGAAAGTTGCTAGTGGTTTTGACTAGGTAGTGGAATGAGTAGCTTAAGTGTTAAGCTAATGCTTACACTTGTAGCTAGTTAGTTAACATGATGCCACATCCTTAGATGTGGTGTCATGTGTGCCATCCCATGTTAGCTAGTGGGGTGGGATAATGTATTTTGTCCCACCTCAATAATTTACGGGTATTCCTCGATTCTAGTTTTCTCGATTTGCGTGCCCTCGGGTCGTTTTACGAAAAACGTTTTTATAAATTATGAATCAACGACACAAAACGAATCCAATAAAAATTGTCTCATCAAAAACGGAGTTCAAAAACGTAAATACGTAATCCTAAGGTTTCCGGTTTAGTCGTAAGGGACGCTAAATTATGCACGTAAGCCCAAATTTAAATCCGTAAATTGTGAGTTCGTCAACCAACACAAAAATAAGTTTCAAAATATTATACGAGAAAATATTTCACTACCTGAAAATGTTAGATTGTACTTTTTAAAAGTTTAAACGCACACGAAAAATAATAATATAACGACTTGATACGTAATTGAAACGATATCGTCGAAAGTATTAAATATCGAAACTATTGATAATAAAATATAAAATTTTTGGCATCCGTCGGTATCACGATCACTAGTAGTCCTCGTTGCTCGTCAAAATATTAAAATATAATATTTAATATCGGTTTCAACTTAAACCGTTAAACATAATAATATTTAACGTTATAAAATATTTCAAAATAATTGAAAATAGAATTAAATTATGACCTTATTTTTACGGGTTTTACACTCGACTTGTCACGGGTTGACGAGTTTGCATAGACTATCGCAAGCTCAATGATGCTACTCGCAAGGATCATTTTCCTCTTCCTTTCATGGATCAAATGCTCGAGCGTCTAGCGGGTAATGACTACTATTGCTTCTTAGACGGTTTCTCTGGGTATTTTCAAATTCCCATCGACCCTAAAGACCAAGAGAAAACCACATTCACTTGTCCTTATGGAACATTTGCTTACAAAAGAATGCCTTTCGGCTTATGCAATGCTCCCAGGACTTTCTAAAGGTGTATGATGGCTATATTCCATGACATGGTTGAAGAAACTATGGAAGTATTTATGGATGATTTCTCGGTCTATGGTGATTCTTTCTCTACTTGCCTTGCCAATTTAGAACGTATGCTCAAACGGTGTGAAGACACTCGTCTCGTTCTTAATTGGGAAAAATGCCATTTCATGGTAAAAGAAGGTATTGTTCTTGGTCATAAAATCTCCAAAGCCGGTCTTGAAATCGACCTTGCTAAAGTTGAAGTGATTGCTAAATTACCTCCACCTTCAACCGTGAAGGGTGTGAGAAGTTTCCTTGGTCATGCGGGCTTCTATCGTCGATTCATTCAAGATTTTCTAAGATCGCTCCCCCGATGACCCACCTCTTGGAAAAAGATACTCCTTTTATCTTTTCTAAAGAATGTCTCGAATCTTTCAATCTTATTAAGGATATACTAACTAAGGCATCGGTCTTAGTTACCCCTATTAAGGAGTTACCTTTTGAATTGATGTGTGATGCTAGCGACTTTGCTATTGGAGCGGTTTTGGGAAAAGAGTGAACAAACACTTCCAACCAATCCATTATGCTTGCAAGACAATGACGGGGGCTCAATTGCATTATACCACTACCGAAAAAGAGCTTTTAGCTGTAGTGTATGCTTTTGAAAAATTCCGCCCCTATCTTGTCCTTTCCACCACCATTGTGTATACCGATCATTCCGCGTTGAAGTACTTGTTAACTAAACAAGATTCCAAGCCAAGACTTCTTCGTTGGGTTTTGCTCCTACAAGAATTTAAAATCGAAATTCGTGATAAAAAAGGAGCAGAAAACCTAGCCGCGGATCATCTTAGTAGACTCGAGGATCCTTATTAAGGGGAGCTTCCAAATCAAGATATTAATGAATCTTTTCCCCTTGAAGCCTTGATGTCTATTAACTCCAATCTTGATGACACCCCATGGTTTGCGGACATCGCAAACTATTTGGCAAGTGGGATTCTCTTTCAAGGGTTATCGTCCCAACAAAAGAAGAAATTCTTCAAGGATGTGAAAACTTACTATTGGGATGAGCCTTATCTTTTTAAACAATGTGCTGACTTGATCTTTCGTCGGTGTGTTGATGGATCCACATCTTTACACATCTTGGAAGCTTTCCATAAAGGACCTACCGGTGGTCACTTTGGTCCTAATTACAACGCGAAGAAAGTTTTCGACTCCGGATTTTATTGTCCCACCATTTATCGTGATGCTCACGAAATGGTTAAGCATTGTGATGCTTGCCAACGACAAGGCAAGATCACACATAAAGATGAGATGTCTCAAAATTTCATCCAAGAATGTGAAATCTTTGACGTATGTGGCATCGACTTTATGGGGCCATTTCCATCATCTAAAGGTAACAAGTACATCCTCGTAGCCGTTGACTACGTCTCTAAATGGTTTGAAGCAAAGGCTTTACATACGAACGATGCGAGGGTGGTTGTGAACTTTTTAAAACAACTTTTTGCTCGATTCGGTGTTCCTCGTGCTATCATTAGTGACTGCGGGACTCATTTTTGCAATGATCAATTTGCTAGAGTCATGGCTAAGTACGGTGTCAATCACCTTCTTTCCACCGCTTATCATCCCCAAACAAATGGTCAATCCGAGATTTCTATCCGTGGATTGAAGAGAATTTTAGAGCGGACTGTGGGAGAGCATCGTGCCTCGTGGGCCGATAAGTTAGATGATGCTTTGTGGGCTTTCCGTACCGCATATAAGACACCTATTGGTTGCACTCCATATCGTCTTGTGTACGGGAAGGCATGCCACCTCCCTATTGAGTTAGAACATAAGGCGTATTGGGCCGTGAAATGGGCTAATTTTTATATCAACAAAGCCGGTGATCTTCGGAAGATTCAACTCAACGAGCTAAATGAACTGAGGAGTGAAGCTTATGAGAATTCATTGATCTACAAGGAGAAAACCAAGCCCATTCATGATTCTAGGATTAAGAACCGAGAGTTTCACATTGGTGATCAAGTTTTACTCTTTAACTATCGGTTAAAAATCTTCTCGGGCAAGCTTAAGAGCCGTTGGTCTGGTCCATTCACCGTCGCCAACGTCTTCCCCTATGGCACCATTGAGCTTTCTCAACCAAATGGGCCTAATTTTAAAGTGAATGGCCAGCGTGTGAAGCTGTACTTTGGTGAGGACATCTCTCATGAGATTATTCCATCCCTCACCACATTTCCCTTGAATTAGTTCTGGGTCGAGTCAGGCTCGTGACTCGGTAAACAAAAACAAGCACTTCTCGGGAGGCAACCCATTGATCTATCCTTTACCTTTTCATAATAAGTGTAGGGGGCTACATAGGGTTTGTTGTCTTGTTTCTTATGATATGAAAGGATTAAAGCTTCAAAGATTACTTTTGATGACATTTGACGACCCGTGATCCCGTGTACCCGTCTTCCCGGTTCTATCCTAAACTGTCGTGATTCAATATTTCATATCTTATACGTTCACATTGAAATCACTATAGTTGTCCTTCCCTTAGCAAAATTTAAACAAAGTGCACAATGTCCTAAGTGTAGGGGAGTTTACTCCCACATTCTTAAACATTGAGGACAATGTTTATATCAAGTGTAGGGGGACTTCTATCGAAGTAAGTGGGCTTTTCCATGAATTTGTCCTCTTTTTAACCGGAAAATCTAATTTTTCGACATTTTTCAAAAAATTTAATCTATTTTGGCCTAGTAGTATAATAGTAGTTTCCTTTGTTATCGTTATTTACTTTCTTTGCTTGAATAAATTTTTAATAAAGTGGTTTTAAATTTTTAAACGTTGTGGATCTTTTGACTCAACCCGAGTTTACTTATCTAAGTATACTCTAGCTAGTATCCTTAACGTGTTTAAGTCAAGTTTTGCTAGGCTTTTATATAGGGAACTTTAAAACGCGAAAGTCTTAACTCTTACGGGTTAAGAACACGAACTTTTCGCAAGTTTCTATAATTGATCCTATAAAGTCGTTTATCAAGGGGACTTTAAAATGCGAATTCTAAACTTGAAAGAGTCTAAGAAGTTGCAAGATCCTATAGATGACTTGAAAACCAAAAAGTTTGATTTAATTGGCTAAGCATCCACGAGTCTCATTCCTTGAGATTTTAAATTATGGAGAACGAGAGATGATAGAGTCAATTATAAGTTTGGTATTCTTTCATGAATTTATGTGAGTTGATTATAAGCTTTTTCTCTCATCGCTTGTTAATAAATATATTTGCAATAAATAAGGTTGTACGATTTGAAAAGTTACTTAGCTTCTAGCACAAGATCGTTTAAAAGTTGCTCGGTATTAATTAGAGTTCATAGCCAAGGCATAACTTATTGAAGCGGGATGCGAAGATTGGCGAGTCCGAAAAGGCCCTAACAAGGCATGAGGGCTACATTTAGTTGCTAAAGATCCAAAAGTGATGTGAAGAATCATTTAACAAAAATCAATATGAAGGATCGAGACACACGACAAAAAGCAAATACTCCCTTAAAGATCATGGAGAAGTCTATCCGAAAAGACCTAACAAGGTATGAGGATAAATAGATCCAAGTCCTAAAAGGAGACGGATCGTTGTATATCAAAATCCCAAATAAAGATTGGAGAAAAATGAAGAAGTCGTGGTCCAAATATGAAGAATCTCTCAAAAAGTTCAAGTGAAGAAATTTCTATTATGAAGAGAAGACCATTATTTCAAGAACGTCTCTAAAGATTTGAAGTATGAAGTCGCTGCCAAATATCGGTCCGAGAAATGTCTCAAATCGTGAAGCGAGTTATGCCAAGATATGAACTTTATGAGGTCCCGAGAAGCATTTATAAAAGATTTTTTCCTTTAGCTAACTATTGATTAAATCGTCCCACTTTATTTTCAGCCTAAATAAACTATCGAAATAAAGTCAAACAATGCATCCTCGTGATCATTCAAGACAATCATAAAATATAAGAGATACACCTAAGAATAAGGGAGTCTAAGTGAATAATTGGGCCACATGAGTTTGCGTTAGTTTGCTAACTTATAATAACAATGATCTCGTTTATAAGCTTGGTTTGGGGAAACGTGAAACTTGAGGGTGATAAACATTCATGACAACCAAAACCCCAATGTAAGTCTTAGATCTCTTTACTTATTCTTCCTTTAAATATTTTGCAATTTTCTATCTTGTTTAGTATTTAATAAAGGCCAAGGTGGGTTAATTATGATGAGAAATGTAAACTGTGCTTTGAAATTAATGCATTGCATGAGGGCATTGCAATGGTCAAGTGTAGGGTATTTAATAAGTGTGAAAACACTTATCCTTTTACCACTTATTTCCAATAATAACAAGACCAAAACGTGTATTTTATGTTGTAAAAGTCGGAATTATGCGTGGTTTGTGTTTTTATTGTGTTTTAGGACAAAAATATGAAAAAGAAAGAAAACACGGGCTTTCACGGGATTTTATCGAAGAAAAAGACAAAAGACAAAGTCAAAAGGTCAAAAGTGCAAGAAGAACGGAAGTCAAAGGCCTATTCTAAAGATTTATCGAAGAAAAAGTCTAAAGACGGAAGTTTAACGAAGTCGAAGAACCAAGTCTTAAAAAGAAGAAAAATAGAAGACGAGTTGAAGTTATCATTCGACTAATCCCGAGACTGAGTCGAGAAAGACGAGTAAATTAAAAGTCGAGAAGACAAGAAGAAAGAGAGAAGACACAAGACCCTCCCCTTCCCCTATATATAGTCTTCTAATGTGTCATTAGAAGGGAGTCTTCATTTTTAGTTTTTAATTGTAGTAGGTAATTAAGTGTGTTTTATTTTTTTTCTCTCTAGTGTTCAAGCTTATCAAACCTTCATCTTGTAATCTTTGATCTTAATCTTTAATATAATCAAGCTTTTTAATAAATTCTCATTCTACCTTTCTTAATAATCTATTGTGTTTGCTTAATTAATCATGTAGTTGGTTTAATTTTGTTGATGATGTGATTGTTTTGTTTATTTGATTGTGCTTATTGAGTTGGTATGTTTAAAGTTTTTAGATTAAGGTGCTTATTGCTTAATTTTTATGTTTATTAGGTTTTTAAAATAAGTTGATTTTGGTAGTTTAATATTTTTATAAAATGTTGATTTTAAATTTTTGCTTATTTAGTGTTTTTTTTTAGTTTTTAAATTGTGTCTAATTAGTTTTTTCTAAAAATTGATTTGGTAAAAGTTTTGGTAAGTGCTTAATTGGTTTTAGCTTATTTTTAGTTGTGCCTAATTCTTATCTAATTCGGATTTCCCTTTAAACCCTAGTTTCCCGAACTAGGTGCTTGATTTGATTCCGAATTATGTCCAAAGTGTCTTTCCCGAATTATTTGCATAACAGCTTATTCCGAGTTAGGTGGTAGATTGGATATTCCGAGTTACTTCAAAACTGGACATTCCGAGTTAGGTGGATGATTGGTATTCCGAGTTACGTACAAATCATCATATTCCGAACTGGGTTGGTAATTGTGATTCCGAATTAAGTTGTGGACTGACATCCTGAATTATATGCAAGGTTGAGATTCCGAGTTACATTAGAAGTTATATTCCGAACTACGTCTTGAAGACGTATTCCGAACTAGGTTTAGTCCCATATTCCGAACTACATCAAAACAGCATATTCCGAATTAAGTTCATTATTCAACATTCCGAACTACATGTGAGATCATTTTTCCCGAATTGTGTATCTAACGTGCATTCCGAATTACATCAAGATTTTGTATTCCGAACTAGGAGTGGGATTGGCATATTCCGAACTACATAAGGAGTGCATATTCCGAATTACATCAGAAGGACATATTCCGACTTGGGTGAAGAAATGGTATTCCGGATTATGTTCAGTTTGTATTTTCCAAATTATTTTCAAACCCTAATTTTTCCCGCCAATTTTGATTAGTTTATTTTTAAAGATGTTTTGTCCTAATCATTTTTAAGTTTACATTTTAGTTGAGTTTTTATTTTTACAAAAGTTTTAAGTTTCAAATTTACTTTTATAGATTTAATTTTTCGTCATTAATTTTTTAAGTTTTAATTTTTAGTGTAAACTTTTAAAGCTTTCATTTTTAATCATCGACATTTTCATTTTCATTTTATTAGATAATTACCTTTAGCTATTTTTACTAAGTTCTATTTTGCAGCATTCACTCTAGACGAGCAATCAAGGTTAGACATTCCGCTTTATTTTAATAGCTTTTACATTAATGTTATTTGTAGACTTCGACAATCCAGCTCCCTCTTTTTAGTGACCAACACCAACAATTCCACCATAAACCGCGATCAATTCGTATTGAATCGAGTACGAACAACACTTTAAAGAGAACACACAAAACGCTTAAATCACATATGCAGTAGTTTATTGGTTGAGCATACCAATATGTGTTACCAAGAACTCAAATCTCTTTGCATCAAATGCCTTGGTTAATAAATCAGCTACATTGTTATCTGTATGAATCCTCAAGACCTGAATAAGCTTTTTGTCATAGGCATCTTTTATAAAGTGATGTTTTATCTCAATATGCTTAGTCTTGGAGTGAAAGACTGGATTCTTAACAATGCAAATAGTACTTTCATTATCAATGTAGATCTTGGTGTTCATGAAGTTGAAACCATAGTCTAACAACTGATTTTGAATCCAAAGTACTTGTCCACAGCAATGAACAGCAGCTACATATTCAGCCTCAGGTGTAGAAGTAGCAACAGTAGTTTGCTTTTTACATTGCCATGATATGAGTCTTCTACCAAGGAATTGACAACCTCCTGTTGTGTATTTCCTATCATGATTGGCTCCAACATAATCACTATCTGAGTAAGCTTCCAAATCAAATGTTGAATCTCTAAGATACCATAATCCTAAATTAGATTGACTTTTAAGATACTTAAAAATCCTTTTCACAGCCTGTAGATGTGACACCTTTGGATTGACTTGAAACCTTGAACATGCACACACAACAAACATAATATCTGGTCTTGAAGCAGTAATGTAAAACTCGCATGCTTTTACCATGCATATTACCGTGAGTTCGTACGTACTAATTAAAAAACTTTCCTAATATAGCATGATTACGATTACGTATTAGGAGTTTAGGTATTACGTACGTGTTAGAACACGATAAGTATTTTATTTGCACGATCACGTAATAATTATTTAGTAATCATTATTCACGAACATACGATCACGAGATCACGAGCGTAATTTAAACACGAGTTAGTATTATTACGTATATATATTTAATACGAGCGTAATTAAATATATAGGTGTAGGATATTTACGTAACGGGAACTTTTAAAACAAGAACTAAATTAAACGTAAACGTGTACGAAATTACAAGACACGAAACGAGGTACGGGACCCCCACAAGGGAGTCCCTACCCGCGGCCAAACAAGAAACAATGGGCCATGCCCATTGTTAATTTTACTTAAGGAGGGTTAATTAATTTTCATTACTTAGATTTACTTTACAGAAGATTTTCAAGAAAACCTAAAACCCCTTCCTCCTTCTTCCTTGTGTGCCGCCACCTACAAATCACCATAAGGGGGTGATTTTGATCTTGGATCTTGTTGATTTAGTAATTGTTCGTGTTTGTTCTTCACCCTTTTGATCCACGAATACGGTAAAACCCTTTTTTTACTTGTTTCTTTTTAATTAATCTTTTATTAATTAAGAACACATGATGTTTTTCATAAAAACATATTAATTAAACCTAGATCTAACATGTTATGGTCATTAATTAATCAATGGGATCGATCTAAGGGGTGTTTGTTTTGGGCCGCAGGAACAACCGACCCCAAGGGGGTTCGGTTTGTTCTAACCGACCACCACCAAGACCTTTTTGGGTCTTGGTTGGTGCGTGTGGGTCCCACGGCAGCAAGGGGGTACCCCAGATTGGTTCGGGGTACGGTGTTTGTTAAGATCCGGTGCATGTTTTTAAGCCTAGATCCGGATCATGATTATGTTAAATGTTTATGTTATAAACGTAGGTTAAGAATTAAATTAATAAGATGTAATTAATTTAATAACATGAACTTAGGTCAACTAATTATTATAAACATGAATTATTTTAACCTAAGTATTTTATTATTAAGACTTATAATTAATTAATTATTTTAAAACCATGGATATAAATAATTAATTAAACATGACTTAGGTTATATTATTAGTATTTAATAATACATATTTTAACCTAAGTATTTAATATATTTAATTAAAAACATGTCATACTTTAATTAAATATTATAACCTATAGTTTAATTAAATTACATGAAATAATTATTAAACTATATAATATATCATATGACTTAGAAAATAATCGTGAAAACACTTAGGCTTATTTACTTAGCTTATTTAACCAGTTTATTTCTAATTATGGAAACTTTCTATTTTTAGAAACTTAATTAAATAAGGCAGCTATTTTATTTATGGAAACCAACTATTTTTAGAAACTTATTTATTTAAGACAGCTAATCTATTTATGAAAACTTATTTAATTAAGGCAGCTAATCTATTTATGGAAACTTTCTATTTTTAGAAACTTATCTATTTTAAGCAGTAAATCTATTTTTGGAAACTTTCTATTTTTGGAAACTTTCTATTTTTGGAAACTTTCTATTTTTGGAAACTTTCTATTTTTGGAAACCTTCTATTTTTGGAAACTTTCTATTTTTGGTAACTTTCTATTTTTGGAAACTTTCTATTTTTGGAAACTTTCTATTTAAGGAAACCTGCTATTTTTGGAAAGTTACTTAATATTACACAGTAAGTATAATAACACATGAAATATCAGAAATACTTAATCAGAATGAACATAATATAGGATTTAACACAATTTAAGGCTTTAAACAGTGTAAATGGTAAGAACACATAAAATAAGCTAAGACATGATATAAAACCAGCTATGTATGTAGTAAGCAGATACCTATTTCATGTACGTATTTATGTAGCGTTAGTGATTCAGAAGTAGGATTCTCGCAGTTCATCGTTCTCGTTCACTGGACATAAGGTACAGATTCCCGTCCTTTCAGTATGGACATTCTTTCCTTATTAGGATTTCCCCGTATGCAGCCAACTGTTTTCCCGTAGTATAAGTATGAGTTTGATTGCTTATGTTTAAATATGATTACCTATAGCCATATACATGCATGACCAGTTTCACCTAGTTATGGAGGTACCATAACCATAACATTAGAGGCACTGATGTTATGACTTCACCACGGCGGAGTGATTGCTCGTGGCGTCCCTTCAGCTTTTGGCCATTTATTTATATTTATCATGTGGGGCGTATGGGTGCATCCTAGTTACACATTTTTATTCAGGATTACATGGTGAATGTGGTGTGTGCCTTGCATCCTTCACAAGGAGCTGATCCCTCCTACCCATAAACCAGTATATTAAATTAAAGGCAGCCCCTCTAATTTGCATGATGAGGTTACCCCTCCAATTATTCATGCACGGTGGATATTCATGACCTATATTGGCTAATGGTAAAATATGACAAACAGATTTTATAAGATAAACGTAAGACTTTCAAACTATAAAACCAGTTTTATTAAGACTTAACCAGGTTACTCGGGACTTAGTTTCTTCCGCTGTTATTATGTTATATGCTTATCCTATTCATGCTTTATTGTACATCCGTGCACTGAGCGTATTGCTCAGCCGTTTTCCTTTTCTATTTTCCCAAAACGGCAGGTACTCAGGGACGCTCGTAGACACTAAGAGTACGTGCATATGGACTGGAAGCTGTCTAGCCTTCTTTACATTATGCATTTCCTTTCTTTATGATACTTATGCTTTGGACATTGTTTCGTCCTTTTCCTTTACTATACTATGTTTGTGTGTGATGAGCTTTACTTTTGGACTACCGATGTTTGATTCCGGTATTTTCCTTTATATGGTCAAGTAATGTTTAGACATTTTACCTTGTATGCTTTGATGACACGCCATAATTACTGTGATATTTCCATTTCCAAAATGGGGTGTTACAATTATGGTATCAGAGCCAAGGCTTCGACCTGTAGGCTCTCAAATATGACCTGTGATTAGTGGGTAGTCACTACGGTCTTCCTAGAACTGACAGTTGTTTTCATGCATTCATCATTTTTAAGCATACATATATATGTCATTGTTACAGGGTTTTTGACTAAGTAATGGTTGGTACAGGACTGGCCCTATTTAGTCGCATGTGTTTTATCGAAACTTTTAGATTTGGGACCGACCCATAGGCGTCCCCTGGATATGTCTTTTGTTTTGGGTGAACTGACCAGAGGCGTTCACTCTCGAGCATCCAAAGTTTTCAAAAAACTGCATCATGCATTCATACAAAATTTTTCTCGTGAAATTTTTAGTATAAATTTTTTTTCATGTATATATGTTATATTTTATGTTTTGAACTGTTAATCATATGTTTTATGTCATACTGTTAGATGGCAAACACAAACGATATCTGGGCAATATTTGCAGCTGCTGATGCAGAGATGCAACATGCTCTTCTTCATAACGACGGTTATCCTCCTCCGCCTAACATCTTCCCCATGGAAGGAAGGAATCGGATCATGAGGGAATACTATAGCATCAGACAGCGACCCGACGAAGACAACAATGACTTCATGCAGCGTTTCCTTCGCTATATTGGTGTCCTGAGAGCAGCTGCGGGCACCACTGAAGAACAAGCAATACACTTTCGTTGGGCTCTAAATCCAAGGATTCCAAATAACTTGTCAGGTGCCCCGTTGGATACGGTAGCACAAGTAGCAGATGCAGCACGTAGACTGGAGATGCTGCAGGAGAGGGATGAGTTCGGGGAAGCTGAAAGACCCGACAAGAGGTAAAACCTTCATATTTAAGCGGTGCTCAATCCGTGTATCTTTCCATATGTCAATTATTCATCTCTTAAAATGTATCTTCCAGGCAGAAAACTGGGGACCGGTCTCAGCCGGCTACTCAGCAGCAGCCTCATCAGCCCAAGGGAAATGGTCAGACTAATGACCGATCTGCTACGGATAGGCGTGGCGGTAATGAAAATTACCGTAACAACGCCGGGCAATCCAGCAACAGCAGTAACCTTAATACTTACGAAATTTCTTATGTTTTATGTTATAACTCATATTCTGAAACTCTAGCAAAATTCTATCAGGAACCATGGAAACGGTAGGGACCAGAACCAGAAAGGTTCGCAGCCTAGCCGTCCAGCTATCACTGGTATTCAATCTTACGATTATCCGCTTGTCCTTTGTACCCAACTATTATGTCTCATGTAAAATGTTTTATCAGGTCCTCAGCCAGCCAGAGCACCTGCTGGAGGATACACTCATCCTCTTTGCTCTACTTGCCACCGTAGGCACCCAGGACCATGTCGCCGTAATATTGATGCGTGCTTCAAGTGTGGTCTTCCTGGCCATATTATGAAGGATTGTCGTAAGGGCGAGATGGAGGGTACATCGGGACATGCTGATACCAAGCCGCCTCCTACTGCCAGGCGTGTCTACACGACATCTCGAGACCAGGCCAACAAGTCTACATGTACCATCACTGGAATCTTGTATATGTATGGTCGTGCTGCATGTGTTCTTTTCGATACGGGTGCTACTCACTCGGTTATTTCTACTGCTTATGCTAAGAACATTAGGATGCCTCCCTTGCCACTAGAAAATAGGCTTACTATTTCCACGCCTTTGAGGGACTCTGTATTAATTACTCATGTATACAAGAGTCTTCCCCTAGAATTTGATGATAAGGTTCGACCTGTCGACGCACTTCCGCTGGACATGAATGACTTCGACATGATTTTGGGCATGGATTGGCTATCCAAGTATCATGCTACCATAGACTGCCATTCATATCGAGTTATCTTCGGTGATGTCAATGCACCAGAGTACATTCATAACGGGTTCATACCCGGACGGTCTGTACAAGTCATATCCACCCTGCAAGCGCGTGCACTACTGTCACACGGCTGCGAGGGTTATCTAGCTACGGTTCACGACATGGATGATGAATCTCCATCGATTCAGGATCAACCTATAGTGTCGGAATTTCAAGACGTGTTTCCAGCAGAACTTCCGGGCATACCACCTGCACGAGAAGTGGAATTCAGTATCGAGCTGGTTCCAGGAGCTGAACCAATCTCCAAGGCTCCTTATCGTATGGCTCCCATAGAGCTGAAGGAGCTGAAGGATCAACTACAAGAACTTCTTGAACGAGGTTTCATTCGACCAAGCGCATCTCCATGGGGCGCACCGGTTTTGTTTGTTAAGAAGAAGGACGGCAGTATGCGTCTTTGCATAGACTATCGCGAGCTCAACAAGATTACCATTCGGAATAGATATCCACTGCCACGCATTGACGATCTGTTTGAGCAACTCCAAGGGGCCAAACACTTCTTCAAGATCGATCTTAGGTCAGACTATCATCAGTTACGAGTCAAGGAGCAGGATATCGCTAAGACTGCCTTCCGTACTCGTTATGGCCACTACGAGTTTGTAGTTATACCATTTGGTTTGACCAATGCTCCAGCAGTGTTCATGGATCTGATGAACAGAATCTTCCATGCATTTCTGGACAAATTCGTCATTGTTTTCATCGATGACATCCTGATTTTCTCTAAGTCCAAGGAGGAACACAAAGACCATCTTCGTACAATACTACAGATTCTTCGCCAGAAGCAGCTGTATGCAAAATTCTCCAAGTGTGAGTTCTGGTTAGACAAGGTGGCATTCCTAGGTCACATTGTATCAGCAGAAGGAATCACTATGGATCCAGCGAAGGTTGAGGCCATCACTAAGTGGCCGAGGCCGACATCAGCGACGGAAGTCCGCAGTTTCTTAGGCTTAGCTGGCTATTACCATAGGTTCGTGGAGAAATTTTCCCGCCTAGCACTACCATTGACCAAACTGATGCGGAAAGGGGAGAAATTCGTCTGGACTGAAGATCGAGAGAAGAGCTTTGAAGACCTGAAGCATAAGCTAGTATCTGCACCTATTCTTACTCTACCATCTGGTACGGGTGGATTTCAAATCTACAGCGATGCATCGGGGAAGGGACTTGGCTGTGTTCTCATGCAACATGGGAAGGTGATCGCGTACGCTTCACGGCAGCTTAAGCCTTATGAAGAGAATTACCCCACGCACGATCTGGAACTTGCTGCAGTCGTGTTTGCATTGAAGATATGGAGACACTACTTATATGGAGAATCATGTGACATTTTCACGGACCACAAGAGCTTGAAGTATATCTTCACTCAACGTGAATTGAACATGAGGCAGAGAAGATGGTTAGAGCTGTTGAAGGATTATGACATTAATCTACAGTATCATCCCGGAAAGGCAAATGTAGTAGCAGATGCCCTTAGCAGGAAGTCCGGAATGATCAACAGCATTAAAATCGAAGAGGAAATCATAAGAGACTTGGAGCGACTAGACATCGAGATCATGGTACGTGGACAACATGGTTACTGGGCTAATCTTAGAGTAGAACCCGAGTTACTATCTAAGATCAAGGAAGCTCAGAAGGATAACGGAGAAATATGGGCGATAATACAGAATTTGGAGAAGCAGACAGAATTCAGAGTAGATGCAGATGGTATCGTATGGCAGGGCACTAGACTTTGTGTTCCTGATGACCAAGAACTCCGGGAAGCTTTGCTAGCAGAAGCTCATAGCTCCCCATTCTCGATACATCCTGGTTCAACCAAAATGTACCATGACATCAAGCAGTACTTTTGGTGGAGTGGTATGAAACAGGATGTGGCAACTTACGTCTCCAAATGTCTTACCTGCCAGCAGGTTAAGATCGAGCATCAGCGATCTGGCGGTCTCCTTCAACCGTTAGATATTCCAGAGTGGAAGTGGGACAAAATCACCATGGATTTTGTTACCGGTCTTCCGCCTAACGAAAGGAAGCACGATGCAATTTGGGTTATCGTTGATCGACTTACCAAATCAGCTCATTTCTTACCGATCCGCAAGGAAGATCCGGTAAGTAAACTCGCAGATACGTACAGACGAGAGATCATGAGACTACACGGTGCACCATCCAGCATCGTCTCAGACAGAGATCCTCGATTCACTTCGCGCTTTTGGAAAAGTCTGCAGAAAGCTTGGGGAACACAACTTAAGCTTAGCACGGCTTTTCATCCTCAAACGGACGGACAGTCGGAGCGAACCATTCAGACATTGGAGGATATGTTGAGGTCATGTGCGTTGGAATGGACGGGTGATTGGGACGAATACATCTGTTTGGTGGAGTTTGCATACAACAACAGCTGGCACGCGAGCATCAAGTGTGCTCCATTTGAGATGTTGTATGGCAGAAAGTGTCGCTCTGCTGGGATCAGGTTGGCGAGCGAACACTCGAAGGACCAGAGATCATAGAGATGACAAACGAGAAGATCGCAGTAGCTAGACAGAAGATTCAGGAGGCACGGTCACGTCAAAAGAGTTACGCCGACAAGCATCGTAGGGATTTACACTTTAACGTAGGAGATCACGTCTTCCTTAAGGTTTCACCGGCACATGGTGTTAGACGCTTCGGGATTAAAGGGAAGCTCAGTCCTCGTTTCATCGGACCGTTTGATATCATTGAACGAGTCGGTGAAGTATCTTACCGATTGGCGTTACCTCCGCAGCTTTCGCATGTGCACAATGTGTTATGTGTCCTTACTCAGAGGGTACCAATATCATCCCCTTCACATGGTTCAGTATCCACTGGAACAGATTCGTGAAGATCTAACTTTTATAGAAGAACCCGAACGAGTTCTTGACAGGCAAGAACGAGTCATGAGAAAGAAGACGATTCCATTCGTCAAAATTCTATGGAGGGACCATACCGAGCGGGAAGCCACTTGGGAAACAGAGGAGTCTATCCGGACTTTTTACCCTCATTTCATATTTTGAATTCGGGTATGTTCTTCTTTTCCAGTTTACTTTATCTATAATTCGGGGACGAATTATTCTTTTTAGGGGGAAGAGTTGTAAAACCCGCATGCTTTTACCATGCATATTACCGTAAGTTCGTACGTACTAGTTAAAAGACTTTCCTAATATAGCATGATTACGATTACGTATTAGGAGTTTAGGTATTACGTACGTGTTAGAACACGATAAGTATTTTATTTGCACGATCACGTAATAATTATTTAGTAATCATTATTCACGAACATACGATCACGAGATCACGAGCGTAATTTAAACACGAGTTAGTATTATTACGTATATATATTTAATACGAGCGTAATTAAATATATAGGTGTAGGATATTTACGTAACGAGAACTTTTAAAACATGAACTAAATTAAACGTAAACGTGTACGAAATTACAAGACACGAAACGAGGTACGGGACCCCCACAAGGGAGTCCCTACCCGCGGCCAAACAAGAAACAATGGGCCAAGCCCATTGTTAATTTTACTTAAGGAGGGTTAATTAATTTTCACTACTTAGATTTACTTTACAGAAGATTTTCAAGAAAACCTAAAACCCCTTCCTCCTTCTTCCTTGTGTGCCGCCACCTACAAATCACCATAAGGGGGTGATTTTGATCTTGGATCTTGTTGATTTAGTAATTGTTCGTGTTTGTTCTTCACCCTTTTGATCCACGAATACGGTAAAACCCTTTTTTTACTTGTTTCTTTTTAGTTAATCTTTTATTAATTAAGAACACATGATGTTTTTCATAAAAACATATTAATTAAACCTAGATCTAACATGTTATGGTCATTAATTAATCAATGGGATCGATCTAAGGGGTGTTTGTTTTGGGCCGCAGGAACAACCGACCCCAAGGGGTTCGGTTTGTTCTAACCGACCACCACCAAGACCTTTTTGGGTCTTGGTTGGTGCGTGTGGGTCCCACGACAGCAAGGGGGTACCCCGGATTGGTTCGGGGTACGGTGTTTGTTAAGATCCGGTGCATGTTTTTAAGCCAAGATCCGGATCATGATTATGTTAAATGTTTATGTTATAAACCTAGGTTAAGAATTAAATTAATAAGATGTAATTAATTTAATAACATGAACTTACGTTAACTAATTATTATAAACATGAATTATTTTAACCTAAGTATTTTATTATTAAGACTTATAATTAATTAATTATTTTAAAACCATGGATATAATTAATTAACTAAACATGACTTAGGTTATATTATTAGTATTTAATAATACATATTTTAACCTAAGTATTTAATATATTTAATTAAAAACATGTCATACTTTAATTAAATATTATAACCTATAGTTTAATTAAATTACATGAAATAATTATTAAACTATATAATATATCATATGACTTAGAAAATAATCATGAAAACGCTTAGGCTTATTTACTTAGCTTATTTAACCAGTTTATTTCTAATTATGGAAACTTTCTATTTTTAGAAACTTAATTAAATAAGGCAGCTATTTTATTTATGGAAACCAGCTATTTTTAGAAACTTATTTATTTAAGGCAGCTAATCTATTTATGGAAACTTATTTAATTAAGGCAGCTAATCTATTTATGGAAACTTTCTATTTTTAGAAACTTATCTATTTTAAGCAGTAAATCTATTTTTGGAAACTTTCTATTTTTGGAAACTTTCTATTTTTGGAAACTTTCTATTTTTGGAAACTTTCTATTTTTGGAAACCTTCTATTTTTGGAAACTTTCTATTTTTGGTAACTTTCTATTTTTGGAAACTTTCTATTTTTGGAAACTTTCTATTTAAGGAAACCTGCTATTTTTGGAAAGTTACTTAATATTACACAGTAAGTATAATAACACATGAAATATCAGAAATACTTAATCAGAATGAACAGAATATAGGATTTAACACAGTTTAAGGCTTTAAACAGTGTAAATGGTAAGAACACATAAAATAAGCTAAGACATGATATAAAACCAGCTATGTATGTAGTAAGCAGATACTTATTTCATGTACGTATTTATGTAGCGTTAGTGATTCAGAAGTAGGATTCTCGCAGTTCAACGTTCTCGTTCACTAGACATAAGGTACGAATTCCCGTCCTTTCAGTATGGACATTCTTTCCTTATTAGGATTTCCCCGTATGCAGCCAACTGTTTTCCCGTAGTATAAGTATGAGTTTGATTGCTTATGTTTAAATATGATTACCTATAGCCATATACATGCATGACCAGTTTCACCTAGTTATGGAGGTACCATAACCATAACATTAGAGGCACTGATGTTATGACTTCACCATGGCGAAGTAATTGCTCGTGGCGTCCCTTCAGCTTTTGGCCATTTATTTATATTTATCATGTGGGGCGTATGGGTGCATCCTAGTTACACGTTTTTATTCAGGATTACATGGTGAATGTGGTGTGTGCCTTGCATCCTTCACAAGGAGCTGATCCCTCCTACCCATAAACCAGTATATTAAATTAGAGGCAGCCCCTCTAATTTGCATGATGAGGTCACCCCTCCAATTATTCATGCACGGTGGATATTCATGACCTATATTGGCTAATGGTAAAATATGACAAACAGTTTTTATAAGATAAACGTAAGACTTTCAAACTATAAAACCAGTTTTATTAAGACTTAACCAGGTTACTCGGGACTTAGTTTCTTCCGCTGTTATTATGTTATATGCTTATCCTATTCATGCTTTATTGTACATCCGTGCACTGAGCGTATTGCTCAGCCGTTTTCCTTTTCTATGTTCCCAAAACGGCAGGTACTCAGGGACGCTCGTAGACACTAAGAGTACGTGCATATGGACTGGAAGCTGTCTAGCCTTCTTTACATTATGCATTTCCTTTCTTTATGATACTTATGCTTTGGACATTGTTTCGTCCTTTTCCTTTACTATACTATGTTTGTGTGTGATGAGCTTTACTTTTGGACTACCGATGTTTGATTCCGGTATTTTCCTTTATATGGTCAAGTAATGTTTAGACATTTTACCTTGTATGCTTTGATGACACGCCATAATTACTGTGATATTTCCATTTCCAAAATGGGGTGTTACAAGTAAGATACATCAATGAACCAATCATTGATCTATATAGGTGAATATCCACATTTTTACCATTTTCATCTTGCGACAAAGATTTCTTAGCTTCAAAAGGTGTGCTTGTACTCCTTGTATCCATACATGAAAATTTCTTTAAGACTTCAACAACATATTTATCTTGGCTGATAAATATTCGATCCTTCCTCTGTTTGACTCGTAGTCCTAAAAAGAAGGTAAGTTCTCCCATAGAACTCATCTAAAATCTTTGTTTCATCAAAGCTTCAAACTCTTCACACCATGATTTCTTGGTTGAACAAAAAATAATGTCATCAAAATAAACTTGAACTAGGATAATATCCTTAGCATTCTTTTTGATGAATAGAGTTTTGTTAATGGTCCCTCTTCTATATCCATGTTCTGACAAAAAAGTAGACAAAGTTGCATACCAAGCCCTTGGAGCTTGATGTAGACCATAAAGAGCTTTAATGACTTTGTAGACTCTGTTGGGGAATTTAGGATCTACAAAACCTGGAGGTTGTGAAACATATACCTCCTTAGAAATAGTACCTTAAAGAAAGGCACTTTTCACATCCATCTGATAGACTATAAAACCCATATATGATGCAAAGGCCAAAAATAACCTAATGGCTTCTATTCTTGTCACTGTTACAAAAACCTCATCATAGTCTATCCATTCTTCCTGTCTATAGCCTTGAGCAACAAGCCTTGCCTTGTTCCTCACAACAACAAGCCTTGCCTTGTTCCTCACAACAACACCTCTTTCATCCTTCTTATTTCTGAAAACCCACCTAGTACAAATAACTATTTTTCCAGAAGGAAGATCCACAAGAATCCAAACCTTTTGTAGTTCAAATTGAATTAATTCTTCTTGCATGGCATCTAACCTTTCTTTATCAAGAGCTTGAGAAATGTTCTTAGGCTCTACTTGTGATAAGAAACAGGCAAACAAACAATGCTGAGTATCCTTATGATTTGTTCTGTGTTGTTGTTTGACATAGCTCACAAGTTCATGAGTTTTAGTATTAGCTTGAAGTTGTCTTCTAGTTTGCACAGCAGACTTTAGGTCTCCAAGAATTTGTGTTGTAGGATGGTTGTTGTTGACTTTATGAGTGGGAATAATGGAATTTCAGTTTCCAAGTTGTTGAAATCAGTTACTATACCCTGCTCATCATAGGAAGCTTTGGAGAAGATTCCTTCGTTTGGACTAGTATAAGCATCTTCACTGTCCATAGCTTGCAAAATATCTTCCAATGAATCAACAGACTTTGCAGAATTTGACTTAGCAGTACTTGCAGATGAGGTACAGCTAGGTTTAATATGTACTGCTAAGTGTTGTGATTCTAAAGATTCTTCTCCTGGATGCTTAGTAGCAGATGTAGCATTCCTCTCTTGATCTTGAAGCCTCTGAAGCTCTTGTGAGGCTTGATCATCAGTGGATGGTATTGGTTGATTTTTTTGGGGACTGGAAACCATAAGAGAAACAGTAGGCATACTGGGTACATAAATGTGAACATCATCATCCTAAGAATCTGATAAAGAAGGTCCTGCTTGAGTACCTAACTTTGTTGTACCAGCCTCATCACCTACATTGTTAGTTTGACAATCTTTTTGCACAGAATAGTTATCCATGAAGTTAGTTAGATAATCCAAATCAAACATCCAAGCATAACCTATTCCTGGGACATTGGGTTTATTTTCTAAGAAATTAACATAGGCATTTTCTTTAACTTTTCTAGATGCCAAGTTATAAACCCTATATGCTTTACTTTGCAATGAATATCCTACTAGATATCCTGAATCAGAGTTTCCATCAAACTTCCCCAATTGATCAAGAGTATTCAAAATAAACAAATGACACCCAAAAGGTCTTAAATGACTTATGGTTGGCTTAACACCAGTCAAAAGTTCATAAGGTGTTTTGTTTTGAGGCTTGGTCATTAAGACTCTATTTAACACATAACATGTAGTATTGATTGATTCTGCCCAAAAGGTATTTGGCAAAAGAGAATCAGATAGCATAGTCCTAGCAGCCTCAATTAGTATCCTATTTTTCCTTTCAGCTAATCCATATTGTTGTGGAGTCCTAGGATTGCTAAATTGTCTCTTGATTCCATTAGACCTACAGAATTCATCAAATTCAGTATTCTTAAATTATGTCCCATTATATGTCCTAATGATTAAGACTTGTTTAGTGAATTGCTTTTCAAATAAAGTGATAAAGTCCTTAATTAATTCATTGGTCTCATTTTTATGAGCTAAAAAGAAAACCCAACTGAATCTACTAAAATCATCAGTTATAACTAGGCAAAAGGTCTTATGGCTAATACTTGTAACAAAAAACTGGACCAAATAAATCCATATGCAAAAGTTGCAAGGGTTTAGTCACAAAATTTATAGTCTTGGTCTTACAAGAAGCTCTATGTTGTTTACCTTTTTAAGAAGCAGTACATGTGAAATCATTTTGAAAAAAATTTGTTAGGGTACCTTAAGTAGTAATACAAGGTTTTTGCCTAGTATAAAAAGTTATCGTCCGACCTTTTCGAATTGATTACTGGTTTAAAGTGCGATTCAGTCGTCTTTTGGTGGAAAACAAATATAATGGTCGTTGTAGTAAAAATAAATGTGCAAGACTTTAAAGTAAATGAAGGTAATTAAAACTAAAACTAATTAAAGGTAAATGGTGCAATATTAAGACTTTTAAAAGTAAATTAATTAAATGACGTAAAATTAAAAACTTGAAAAGTAAATGGCGAAAAATTAAGGCTTGACGAAAAGTAAATTTGAAAATTAAATAAGACAAAACAAGTAAAAATAAAGCTAAGTAAAGTTAAGACAAGACAATTAAAATAAAGCTAAGTAAAAATGGCGGGAAAAATAAATTTCAAAATTAAATTGGACAAAACTGAAATAAATTCGCAATATATAAAAATATGAATTAAAATCGCAAATAAACAACAATTCCGCAATTAGCAAAGTCTAAGATTTCGCAATCGTGAAATTGAGAAGAATCCGCAATGCTAAATAAGTGAGATTTCGTAAAAAAAGAATGATTCCGCAATCCTTGTTAAGATTCCGCAATGCTGGAATTAGACATAAATCCCGCAATGACCAAAAGAGGTTAATTCCGCAATACAAAAAAAAACTCAAGATTCCGCAATACATAAACATTCAATTTCGCAATACCCACGAATGACAAGATTTCGCAATTCTTAAAGGTAAAGATTCCGCAATACCTCACTTGGAATAATTTCGCAATGAGGAAAAACAAGTAAGATTTCGCAATGCAGAAAATATTCAATGTCGCAATACACAAGGTATTGCGAAATCGAATCAGCTTTTCCTAAAAACTAGGAAAACGTAAAAGTACGAAAATAAGCACTTAAATCTTAACTTTTTAAGGACAATAAGCAAAATAAAACACCAATAAGCTAACTAAAAAGCCTAGATTAATGCTAAAACTTATAAACACTTTAAAAACAAATCACGAAATTTAAAAAGATTTAAACTTTATGTAAAAATAAGATGAAAAAGATTATGATTAAGAACACGAAATCAACACGAACAAAGAGTATGAAAAGATTAAGATTAAACAAACAAGAAAGGAAGAATGAGATGATTAAAAAGCTAGAATTTAAAAGATTAAAGATTAAAGATTCAAAACAAGATTAAAGCTTTAGAACATGAAATAAAACTAGAGAGAGAAAGTAAAAACTACACTACTCCTAATCTAAACTAACTACTCCTAAATGACTAACACCCTCCTAATGTGTCATTAGGAGGGTATATATAGGAAGTGAGGAGTGCATGTGTTGCTTCCTTCTTTCTTTCTCTTTCTCGTTCTCGTCTTTTAATTCTTTGTCTTTCTCGACGTCGTCTCGGGATTTGTCTATATAAATTGAACTTGGAATACGAAGATTTTCACTAAGTATCAAAGTTCGTTGTTCCGATCTTTTCGAATTGATTTCCAGTCTAAAGTGCGACTCAATTGTATTTTGGTGAAAAAGAGAATGGTTTGGTTTGATTATCTATTTTAAACTAAAAGCAAGTATGGAAATGTCGTTGAGAAAAGTAGAAGCTTTTAAGAATTTAAACTATAAAGTTATTTGGAAAAACACTTAAAACATAAAACTTGTAAAACTTTAAAACTTAAAAACTTATTCTATCGGAATATAACAAGTCCTTTCTATCGGAATGCACCAAAGTTAAATCCATCGGAATATAATTAAAACAAGTCATCGGAATAATACAAGTGAATGTCCATCGGAATATCAAAGTCCATTCTGTCGCAATGATGACAATCGGAATGTCCTAGATCACAATGTCCAGATCGGAATATTCTAAATACCTCTGTCGCAATGTCCAGATCGGAAAGTTGTAAACTAAAATTTGGCAGATTTTCGTCTTAAAAAGGACCTTAGTCCCATCGGAATATGCGATCGCAATGAGCGATCGCAATCCCAGATCGGAATAAGGGGGAAATAACCAAGTGATCGCAAAGTAAAACCCTCAATGGGTTATTGCGATCTAAACAAGCAATCCGTCGGAATATGCAAATCCCCAATATTGCGATGAAAACAAGCTTAATCCGAAATTGGTGGTAAGCTTAAAACTCAATAAGCACATACAATAAGCTAACTTATCCGAATCTTAAACAACTCAAAAAGCTTAAATTTGACAACTTTTAAAACATAAAAGATCATAAACTTTATGAAAGGAACTTTTAGATGACTAAAACCTTTGAGAAATCCGAAAACCAATAAGCTAAAACTTGAAATAAGCCAATAAGCATAAAGAGCTTATAGCTTATACGTGTATGAGCTTATGTAGGAACAAGAAAGATTAACCTTTAATCACGAAAACATCAAATCAAACGAATAAAGTATGAATTTCGGATCAAAAGATAAAGTAAACCAAGAAATGTAGAAGGAGATTAAAGAACTTAAAACTTGAACTTGATTAATGGAATCCAAAATACAAAAAGCTTAAACTTGAAAGATTTAAAGAAGGAAAAGATGAAAGACTTAGTGAGAGAAAGTTTAGAACTTTCTCTCTCTAAAAACTAGAAAGGAAAAATTAAAAGTGCAACTAGCTAACCACCCTCCTAATGTGATGAGGAGGGTATTTATAGGCTAAGTGGGAGGTGAATGTGTGGCGTGCTTCCTTCTTTCTTTTCTTCTCGACTCGATTTAATTCTTTGTCTTTCTCGACGTCGTCTCGGGATTTGAACTCGTCTTAATAATATTCTTCTATAATTTAGACTTGAGTTCTTCGACTTCATTAAACTTCCGTCTTTAGACTTTTTCTTCGATAAATCTTCAGAATAGGTCTTGGACATCCGTTCTTTAAACACTCTTGATCTCTTGACTTCGTCTTTTCTCGTTTTCTTCGATAAAAGCCCGTGAAAGCCCGTGTTTTCTTCCTTTTTCATCTTTTGGTCCTAAAACACAATAAAAACACAAACCACGCATAATTTCGACTTTTACGACATAAAATACACGTTTTGGTCTTGTTACTATTGGAAATAAGTGGTAAAAGGATAAGTGTTTTCACACTTATTAAATCCCCTACACTTGACCATTGCAATGTCCTCATGCAATGCATTAATTTTAAAGCACGGTTTATATTTTAAATCATAAATAACCTATCTTGGCCTTTATTAAATACTAAACATTTAAAGAAAATAAAAAGATAGAAACAAATCAAAGACTTACATTGCGTTTTGGCTGCTATGAACGTTTATCATCCTCAAGTTTAACGTTCCCCATACCAAGCTTAAAAACGAGATCATTGTTATTATAAGTTAGCAAACTAACACGAATTTATGTGGGCCAATTATTTACTTAGACTCCCTTATTCCTAGGTGTATCTCTTATATTTTATTTTTGTCTTGAATGATCACGTCATAGGAACTTGCGAAAAGTTCTTGTTCTTAACCCGTGAGAGTTAAGACTTTCGCGTTTTAAAGTTCCCTATATAAAAGCCTAGCAAAACTTGACTTAAACACGTTAAGGATACTAGCTAGAGTAAACTTAGATAAGTAAACTTGGGTTGAGTCAAAATATTCACGACTTTGAAAAATTTAAAACCACTTTATTGAAAATTTATTCTAGTAAGGAAAGAAAATAACCATAACAAAGGAAAATACAACTATACAACTAGGCCAAAATAGATTAAAAATTTTGAAAAATGTCGAAAAATCAAATTTTCCGGTTAAAATGAGGACAAATTCATGGAAAAGACCACTTACTTCGATAGAAGTCCCCCCAACACTTGATATAAACATTGTCCTCAATGTTTAAGCATGTGGGAGTAAACTCCCCTACACTTAGGACATTGTGCACTTTGGTTAAGTCTTGCTAAGGAAAGGACAACTATAGTGATTTCAATGTGAACATATAAGATATGAAAAATTGAATCACGACAGTTTAGGATAGAACCAGGAAGATGGGAACACGGGATTACGGTTCGTCAAAAGTCATCAAGGTGCACTTTGAAGCTTGAATCCCTGCACAGAATAAGAAACAAGACAACAACACATACGGGGCTCCCCTACACTTATTATAAAAGCAGTAAAGGATAGATCACGGGTTGCCTCCCGAGAAGCGCTTGTTTTTTGTAACCGAGTCACGAGCCTGACTCGACCCAAATTTAGTTCATGGGAAACATGGTGAGGGATGGAATCATCTCATGAGAGATGTCCTCACCAAAGTACAACTTCAAACGCTGGCCATTCACCTTGAAATTGGGCCCATTTGGCTGAGAAAGCTCAATGGTGCCATAGGGAAAGACTTTGGCGACGGTGAATGGACCAGACCAGCGGCTCTTCAACTTGCCCGAGAAGATCTTCAACCGAGAGTTAAAAAGTAAGACTTGATCACCAACGTGGAACTCTCGGTTCTTGATTCTTGCGTCATGGATGGTCTTGGTCTTCTCCTTGTAGATCAGTGAGTTCTCGTAAGCTTCATTCCTCAGTTCGTTAAGCTCGTTGAGTTGAATCTTGCGAAGATTACCGTCTTTGTTGATGTCGAAGTTAGCCCACTCCAAGGCCCAGTATGCCTTATGTTCTAGCTCGATGGGGAGGTGGCATGCTTTCCCGTACACAAGACTATAAGGAGTACAACCGATCGGCGTCTTATAGGCGGTACGGAAAGCACACAAAGCATCATCTAACTTATCGGCCCACGCGGCACGATTCTCTCCCACAGTACGTTCCAGAATTCGCTTCAATCCACGGTTGGAAATCTCGGCTTGCCCATTGGTTTGGGGATGATAGGCGGTGGAAAGACGATGTTTAACACCATACTTAGCCATGACTCTTGCAAATTGATCATTGCAAAAATGAGTCCCGCGGTCACTAATTATAGCACGAGGAACACCGAATCGAGCAAACAGCTGCTTCAAAAAGTTCACAACCACCCTCGCATCGTTCGTTGGGAGAGGCTTAGCTTCAACCCATTTAGAAACGTAGTCAACGGCTACGAGGATGTACTTGTTCCCTTTGGATGATGGAAATGGCCCCATAAAGTCGATGCCCCATACGTCAAAGATTTCACATTCTTGTATGAAATTTTGAGGCATCTCATCTTTATGTGTGATCTTGCCTTGTCTTTGGCAAGCATCACAATGCTTAACCATTTCGTGAGCGTCACGATAAATGGTGGGCCAATAGAATCCTGAGTCAAACACTTTCTTAGCGGTGTAGTTGGGACCAAAGTGACCACCGGTGGGTCATTTATGGCAAGCATCAAGGATTTGCAAAGCTGCCGGTACATCAACACATCGACGAATGATCAGATCAGCGCATTGTTTGAAGAGATAAGGGTCATCCCCGAAGTAAGTCTTAACATCTTTAAAGAACTTCTTCTTTTCTTGGGATGTTAACCTAATACTAGGTTTTGCAACCAAATTATCAAAGTTCAAGTTCGTTATAGTTCCGAATCTTTTCGAATTGAAAACCGGTCTAAAGTGCGACTCAATCGTCTTTTGGTGAATCAAAGGTTTGGTTGATTTTGTTTTAAACTAATTGCAAGTAATTAAAGTGTCGTTTAGTAAAATGGAAGAATAAAGATTAATATTAAAAGTGACGAGTAAAAATAATGCATATAAACTTAAAGGTGACAATGGACAAATACTAACTCACTAAATTAAACTAACTCTTGGAAAATTCTCAGAAAAATAACAAGTACTATAAGAAAGTTATATCGAAAGAAACCAAAACAACCCAAAAAGGTACCCGATCGGAATGTTTTCCGATCGGTTGATCGGAATGTTGACGGAGCAATTCAATCGGAATAGTGGGAAAGTGGGTACCAATCGGAATACGGGGAAACCCCAATCGGAATAATGCTCAAAGATCAAACCAATCGGAATGGGGGAATAAGCTACAATCGGAAAAAGGGACAAGTCCTACCGTCGGAATGCTTGTGGTGCCAATCCGAATATCAAAGACTTAATCCGATCACTCGATCGGAAAGTGGAGATGGGACCCGTCGAAATAAGGGGCAATCGGAAAGGGGCCTAACAACATTCCTAAAATCAAGGAAATTGGTTATGGTGGTACACCGGTCGGAAAGCCAATCGGAAAAGGGCTTTTAAACCCTTTCCGAAATCTATGGAAATGGGGAAAAGCAAGGTAAAAAGCTAAAGTAATAAGCTAGTACCAAAACTTATCAATCCAAATACAAAATCGAATCAAACAAGCACTTAGATCAACTTATCTAACTCGAAATCAAGCAACTTTTTAGATCAAACAATAAAAACATAAACTTTTTAATAAAACTTTTTAATAAGAAAAATAAGATAATCATAAAAATAAGCCAAAAAGCACAAAAGTCTTCAAGCTTAATCAAATGAAAACTTATAAAATGATCAAAAGATTAACTTTTTAGTATGAAATCAATTAGAACAACACGGATCACATGATAATCACACCAAAATCAATCTTAAATCAAAGAAAAGTAGAATGAGATTAAGAGATAAAAGCTTAAAATGGAACTTGATTAATAAAATTAAGCAATACAAAGAGTTAATCTTGAAAGATTAAAAGAAAAAGATGAACTAGTGAGAGAAAGTTTAAGACTTTCTCTCTCTAAAAACTAAAAAGTGAAAAAATTAACTAAAAATCTAACTCTCTCCTAATGACCATTAGGAGGGTATTTATAGGGAAGGTGGAAGGAGTGCATGTGTTGCATCTTCTTTCTTGCTTTCTTCACGTTTTCTCGACTGGACTTTAATTCTTCGTCTTTGTCGTCTCGGGATTTGAACTTGTCTTTTTAATTTTCTTCTTCTATTAGACTTAAGTTCTTCGACTTCGTTAAACTTCCGTCTTTTGACTTTTTCTTCGATAAATCTTCAGAATAGGCCTCGGACTTCCGTTCTTTTTGCACTCTTGATCTTTTGACTTCGTCTTTTTCCCGTTTTCTTCAGTAAAAGCCTGTGTTTTCTTCCTTTTTCATATTTAGGTCCTAAAACACAATAAAAACACAAACCACGCATAATTCCGACTTTTACGACATAAATCACACGTTTTGGTCTTGTTATTATTGGAAATAAGTGGTAAAAGGATAAGTGTTTTCACACTTATTAAATCCCCTACACTTGACCATTGCAATGCCCTCATGCAATGCATTAATTTAAAAGCACGGTTTACATTCTCCATCATAAATAACCCACCTTGGCCTTTATTAAATACTAAACATAAAAGATAGAAATAAGTAAAGAAATTAAAAACTTACATTGGATTTTGGCGGCCATGAACGTTCATCATACTCAAGTTTCACGTTCCCCAAACCAAGCTTAAAAACGAGATCATTGTTATTATAAGTTAGCAAACTATCACGAACTCATGTGGGCCAATTATTCACTTAGACTCCCTTATTCCTAGGTGTATCTCTTATATTTTATTTTTGTCTTGAATGATCACGAGGATGCATTGTTTGACTTATTTCGATAGTTATTTAGTCCGAAAATAAGGTGAACGATTTAATCAATAGTTAGCTAAAGGACCAAATCTTTTAAAACTGCTTCTCGGGATATCAGAAAGTTCATATCTTGGCATAACTTGGTTCGCGATTTGAGACCTTTCTCGGGCCGATATTTGGCAGCGACTTCATACTTCGAATCTTCGAGAGACGTTCTTGAAATTATGGTCTTCTCTTCATAATAGGAATTTCTTCACTTGAAGTTTTTGAGAGATTCTTCATCTTTGGACCACGACTTCTTCATTTTTCTCCAATCTTTATTTTGGACTTTGATATACAACGATCCGCCTCCTTTTAAGACTTGGATCTATTTATCCTCATACCTTGTTAGGGTCTTTTCGGATAGACTTCTCCATGACTTTTGGGGAGTTCTTGCTTTTCGTCGTGTGTCTCGATCCTTCATATTGATTTTCGATAAATGATTCTTCACATCACTTTTGGATCTTTAGCAACAAAATGTAGCCCTCATGCCTTGTTAGGGCCTTTTCGGACTCGCCAATCTTCGCGCCCCGCTTCATAAGTTATGCCTTGGCTATGAACTCTCGTCATTACCGAGCAACTTTTAAACGATCTGGGGCTAGAAGCTAAGTAACCTTTTAAATCGTACAACCTTATTTATTAGCAGATAATTTATTAACAAGCGGAGGGAGAATAGGCTTATAATTAACTCACATAAATTCACGAAAGAATACCGAACTTATAATTGACTCTATCATCTCTCGTTCTCCACAGTTTAAAATCTCAAGTAATGAGACTCGTGGATGCTTAGCCTATTAAATCAAAGTTTTGGGTTTTCGAGTCGCCTATAGGATCTTGCAAATTCTTGGACTTTTTCAAGCTTAGAAATCGCATCTTAAAGTTCCCTTGATAACCGACTCTCTAGGATCAATTATAGGAACTTGCGAAAAGTTCTTGTTCTTAACCCGTGAGAGCTAAGACTTTCGCGTTTTATAGCTCCCTATATAATAGCCTAGCAAAACTTGACTTAAACACGTTAAGGATACTAGCTAGAGTAAACTTAGGCAAGTAAACTCGGGTTGAGTCAAAATGTTCACGACTAAGAAAAATCTAAAACCACTTTATTGAAAATTTATTCAAGCAAAGGAAACATAACAAGGGCAAATACAACTATACAATTAGGCCAAAATAGACTAAAAATTTTGAAAAATGTCGAAAAATCAAATTTTCCGGTTAAAATGAGGGCAAATTCATGGAAAAGACCACTTACTTCGATAGAAGTCCCCCCTACACTTGAGATAAACATTGTCCTCAATGTTTAAGCATGTGGGAGTAAACTCCCCTACACTTAGGACATTGTGCACTTTGTTTAAATTTTGCTAAGGAAAGGACCACTAAAGTGAATTCAATGTGAACATAAATAATATGAAATATTGAATCACAAGAGTTTAGGATAGAACCGGGAAGATAGGAAACACGGTATCACGGTTCGTCAAAAGTCATCAAGATGCTTTCTAAAGCTTTAATCCCTGCACAGCACAAGAAACAAGACAACAACATATGCGGGGCTCCCCCTACACTTATTATGCAAGCAGTAAAGGATAGAACACGGGTTGCCTCCCGAGAAGCGCTTGTTTTTGTTCACCGAGTCATGAGCCTGACTCGACCCAATTTTAGTTCATGGGGAACGTGGTGAGGGATGGAATCATCTCCTGTGAGATGTCCTCACCAAAGTACAGCTTTAAACGCTGGCCATTCACCTTGAAATTGGGCCCATTCGGCTGAGAAAGCTCAATGGTCCCATACGGAAAGACTTTGGCGACGGTGAATGGACCAGACCAGCGGCTCTTCAACTTGCCAGAGAAGATCTTCAACCGAGAGTTAAAGAGTAGAACTTGATCTCCAACGTGGAACTCTCGGTTCTTGATTTTAGCATCGTGGATCATCTTTGTCTTCTCCTTGTAGATCAGCGAGTTCTCATAAGCTGCATTCCTCAGTTCATTTAGCTCGTTGAGTTGAACCTTGCGATGATCACCGGCTTTGATGATGTCGAAGTTAGCCCACTTCAAGGCCCAGTGTGCCTTATGTTCCAGCTCGATGGGTAGGTGGCAGGCTTTCCCGTACACAAGACGATAGGGTGTACAACCGATCGGGGTCTTGTAAGCAGTACGGAAAGCCCACAGAGCATCATCTAACTTATCGGCCCACGCGGCACGATGCTCTCCCACAGTACGCTCCAAAATTCTCTTCAAGCCACGATTGGAAATTTCGGCTTGCCCATTGGTTTGGGGATGATAGGCAGTGGAAAGACGGTGATTGACACTATACTTTGCCATGACTCTTGCAAATTGATCGTTGCAAAAATGAGTCCCGCGGTCACTGATGATATCACGAGGAACGCCAAATCGAGCGAAAAGCTGCTTCAAAAAGTTCACAACCACCCTCGCATCATTCGTAGGAAGAGCCTTAGCTTCAACCCATTTAGAGACGTAGTCGACGGCGACGAGGATGTACTTGTTCCCTTTGGAGGATGGAAATGGCCCCATAAAGTCGATGCCCCATACGTCAAAGATTTCACATTCCTGTATGAAATTTTGAGGCATCTCGTCCTTATGTGTGATCTTGCCCTGACGTTGGCAAGCATCACAATGCTTAACCATTTCGTGAGCGTCACGATAAATGGTAGGCCAGTAGAATCCGGAATCAAACACTTTCTTAGCGGTGTAGTTG
Source organism: Glebionis coronaria (assembly GCA_025667525.1). Classification (NCBI taxonomy): domain Eukaryota; kingdom Viridiplantae; phylum Streptophyta; class Magnoliopsida; order Asterales; family Asteraceae; genus Glebionis; species Glebionis coronaria. The sequence continues at coordinate 339,556,846 of CM046880.1, read as the reverse complement.
GGACCAAAGTGACCACCGGTGGGTCCTTTGTGGCAAGCTTGGAGGATGTCAAAAGCTGCCGGTCCGTCAACACATCGACGAATAATTAGATCAGCACACTGTTTGAATAGATAAGGGTCATCCCAAAAGTAAGTCTTGACATCATTCAAGAACTTCTTCTTTTGTTGGGATGTTAACCCGTGGATGAGAATACCACCCGCTAAGTAGTTTGCAATGTCTGCAAACCACGGGGTGCCATCAAGGTTGAGATTTATAGACATTAGAGTCTCCAGGGGAAAAGAGTCATTGATCTCTTTGTTCGGATGATCCCCCTGATATGGATCCTCAAGTCGACTCAAATGATCCGCGGCCAGGTTTTCGGCTCCCTTCTTATCACGAATTTCAATGTTGAATTCTTGAAGGAGCAAAACCCAGCGAAGAAGTCTTGGCTTAGAATCGTTCTTTGTCATCAAGTACTTCAACGCGGAATGGTCCGTGTATACGATGGTGGTGGATAAAACAAGATAGGGGCGAAATTTCTCAAAAGCATAGACAACAGCTAAAAGCTCTTTTTCGGTTGTCGTATAGTGCAGTTGAGCCCCCGTCATTGTTTTGCTAGCGTAGTGGATTGGTTGGAAGTGTTTATTCACTCTTTGGCCCAAAACCGCACCAATAGCAAAGTCGCTAGCATCGCACATCAATTCAAAAGGCAGCTCCCAATTAGGGGTAACCAAGACTGGTGCCTTAGTTAGCTTATCCTTGAGAAGATTGAAGGCTTCGAGACACTCTTTAAAAAAGATAAAAGGAGTATCTTTTTCCAAGAGGTGGGTCATCGGGCGAGCGATTTTAGAGAAATCTTGAATGAATCTATGATAGAAGCCCGCATGACCCAGAAAGCTTCTCACACCCTTCACGGTTGAAGGTGGAGGTAATTTGGCTATGACATCTACTTTAGCACGGTCGACTTCAAGACCGGCTTTAGAGATTTTGTGTCCTATCACAATGCCTTCTTTTACCATAAAATGGCATTTTTCCCAATTCAGAACAAGGCGAGTGTCTTCGCACCGCTTAAGCATACGTTCCAAATTGGCAAGGCAAGCAGAGAAGGAATCCCCGAAGACCGAGAAATCATCCATGAAGACTTCCATGGTTTGCTCAACCATGTCATGGAAGATAGCCAACATACACCTTTGGAAAGTCCCGGGGGCATTGCATAAGCCAAAAGGCATTCTTTTATAAGCAAATGTGCCGTAGGGACAAGTGAATGTTGTCTTCTCTTGATCTTGGGGATCGATGGGTATTTGAAAATAACCCGAGAAACCATCCAGAAAGCAGTAATATTCATTACCAGCTAGACGTTCAAGCATTTGGTCCATAAAAGGTAGAGGGAAATGATCCTTTCTCGTGGCATCATTGAGTTTGCGGTAGTCTATACAAACTCTCCACCCAGTAACGAGACGGGTAGGAATTAACTCGTTGTTTGCATTGGGCACAACGGTGATTCCGCCTTTCTTAGGCACACAATGGACTGGACTAACCCACGGTGAATCCGAAATAGGGTAAATCATACCCGCATCAAGAAGTTTGATAACCTCTTTTTTGATGACTTCATGTATTTTAGGATTCACCCTTCGTTGACTTTGAATTGTGGGTTTAAAGTCGTCCTCCATGAGAATTTTATGTGTGCAGAAATGAGGATCAATTCCACGGATGTCCGAGATTTTCCAAGTGATAGCGCGTTTATGCTTCTTCAACACAGCGACAAGTCGGGCTTTTTCGTCTTCTTTCAGATCCTTTGCGATGATGACCGGTAGCTTCTCGTCGTCTTCCAGAAAAACGTACTCAAGATGAGGCGGTAAGTCCTTAAGCTCAAGAGTAGGAGGATCCTCAATAGATGGTGAAACTAACGATGGATCATCATTAGTCACCTCTTTAGGAGCAGGAGGAGAGAACGGGTCCTCATTGAGAAGTCTCTCAATAGTACGAATATCTTCATCCCAATTGGTGGACAAATTATTATACTTAATATCAAGAGGACCCAAGCTAGCTTCGAAGTCATCCAAGTCACTTTCTCCAAAAGGAGTCAATGCTGGAGCAATTGAGGCAACGGTCTCAACAGTGGGCAGAGAAAAAGGAGTACTTTTGCAAGCATCATGAAAATGTTCTTCACAAGCCTCATCGAGAACATCAATAGCATTAACACTCTCATATGAATAAGGTTGCTTAGAAATCTTACCCATGTTGAAGACAATTTGATCGTCACCAACTCTCATGATTATTTCGCCTGCGGCAACATCAATGAGAGTGCGACCGGTCCTCAGAAATGGACGTCCAACGATTAATGGAACACGGGGATCCATCTCGTAGTCAACGACGACAAAATCCGCCGGGAAGGTGAATTTGTCGACGCCAACAAAGACATCTTCGGCTATCCCCACTGGATAAGCAACCGTACGGTTGGCTAATTCCAAAGTCATTTTAGTGGGGACTAGCTCGGGGAGAGATAATTGCTTCCAAACACTTAAGGGCATTAAGTTTATACTGGCACCTAGATCGGCTAGGGCCATGTAATTCTCTACTCCCGGGAAGTTGCAAGGAATCAAGAAGCGACCCGGATCACCAAGTTTGGTGGGCAATTGCCTTAAGAGCACTGCGGAGCAATTCTCATTAAGGTGAGTCTGAGCAATGTCAAGGAGCTTTTCTTTATCACTTAAAAGATCTTTAAACATCTTAGCGTATTTGGGCATGTGAGCGAGAGCCTCGGCAAAGGAGATGTTAAAATTCAGTTGTTTAAACATTTTAAGAAAGTTTGAAACTTGAATATCATCCTTGCTCTTTTGCTTCTCTTTCCTCAACCTTGAAGGATAAGGTATATTGGATGAAGAAGAAGGCTTTAAGGGAATAGGATCACTCACAACCATGGGTGGTGGGGAAATGGGGATAGAAGGTGAAGGAGGTGAATAAAGTTGCTCTTTTTCCTTGTTCACAATCACGGGTGGAGGTGTAGGAAGCTCGGGTTCCATATAACCTTTTCCACTACGAGTGGTGATTGCTTTCATCTCCCCCCTTGGATTCGCAACGGTATTACTCGGAAGAGGACCCGAGGAAGAGGGTTGATTACTTTGGATGAGCGAACCAATCATATCACGAAGGTGAAGAGCTTGATTGTTAAAAGAGTTTTGCATATTGGCATTAATATCATTGCTGTGTTTGGCCATATCATTCCTTAGCTCGGCTCGAATATCGCTCCCTTGTTTCACCATGTCATTCTTCAAGTTTACAAATTGACTCTGAAGATTCGTCACCATCTCACGATTAGTCTTCATGAACGTCTCGACGTCTTGGTTTACGGCCATCGGTTGATTGAGAGGTGGAGCTTGGTAAGCTTGAGAATTTCCTTGAGTTGGGTATGGGTTTCTTTGGGATTGATATTGATTTTGGGCACGAGGTTGGAATTGGTTGTTGCGGTTGTAGCTTTGTTGTTGGTTTTGGTTTGCAGGAGGAAAACCGGGAGGAGCAAGATAATTGTTGGAGCGATAACTTAGCAAGTTACGGTCTCCTTGAGGGCGAGCTTGATAGCCTCCCGTAGGATAAGTACCATATGCTGCGTTAACGTCTTCAGAATAATTGCCGTGAGTAGAAGGACACTCAATGTAGGAATGAGGACCACCACATGTGTCACAAGAGAGAACAACGGCTTTAGCTTGTTGAGTTTGGTTGGAAGTCAAAATTTGGAGACTTTTGTTAATATCAAGAATAGCACGTTCCAAAATAGACGGGTTGGTGGTGGAAGAAGTAGATGAAACATTGACTCTCTGATTAGATCTTGAGGATGCGGAAGAATCCCAATTCTTGTGGTGAGTAGTCATGTTTTCAATCAACTCTCGACACTCCTCTGGTCTCCTTTTCATAAAAGTACCACCGGCGGCGGCATTGATCGTGTCACGATCACGAAAAGTGAGACCATTGTAAAAGGTGTCAATGAGAGTGACGGGGAGCATATTGTGATTAGGACAGCGGTCGATCAAATCATTGTAACGTTCCCAAGCATCGAAAAGCGATTCATCATTCTCTTGCATAAATCCACTGATTTGGTTACGAAGGCTAGTGACCATGGATGGGGGAAAGTAGCGCGATAAAAAGCGTTGAGTCATGTCGTTCCACGTATGAATAGAATTCTTAGGAAGACGGTCAAACCATTTTTCGGCATGGTGAGAAAGCGAGTGTGGAAAAAGTTGAAGGCGAAGGTCATCCATAGGTTTTGCAACCAAATTATCAAAGTTCAAGTTCGTTATAGTTCCGAATCTTTTCGAATTGAAAACCGGTCTAAAGTGCGACTCAATCGTCTTTTGGTGAATCAAAGGTTTGGTTGATTTTGTTTTAAACTAATTGCAAGTAATTAAAGTGTCGTTTAGTAAAATGGAAGAATAAAGATTAATATTAAAAGTGACGAGTAAAAATAATGCATATAAACTTAAAGGTGACAATGGACAAATACTAACTCACTAAATTAAACTAACTCTTGGAAAATTCTCAGAAAAATAACAAGTACTATAAGAAAGTTATATCGAAAGAAACCAAAACAACCCAAAAAGGTACCCGATCGGAATGTTTTCCGATCGGTTGATCGGAATGTTGACGGAGCAATTCAATCGGAATAGTGGGAAAGTGGGTACCAATCGGAATACGGGGAAACCCCAATCGGAATAATGCTCAAAGATCAAACCAATCGGAATGGGGGAATAAGGCTACAATCGGAAAAAGGGACAAGCCCTACCGTCGGAATGCTTGTGGTGCCAATCCGAATATCAAAGACTTAATCCGATCACTCGATCGGAAAGTGGAGATGGGACCCGTCGGAATAAGGGGCAATCGGAAAGGGGCCTAACAACATTCCTAAAATCAAGGAAATTGGTTATGGTGGTACACCGGTCGGAAAGCCAATCGGAAAAGGGCTTTTAAACCCTTTCCGAAATCTATGGAAATGGGGAAAAGCATGGTAAAAAGCTGAAGTAATAAGCTAGTACCAAAACTTATCAATCCAAATACAAAATCGAATCAAACAAGCACTTAGATCAACTTATCTAACTCGAAATCAAGCAACTTTTTAGATCAAACAATAAAAACATAAACTTTTTAATAAAACTTTTTAATAAGAAAAATAAGATAATCATAAAAATAAGCCAAAAAGCACAAAAGTCTTCAAGCTTAATCAAATGAAAACTTATAAAATGATCAAAAGATTAACTTTTTAGTATGAAATCAATTAGAACAACACGGATCACATGATAATCACACCAAAATCAATCTTAAATCAAAGAAAAGTAGAATGAGATTAAGAGATAAAAGCTTAAAATGGAACTTGATTAATAAAATTAAGCAATACAAAGAGTTAATCTTGAAAGATTAAAAGAAAAAGATGAACTAGTGAGAGAAAGTTTAAGACTTTCTCTCTCTAAAAACTAAAAAGTGAAAAAATTAACTAAAAATCTAACTCTCTCCTAATGACCATTAGGAGGGTATTTATAGGGAAGGTGGAAGGAGTGCATGTGTTGCATCTTCTTTCTTGCTTTCTTCACGTTTTCTCGACTCGACTTTAATTCTTCGTCTTTGTCGTCTCGGGATTTGAACTTGTCTTTTTAATTTTCTTCTTCTATTAGACTTAAGTTCTTCGACTTCGTTAAACTTCCGTCTTTTGACTTTTTCTTCGATAAATCTTCAGAATAGGCCTCGGACTTCCGTTCTTTTTGCACTCTTGATCTTTTGACTTCGTCTTTTTCCCGTTTTCTTCAGTAAAAGCCTGTGTTTTCTTCCTTTTTCATATTTAGGTCCTAAAACACAATAAAAACACAAACCACGCATAATTCCGACTTTTACGACATAAATCACACGTTTTGGTCTTGTTATTATTGGAAATAAGTGGTAAAAGGATAAGTGTTTTCACACTTATTATAACCCTTTGATGAGAATACCACTCGCTAAGTAGTTTGCAATGTCCGCAAACCACGGGGTGTAATCAAGATTGGAATTGATAGACATTAAGGTCTCAAGGGGAAAAGAGTCATTGATCTCTTTGTTCGGATGATCCCCTTGATAAGGATCCTCAAGTCTACTTAGATGATCCGCGGCTAGGTTTTCAGCTCCCTTCTTGTCACGAATTTCAATTTTAAATTCTTGTAGTAGCAAAACCCAGCGAAGAAGTCTTGGCTTAGAATCTTGTTTAGTTAACAAGTACTTCAACGCGGAATGGTCCGTGTACACGATGGTAGTGGAAAGGACAAGATAGGGGCGAAATTTTTCAAAAGAATAGACAACAGCTAAAAGCTCTTTTTCGGTTGTCGTGTAATGCAATTGAGCCCCTATCATTGTCTTGCTAGCATAATGGATTGGTTGGAAGTGTTTATTCACTCTTTGGCCCAAAACCGCTCCAATAGCAAAGTCGCTAGCATCGCACATCAATTCGAAAGGTAGCTCCCAATTAGGGGTAACCAAGACCGGTGCCTTAGTTAGCTTATCCTTAAGAAGGTCGAAGGCTTCAATACACTCTTTGGAAAAGATAAAAGGAGTATCTTTTTCCAAGAGGTGGGTCATCGGGCGAGCGATTTTAGAAAAATCTTTGATAAATCGACGGTAGAAGCCCGCATGACCCGGAAAACATCTCACACCCTTCACGGTTGAAGGTGGAGGTAATTTGGCTATGACATCCACTTTAGCACGGTCCACTTCAAGATCGGCTTTAGAGATTTTATGTCCCAGCACAATGCCTTCTTTTACCATGAAATGGCATTTTTCCCAATTCAGAACAAGGCGAGTGTCTTCACACCGCTTAAGCATGCGTTCCAAATTGGCAAGGCAAGAAGAGAAGGAATCACCATAGACGGAGAAATCATCCTTGAAGACTTCCATAGTTTCTTCAACCATGTCATGGAAGATCGCCATCATACACCTTTGGAATGTCCCAGGAGCATTGCACAAGCCGAAAGGCATGCCTTTGTAAGCAAATGTTCCATAAGGGCAAGTGAATGTGGTTTTCTCTTGGTCTTGGGGATCGATGGGTATTTGAAAATAACCCGAGAAACCGTCTAAGAAGCAGTAATAGTCATTACCCACTAGACGTTCAAGCATTTGGTCCATGAAAGGAAGGGGAAATGATCCTTTCTCGTAGCATCATTGAGTTTGCGATAGTCTATACAAACTCTCCACCTTGTAACGAGACGAGTAGGAATCAACTCGTTGTGTTCGTTGGGCACAACGGTGATTCCACCTTTCTTAGGCACACAATGGACTGGACTAACCCATGGGGAATCCGAGATAGGATAGATCATGCCTACATCAAGAAGTTTGATAACCTCTTTTTTGATAACGTCCCCTTCTTTGGCTTTGAATAGTGGGTTTAAAGTCGTCCTCCATGAGAATTTTATGTATGAAAAAGTGAGGATCAATTCCACGAATATCGGAGATTTTCCAAGCAATCGCTTTCTTATGATTCTTTAGCACGGCGATAAGTCGGGATTTTTCTTCTTCTTTCAGGTCCTTTGCGATGATGACCGGTAACTTCTTGTTGTCTTCAAGGAAAACGTACTCGAGATGAGACGGAATATCCTTAAGCTTTAAATCCGGAGGATTTTCGATGGATGGCGTGGTCAACTTTGGATCATTGGTAGAGATAGCTTTAGGAGACTGTGGAGAAATATGGTCCTCATTGAGAAGTTTCTCAATGGTACGAATGTCTTCATCCCAATTGGAGGGAGAATCGTCATATTTCAAATCCACATCTCCCAGAGTTGCTTCAAATTCTTTCAAGAGGAAATCACTTTCTCCAAATGGAGTTAGTGATGGAGCAATAGAGGCAACGGTCTCAATAGTGGGTAGAGAAGAAGAACCACTTTTACAAGCGTCTTTGAAATGTTCTTCACAAGCCTCATCAAGAACGTCAATAGCATTAACACTCTCATATGAATAAGGTTGCTTAGAAATCTTACCCATGTTGAAGACAATTTTATCGTCACCAACTCTCATGATTATTTCGCCCGCGACTACATCAATGAGAGTGCGACCGGTCCTCAAGAAGCGACGTCCAACGATTAATGGAACACGGGGATCCATCTCGTAGTCAACGACAACAAAATCCGCCGGGAAGGTGAATTTGTCAACGCCAACGAAGACGTCTTCGGCTATCCCCACTGGATAAGCAACCGTTCGGTTAGCTAATTCCAAAGTCATTTTGGTGGGGACAAGCTCGGGGAGAGATAATTGCTTCCAAACACTTAAAGGCATTAAGTTTATACTAGCACCTAGATCGGCTAGGGCCATGTAATTCTCTACTCCCGGGAAGTTGCAAGGAATCAAGAAACGACCCCGATCACCAAGTTTGGTGGGCAATTTTCTTAAGAGAACCGCAGAGCAATTCTCATTAAGTTGGGTTTGAGCAATGTCAAGAAGCTTCTCCTTGTCACTAAGAAGATCTTTAAACATCTTCTCATATTTAGGCATGTGAGCGAGAGCCTCAGCGAAGGAGATGTTGAAATTCAATTGTTTAAACATTTTAAGAAAGTTTGAAACTTGAATATCATCCTTGCTCTTTTGCTTCTCTTTCCTCAACCTTGAAGGATAAGGTATATCGCATGAAGAGGAAGGCTTTAGGGGAGTAGGATCACTCACAACCGCGGGTGGTGGGGGAATGGGGGTAGAAGGCAAAGGAGGTGAGGAAAGTTTCTCTTTTTCCTTGTTCACAATCACGGGTGGAGGTGTAGGAAGCTCGGGTTCCGTATAACCTTTTCCACTACGAGTGGTGATTGCTTTCATCTCCCCTCTTGGATTAGCAACGGTGTTACTCGGAAAAGTACCCGAAGAAGAGGGTTGATTACCTTGGAAAAGCGAACCGATCATATCACGTATATTATCCGCTTGAGTGCTGAAAGAGTCTCTCATGTCTGCGCGAATATCATTGCTTTGTTTCGCCATGTCGTTTCATAGCTCGGCTCGAATATCACTCCCTTGTTTCGCCATGTCTCCCTTCAAGTTGATGAATTGACTCTGAAGATTCGTCACCATCACTCTATTAGTCCTCATGAACGTCTCGATGTCTTGATTCAACGCCGTTGGTTGATTGAGAGGTGGAGCTTGGTAAGCTTGAGAATTTCCTTGAGGTGGGTATGGGTTTCTTTAGGATTGATATTGATTGTTAGCACGAGGTTGGGTTTGGTTATTTCGGTTATAGCTTTGTTGTTGGTTTTGGTTTTGAGAAGAAAAACCGGGTGGTGAAAGATAGTTGTTTGAACGATAACTTAGCAAGCTACGGTCTCCTTGAGGACGAGCTTGATAGCCTCCCGTGGGATAAGTACCGTAAGCCGCGTTAACGTTTTCACAAAAATTGCCTTGAGTAGAAGAACAATCATTGTAAGAATGAGGACCACCACATGTGTCACAAGAAATAGCAACGGCTTTAGCTTGTTGAGTTTGGTTAGTAGCCAAAATTTGCATACTTTTGCTAATTTCAAGAATAGCACGTTCCATGGCGGACATGTCGGTGGTGGAAGAAGTAGATGAAACATTGACTCTCGGATTAGATCTTGAGGATGCGGATGAATCCCAATTCTTGTGGTGAGTAGTTATGTTTTCTATCAACTCTCTACACTCCTCCGGTCTCCTTTTCATAAAAGTACCACCGGCGGCGGCGTTGATCGTGTCACGATTACGAAAAGTGAGACCATTGTAGAAAGTATCAATAAGAGTGACGGGGAGCATGTTATGGTTTGGACAACGGTCGATCAAATCATTGTAGCGTTCCCAAGCATCAAAGAGAGATTCATCATTGTCTTGCATGAATCCACTAATTTGGTTACGAAGGCTCGTGACCATGGATGGTGGAAAGTAGTGCGACAAAAATCGTTGAGTCGTGTCGTCCCAAGTATGAATAGAATTCTTCGGGAGACGGTCAAACCATTTTTCGGCATGGTGAGAAAGCGTGTGGGGAAATAGTTGAAGGCGAAGTACATCCATAGAATCACCGGGCAACTTCATGCTTTGGGTGATGGTAATGAATTTGTCGAGGTGTTTGTTGGCATCATCATCTGGTATTCCGCGAAATGGATTAGTTTGCACTTGTTAGATCATGTGATGCTTCAACGAAAACTCTTGAGCCGTGATTTGCATCGGCGCAATCGGTCCTCCACGTCCGTTCATGGTGGGTTGACACAATTCCTCCATTGTTCGTAAATCGGGTAGGGGAGCATTGTGGTTGTTGTTATTGTTATTCAAATTGGGTAGAGGTGGGTTATTATTGTTGTTATGAACACCAGCCATATCTAAATCTTCACGAGTCTCGGGCTCAGAATAATTTGAAGATCTAGTACGCATACACCTGCAGAAGAAAAATATACAGAGAGAATATCTATATAATCTTTTTGGTGCAAAACCTTTGGAAAAGAATTGCTTTTTTATGATTTTTTTAATGTTTTTGTATTTTTGAAAAGTTTTTAATTTTTTGGATTTTTGAAAATTTTAGCAAGGAAAATAACGTTCTTAAAAGAACGGGTCCCAAAATTCAATGCGTCTCTCACTAGAAACCGTTAATCTTAACGAAAAGAGCCGGAAGCGGCGCCATTTAATACGAAGATTTTCACTAAGTATCAAAGTTTGTTGTTCCGATCTTTTCGAATTGATTTCCAGTCTAAAGTGCGACTCAATTGTCTTTTGGTGAACAAGAGAATGGTTTGGTTTGATTATCTATTTTAAACTAAAAGCAAGTATGGAAATGTCGTTGAGAAAATTAGAAGCTTTTAAGAATTTAAACTAGAAAGTTATTTGGAAAAAAACTTAAAACATAAAAGTTTGCAAAACTTAAAAACTTAGTTTATCGGAATATAACAAGTCCTTTCTATCGGAATGCACCAAAGTTAAATCCATCGGAATATAATTAAAACAAGTCATCGGAATAATACAAGTGAATGTCCATCGGAATATCAAAGTCCATCCTGTCGCAATGATGACAATCGGAATGTCCTAGATCGCAATGTCCAGATCGGAATATTCTAAATACCTTTGTCGCAATGTCCAGATCGGAAAGTTGTAAACTAAAATTTGGCAGAGTTTCGTCTTAAAAAGGACCTTAGTCCCGTCGGAATATGTGATCGCAATGAGCGATCGCAATCCCAGATCGGAATAAGGGGGAAATAACCAAGTGATCGCAAAGTAAAACCCTCAATGGGTTATTGTGATCTAAACAAGCAATCCGTCGGAATGTGCAAATCCCCAATATTGCGATGAAAACAAGCTTAATCCGAAATTGGTGGTAAGCTTAAAACTCAATAAGCACATACAATAAGCTAACTTATCCGAATCTTAAACAACTCAAAAAGCTTAAATTCGACAACTTTTAAAACATAAAAGATCATAAACTTTATGAAAGGAACTTTAAAATGACTAAAACCTTTGAGAAATCCGAAAACCAATAAGCTAAAAATTGAAATAAGCCAATAAGCATAAAGAGCTTATAGCTTATACGTGTGAGCTTATGTACGAACAAGAAAGATTAACCTTTAATCACGAAAACATCAAATCAAACGAATAAAGTATGAATTTCGGATCAAAAGATAAAGTAAACCAAGAAATGTAGAAGGAGATTAAAGAACTTAAAACTTGAACTTGATTAATGGAATCCAAAATGCAAAAAGCTTAAACTTGAAAGATTAAAAGAAAAAAAAAAGATGAAAGACTTAGTGAGAGAAAGTTTAGAACTTTCTCTCTCTAAAAACTAGAAAGGAAAAATTAAAAGTGCAACTAGCTAACCACCCTCCTAATGTGACGAGGAGGGTATTTATAGGCTAAGTGGGAGGTGAATGTGTGGTGTGCTTCCTTCTTTCTTTTCTTCTCGACTCGATTTAATTCTTTGTCTTTCTCGACGTTGTCTCGGGATTTGAACTCGTCTTAATAATTTTCTTCTATAATTTAGACTTGAGTTCTTCGACTTCATTAAACTTTCGTCTTTAGACTTTTTCTTCGATAAATCTTCAGAATAGGTCTTGTACATCCGTTCTTTAAACACTCTTGATCTCTTGACTTCGTCTTTTCTCGTTTTCTTCGATAAAAGCCGTGAAAGCCCGTGTTTTCTTCCTTTTTCATCTTTTGGTCCTAAAACACAATAAAAACACAAGCCACGCATAATTCCGACTTTTACGACATAAAATACACGTTTTGGTCTTGTTATTATTGGAAATAAGTGGTAAAAGGATAAGTGTTTTCACACTTATTAACTTGTCTTATAATTTCTTCAATAATTAGACTTGAGTTCTTCGACTTCATTAAACTTCCGTCTTTAGACTTTTTCTTCGATAAATCTTCAGAATAGGCATTGGACTTCCGTTCTTTTTGCACTCTTGATCTTTTGACTTCGTCTTTTCTCGTTTTCTTCGATAAAAACCCGTGTTTTCTTCCTTTCTCATCTTTTGGTCCTAAAACACAACAAAAACAAAAACCACACATAATTCCGACATTTACGACATAAAATACACGTTTTGGCTTGGTTATTATTATAATTAAGTGGTAAAAGGATGGGTGTTTTCACACCTATCAAATCCCCTACACTTGACCATTGCAATGCCCTTATGCAATGCATTAATTACAAAGCAAGTGTTACATTTTCCATCACAATCAATCCACATTGGCCTTTATTAAAGAGACAAAATATTTAAAGGAAGAAAACAAGTAAAAAGATCAAAAACTTACCTTAGGGTTTTGGAATGTCATGAATGATTATCACCCTCAAGTTTCACGTTCCCCATACCAAGCTTAAAAACAAGATCATTGTTATTATAAGTTAGCAAACTAACAATCACTCATGTGGCTCAATTATTCACTTAGACTCCCTTATTCCTAGGTGTATCTCTTATATTTTATTGTTGTCTTAAATGATCACGAGGATGCATTGTTGACTTATTTCGATAGTTATTTAGGCCGAAAATAAAGTAGGACGGTTTAATCAATATTTAGCTAAAGGACAAAATCTTTTAAAACTGCTTTTCGGGACCTCATAAAGTTCATATCTTGGCATAACTCGTTTCACGATTTGAGACCTTTCTCGGACCGATATTTGCCAGCGACTTCATACTTCGAATCTTGAGAGACGTTCTTAAAATTATGGTCTTCTCTTCATAATAGGAATTTCTTCACTTGAATTTTTTGAGAGATTCTTCGTATTTGGACCACGACTTCTTCATTTTTCTCCAATCTTTATTTTGGATTTAGATATACAACGATCTGCCTCCTTTTAGGACTTGGATCTATTTATCCTCATACCTTGTTAGGGCCTTTTTGGATAGACTTCTCCATGATCTTTAGGGGAGTTTTTGCTTTTCGTCGTGTGTCTCGATCCTTCATATTGATTTTTGATAAATGATTCTTCACATCACTTTTAGATCTTTAGCAACAAAATGTAGCCCTCATGTCTTGTTAGGATCTTTTTGGACTCGCCAATCTTCGCATCTGCTTCAATAAGTTATGCCTTGGCTATGAACTCTAATTAATACCGAGCAACTTTTAAACGATCTTGTGCTAGAAGCTAAGTAACTTTTCAAATCGTACAACCTTATTTATTGCAGATAAATTTATTAGCAAGCGATGGGAGAAAAAGCTTATAATCAACTCACATAAATTCATGAAAGAATACCAAACTTATAATTGACTCTATCATCTCTCGTTCTCCACAATTTAAAATCTCAAGGAATGAGACTCGTGGATTCTTGGCCAATTAAATCAAAGTTTTGGGTTTTCAAGTCATCTATAGGATCTTGCAAATTCTTAGACTCTTTCAAGTTTAGAATTCGCATTTTAAAGTTCCCTTGATAAACGACTTTCTAGGGTCAGTTATAGGAACTTGCGAAAAGTTCTTGTTCTTAACCTGTAAGAGTTAAGACTTTCGCGTTTTAACGTACCCTATATAAAAGCCTAGCAAAACTTGACTTAAACACGTTAAGGATACTAGATAGAGTAAACTTGGATAAGTAAACTCGGGTTGAGTCAAAAGATTCACAACTTTGAAAAATTTAAAACCACTTTATTAAAATTTATAAAATGGTCAATGTCACCTCCCGGGTCAAAGCACTCATCCTCATGAACATTAATCTCTTCGATTTCTTCATCATAGATAGGGGCGTCAAACCAAGGTTTGTCGTTCCCCTCATTGAGGATTTTAGAAACTCGCTCGAAACGATCACGATCAAGTACGAGTCCATCATTCATTTGTGGGGATTGTTGATAAGTTAAATCCGCACGAATGTGGTAAACGTAATTCTCATTTGAGGAGTGTTTATTAGGTAACTCCTCGAGAATTGGATGATTGGTCAACTGAGTTGGTTCGTCATTATTAAGAAAAATAAGACGTTCCAACTCATCAAGTTCGGCCTCGACGTTGGAAAAACCGACCTCACTTGTAGGAAGAAGTGGAGGTAAAAGAGCTAGCTCTCGTTCGATAATTTCCGCAATCTCGGGCTCGAATTGGAAATTTTTTTATTTTTTTGATGGATTTTTGAAAATTTTTTGAAAAATGCATGAAAAATAACGTTCATAAAAGAACGGATCCCAAAATCCAACGCGTCTCTCACTAAAAACCGTTAATCTTAATGAAAAGAGCCGGCAACGGCGCCATTTAATACAAGGTTTTTGCCTAGTATAAAAAGTTATCGTCCGATCTTTTCGAATTGATTACTGGTTTAAAGTGCGATTCAGTCGTCTTTTGGTGGAAAACAAATATAATGGTCGTTGTAGTAAAAATAAATGTGCAAGACTTTAAAGTAAATGACGGTAATTAAAACTAAAACTAATTAAACGTAAATGGTGCAATATTAAGACTTTTAAAAGTAAATTAATTAAATGACGTAAAATTAAAAACTTGAAAAGTAAATGACGAAAAATTAAGGCTTGACGAAGAGTAAATTTGAAAATTAAATAAGACAAAAAAAGTAAAAATAAAGCTAAGTAAAATTAAGACAAAACAATTAAAATAAAGCTAAGTAAAAATGGCGGGAAAAATAAATTTAAAAATTAAATTGGACAAAACTGAAATAAATTCGCAATATATAAAAATATCAATTAAAATCGCTAATAAACAACAATTCCGCAATTAGCAAAGTCTAAGATTTCGCAATCGTGAAATTGAGAAGAATCTGCAATGCTAAATAAGTGAGATTTCGCAATCCTCTAAAAAGAATGATTCTGCAATCCTTGTTAAGATTCCGCAATGCTGGAATTAGACATAATCCCGCAATGACCAAAAGAGGTTAATTAATACAAATAAAACTCAAGATTCCGCAATACATAAACATTCAATTTCGCAATACCCACGAATGACAAGATTTCACAATTCTTAAAGGGAAAGATTCCGCAATGCCTCACTTGGAATAATTTCCCAATGAGCAAAAACAAGTAAGATTTCGCAATGCAGAAAACATTCAATGTCGCAATACACAAGGTATTGCGAAATCGAATCAGCTTTTCTTAAAAACTAGGAAAACGTAAAAGTACGAAAATAAGCACTTAAATCTTAACTTTTTAAGGAAAATAAGCAAAATAAAACACCAATAGCTAACTAAAAAGCCTAGATTAATGCTAAAACTTATAAAGACTTTAAAAACAAATCACGAAATTTAAAAAGATTTAAACTTTATGTAAAAATAAGATGAAAAAGATTATGATTAAGAACACGAAATCAACACGAACAAATATTATGAAAAGATTAAGATTAAACAAACAAGAAAGGAAGAATGAGATGATTAAAAAGCTAGAATTTAAAAGATTAAAGATTAAAGATTCAAAACAAGATTAAAGATTAAAGCTTTAGAACATGAAATAAAACTAGAGAGAGAAAGTAAAAACTACACTACTCCTAATATAAACTAACTACTCCTAAATGACTAACATCCTCCTAATGTGTCATTAGGAGGGTATATATAGGAAGTGAGGAGTTCATGTGTTGCTTCCTTCTTTCTTTCTCTTTCTCGTTCTCGTCTTTTAATTCTTTGTCTTTCTCGACGTCGTCTCCGGATTTGTCGATATAAATTGAACTTGTAATACGAAGATTTTCACTAAGTATCGAAGATTTTCACACACTCTTATACTTCATGGTTCCAGTTAAATAATCAAAGACATAAGTGGGTTTGTTGTCCTTGAACTTTTTTGGCTTAAGTACTGTTTTAGCAGTACTTGCTTGAACACATGATTTTTCTCCTTTAGGGACCCACATTTGCACTGGTTTGTTATTAGACTTACTTATAGGTGTTTTATCATTTTCAACTACACTCTTAGAAGATTTGTGGGACATTGGTTTACCAGACTTTTGACCAGCGGTACTTGCGTTTGGTCTAGCAGCACTTGTAGTTCTAGACTTGCCGGTATTTGGCTTACCAGATTTCAAAGGTACTAGACCTTGTTTCATAAGTACTGCTCTTGAAACAAAGTCCTTGGTAGAGAGAAGGTGTTTGACATTATTAACCTTATGAGGTTTATTTACCCTTTTAGCATGATCAAACTTAAGTTTGTCATCTTTAGCTCCCATTTGTCTATTAACCTGTGCATTTTTCACATTACCTTTCTTTGTGACCTTTTGTGCAGCCTTCAGTTTTGCAATTTTGTCTTCATGTAAAGTGCAATCTTTGATAAAGTGATTTAGACTACCACAAACATAACATCTTTTTCTTCTCAAAGAAGACCCAAAAGGTTGTTATGGCTTAGTTTTCTTACAACCTATCCTACCCCTCTTGGTATCATTGTTATTTTTGCATTATTATCCAATGTCTTGCTAGGAGTTTTTACTTTCTTGGGAGCAGAACTAGTTGTAGACACTTGTCCTTCAGACACAAAGTTGCTCATTAAAGGTGGATAAATAATGTTCTTGGTCACAACAGATTTATCTTGGGTCAAGGTACTAGAGTTTGACTCTAAAACATTTGACTTAACATCAATAGCAGCTTTTGACTCATCTAACTCTATTCCTATATCTTTATTAGGGGCATGAAAATTCCTAATAATGGTGGAGGAACTGCCTTCATTCCTTCAGTATATCTATCATTTTCAGGCATATCAACTGACTCATTAAAACTATCAAAAATACCCTTTGATAAGTCCTTGTGAGTTAAGGTTATCCTAGGTTGGTCCTTAATATAACCTAGGCCTGTTTTCTCATAATACCCAATTTGTGAATTAATCAGCTTTCCTAAACCTTTAGAGGATTTTTTCCATTGATTAATCACTTCCCTTTCATTAAAAAGACTGGCTTTTAAAACTTCATTTTCTGTTGTTACTTTTATAACTTGTTTTTCAAAAGCTTTAATTTTCACATCTTTTTCTCTCATTTGAAGAGTCAAAATTCTAATTTTCTCTTTATAGTTTTGTTGACCCTTTTTATACAAAACTATATTTTCCTTTAACTTAGCAACACCTTGTTTAAAAGCATTTGCTTCTACAGTACATGTGTTAACTTTTTGATATTGTTCATCAAGTTCTACTTTTAGACTATTAAATTTTAGAACACAATCTTTAGAACAAGGATGTACCTCAGTATCTTCATGAGAGAGAGCCATCAAACCAAGCTCTTCTTCTTCCTCATCTTCAGCCCAGTTCACCACTCCATCTACAGTCACCAATGCTTTAGTTCCTTTGGGACTCCTGCTATCTCCTTTTGGAAAGCTTTCAGAGATTCTTGGATCGGTTCTATAGCTGTTCTTGGAAGTTTTACTGCTTCTATCAGTCTTATCCCTATTGTACTCCCTTGAAAAATGTCCATTCCTTCCACAGTTATAGCATTCAACTTTGGACTTGTCATATCCTAATGGTTCGTTAGGATCAACAGTCATCTTTCTTCCAGTCTTTTGTAGAACCTATTAGATCTTTCAGAGATCATAGCAGCTTGCAATTTGAGATCCATCTCTTCAATATCAGCATCATCCATTTGGAACAAGTCATTGAGAGTTAACCTTGGTCTGTTGTCTTGTACAGCAAAGAATGAGAAGGCATCATTGTCACTAAAAAATTGTGAGGATCTTCCTTATGAATTTTGAGATGTAATAAGACTACCTTCAATACCTTGAGAGTAAGTACTGCTTGTTAGTCCTCTAGCGGTATTTTGGAAGTAAGTACCGCTACTTGATCCACTACCGGTATTTTGAGAGTAAAGACCGTTGTTTCCTTCTGACACAAAAGCAAAGTTAGACTTTGTTGTTGCTGCTGCTTTGGTCACCTCAATACCTTTAACATCCATCTCGTAAGCTCTAAGATTGTTATAGAGATGATCAAAAGGAGTTGCATCCAGATCATCCCTTGTAATGAAGTGCATATCCATTGCTTTCCATTATTGTGGAACTCTTCTTAAGAATTTTAGATTAGCTTCTTCATTAGGAATTATGAGTCCATAAACTGCCAATTGAATGAGCAGTTTGCTGAACCTTCCATAGCCACTATGGATTCCTTCAATACTATAAATTGAGAAGTTATCAAATTCTTGTTTCAAAACAATCTTCTTCATCTTCTTAGATTTGTCATTGACTCCAAATCTAAGTTTTATTCATCCCACATAGCCTTTGCATCCTTGGAGTGATGAAAGCTAGGTAAGATGTCTTCTGAAAGTGCCATAGCCAAAGCAGTTCTGACCTTTCTTTCTTTGATCTCTGCTTGTATCTCTTCAGCAGTCACAACAGGTAAAGCATATCATGTACCATCAGGTAACCAATGCAATTTCTTAGGTGTATTCCCATTCTTGATAACTTGCAACAGAGTATGATCTGTGTGGTTCAAGTAATGTTCCATCTTCATAGCCCACGTCTCATAGTTATCACCTTTGAGAACAGGGAGTTTGACAGCAAAGAAAGTATGGGAAGAAGGTATAGTTGTAGAAGTAACTACAACATCTATGGGTTGAACACCTTGTGGTGGTGCAAGATGTATAACTTGAGGTTGTCCCTGTGATGTGGGATCGGGATCTGGAATTTCTTCCATGTGAGGGTGATCACCAGCTTGAGACATTGATTTTGATGTGAGTGGGGATTTTAGGGTTGTGTTCTTCTTATTCAGAGTTTCTGAACAAGCTCTGATACCACTTGTTGATCCCTTTGAATGGATCTAGATTCTGTTAAGATTTAGTATTATAGTTTGTAATCAAACTAGAACACTTTGAGAATTCTTACTCAACCAAATAAGTTATGCGGAATCTAACTTATAAAGCAAAGAATAACATAATTACTTTTAGCTATTTGATTCTCTATTAATCGACTTGAATGAGGTACATAAATGTCATCGTACCTATGTTCCTTTTATAGAGTAAGAAACCCTAGAAAACTATTAGAATATTCTATAAAGATAAGGATATCACACACGATATATTATCAATATTCTAAACTATTAAGTATATCACATAAGATATACTCTAACTATAACTATGACATATATTTTACAAAGATATATTCGTCCTAATCAATATAGCAGTACTTGTACTTACACTAACAGTACTTGCTATGTATCGCATTAACACTAATAGTACTTGCCAACACTAACAATACTTATACTTATACTAACAGTATTTGACACATTACAAATAATTCCCAACAGATGGTGCGGTCAGTCAAGAAGTGAAGGATGCCTTATTTTCTATGGGCAATGAAAAAGCGTCGGGGTCGGGTGGATATACCGCAGCTTTCTCCAAGGAGGCTTGGGATATCATTAAGGATGCTTTTACTATTGATATTAGGGAATTTTTCATTATTGGTAAGCTTCTCAAGGAATTATACGATTATTTCTCTCATTCCTAAGGTTAGGGCGCCGACGTAGGTAAACGATTATCGGCCGATTTCGTGTTGTAATGTTCTTTTCAAATGCATTAGCAAAATTATTGCTAATCGTATTAAGGATAGTTTGAAGACGCTTGTGAGCTCCAATTAGTCTGCTTTTTTTTCGTGTAGGAGTATTGCGGATAATATCTTATTGACCCAAGAGCTCATGCATAATTATCATTTGGGTCGGGGTCTTTCTAGATGTGCGTTCAAGATTGATATTAAAAAAGCCTATGACATGGTTGATTAGAATTTTCTTAAGGCCGCTTTGTAGGGATTTGGGTTTCTTGATCGTATGATCAGTTAGATTATGGAGTGTGTTACTACTACTTCATTTTTTATTAGTATTAATGGTACGCGTCATGGATTTTTTAATGGGAATCGCGGTCTTAGACAAGGAGATCTTCTTTCCCCTTATTTGTTTACCCTTGTAATGGAGGTTTTGACACTTATTCTTCATAGACGTGTTCGTGATGACGCTAATTTTGGATATCATAGATATTGTGAAGATTTGAAGCTCATTAATCTTTGCTTTGCGGATGACCTTTTCTTGTTTATGCATGGGGATGTTCATTCAGTGTCTGTTATTAAGGGTGTGTTGGAAGAGTTTACTCAAGCTTCGGGTTTAAATCCGAGCACTTCGAAAAGTACAACGTATTTTTGCAATGTGATTAATCATGTCAAGGAGTCTATTCTCCACATGCTTCCGTTTGAGGAGGGAAAACTACCGGTAAAATACCTTGGAGTGCCCTTAGTTTCATCTAGAATTATTTTCTAGGATTGCAAGGAGCTGCTTGAGCGGGTTGAGTCTCGTGTGGAGTATTGGAAGAACAAATCGTTATCCATCACAGGTAGGCTGCAACTCATTCAGTCGGTAATTGGTTCTATGCATCTTTACTGGGCGTCTGTGTTTATTCACCCATCTCGTGTTCTATTTGATATTAAGCAAGTTATGCGGGGTTTTTGTGGTGTCATGGTAAAATGCGAAGAGGTAAGGCTAAGGTTTCTTGGGATGTTGTTTGTCTTCCTAAGGACAAAGGGGGTTTAGGGGTGCGCATGTTAGACGTCTTCAATAAGTCTCTTATGGTTGTGCATGTGTGGAAGCTCCTTAATAACAAAGAATCGCTTTGGGTTCGGTGGATTTATATGTATAAGTTAAAAGGGCGTAATTTTTGGGATTATCCATTGTGGGGTAATATGTCATGGGGTTGGCGTACGATTCTTCAATTAAGGCCGCTGATTAGGGAATTCATTTGGCATAATCTTGGAGATGGTAGGAGCACTTTGTTATGGTTTGACATGTGGGATCATTCTTGTCCGTTGGCTAATTTTATCACATCGCGTGACATATATCGGGCTGGTCTTAATAGTCATAGCTTGGTGAGTCTTGTGGTTCATAACAACACCTGGTAATGGCCTCCTGATCTCCGTAATAAGCATCCTGTTTTGGATACTATCGGGGTTCAGCGGTTGTCGAATTCAAATGAAGATCATATTGTTTGGAGGAATGAAAGTGGAGATATTAAACATTTTACTGTTTAAAATTTTTGGTCTTCTCTTCGTATTCGGGAGCCTAAGGTTGACTGGTACTCGTTGGTTTGGTTTCCGGCTTATATCCCGTGACATGCGTTTCATTTTTGGTTGGTCATTAACCAAAAACTCAAGACTCAAGATCGTGTGGAAGTTGGGAGGTCTCGGATGTGCTTGCTAATGTGTGTTCTCTATGTGAGCTTCAACCGGATAATCATGATCATTTGTTCTTTGATTGCCCGTTTTTGAGGCAAGTGTGGTCTCGGGTTAAGTATTATGCTGGGCTAGATACTGCTGGGTTTGATCTCAACCAGTTGCTTCTGCTGATCCGTCCTATAGCAAAACGAAGATCCTCTAGGAGTATTATTTCTAAATTGGTTGTGGCTACGACGACCTATTTTATTTGGCACGAGCGTAATGTTCGTTTATTTAAGGCTTTGAAGAGGGATGCTAATCAAATTGCGAACTGCATTGTGACAATGGTTAGATTGAAGCTTCTATCTTGCTGGTTCAAGAGGTCGCCTAGTGGTTTATGGTTTGCGCAAAAATGGAAGTTACCTACATCCTGCTTCACGTAATGTCTTGCTTTATGTGTCTTTGTTTGATTAGGTGGGTTTTCCCTATTGGGTGCTTGGTTTTGTATCGATAGGGATTCTCATGTGGCATGTCACATAAGTTTTAGAAGTTCAAGCGTTGCTTGAGGTTAATGTGGTATCTTAGCCACATTCCTTTGTACTTAACGATTTTTTTGGTTCGAATATATTTTACCGGGGATAGCCCCTTTTACCAAAAAAAATACATTGCATAGTTTTGTTCACTATTTGCCTAAAACACAACAGATAGAAATTTAGGGGTGGTTTGTATGAATTAAAGTTTGAAGTCTTGTTTTCTGTTAGAGAATAGGTTTGTCTAGGTCTGCACTTAGGTTGGTTATCATTGGGTAGCTTATTGGTATCTTAACAGCTAATCAAAAGTCACCAAAAAGTATATTACAAGTCAATGTATGATATATCCCTTGAGTGTTACATCCGACATCTGATAACAAGGGTTGCTTGTTTATCAGATATCGGGCATTAGGTGTAAAGTTGTTTGCTTATTAGTGGGTATCTGTGTGATTTTGTGAGCTTATATGGCTTTTATCTTTGTTCTTTTTGCTTAATATTGACTCCCCAATAGCAGAAAAGCTATTGGGGGTGCCTTTGCTCCAAAAAGAAATAAAAAAATAAATAATAAAAATAAAAAACATACACTAGCTCAGTATCGAACCTGTGACCCGTCGAGCAGGGTTCCAAGTGCGTACCAGTGTGCTAGTGTTGCTTTTTTTGTCAACTTTTCCCGTTTCTTTTTCTTATACTTTCTTTCATATTCCATTTAGAAAATAAGCCGTGGGCTTATTAGGCTTTTTCGGTTTATTTAGTTAACATTGTTAGTCTTTGTTATTTTTCTCTTGTTTCTGTTTAAGTTTAAGACTTTTTGAAAAAGGTTTTACATTTTCCCCATTTGTAGGTTATTTTTATATTCATTTTTCAATTTAAGTTTTTATTAAATTGTTTAAAAATAGTAAAAGTTAGTTTTATTTTTTTGGAAAAATACTTTTTAAACTTAGAAAAGTATAATCTAGTTTTACAAATCATAAAAACTTAGATTGGGCTTTTTGTTAATTTATTTGATTTTTAGGGCATTAATTAGTTTTAAAAATTAAATATTAATTAATTTAAAAAGTTACAAAAAGTTTCATTGATTTTTGGGCCTTAGTTATATTTTTTAGGATTTATTTTTAATTTTTAGAAAAAAGTTTAGTTAAATTTATTTTACGTCACGTTTTATGTTTTTAGTTTTATCGTCGTATTGTAACTTTAGCGTAATCGTCTTTTATTTTTGTCTCTTTTCAATAACAAAAACGATACTAATCCAAATAACGTTTTTATAATTTTGGCACACAAAACAACACCTCATCGAGAACGAACTCACTTGTTGAGCATTCACGTTTTTCTTAACACGTGTTTGTTTAATACTTTGCTCACGGTGTTTGCTTGCTTTTTCCTAAAAGTAAGTTATATACCTAATTTACTCACAATCACTATCTTGGGTCACTACTTACTAACCATGAAGCACCTCTAGGATTTGAACATAAAATCCCTTAAGTATAAAATGCTCAGCTCAAAGGTGGTTCTACTAAAGCAAGTCCAGAGGAACAAAGATTCCTACTGAGGAAATTCTAGCTGAAGACAACACTCAGTAATAACTCTTTAAGAGATCTTTGAAGATAAGAAGTCTTCACTTCACTAGATGAGGCGGTCCAGATGCTGAAGACAAGTCACGAAGAAAGAATTTCAGTTCAGTATGGCTTGACAATGCCAATTTGAACGATGTCAACCTACTCTTGGATACTGAAGATATTGTATTCATCCTGAAGGTTTACAAGGCGGGAAAGAGATATGCTTTAAGTCAAAGTAAAAAACATATCTCATTGGGAATAAAGTTGTTTGTAAAGTTAGATAAAAGTACAAGCTTTATTCTTTGTTTACACTTTATAGACAATACTAAGAACTGTTCATCCAAAGGGATTTCAATTACCCATCGGATGAGCAATACGTGTCAAAGTGTACCATTTGTAAACCCTAAATGTTTCCTATAAAAAGAACATAATCAGGGAGTGAAAACGCATCTCTTGTAATCGAAAGTTATTAACACTTCCAAGAGTGTCTTCACTCTCAACATCAAACTATACGATTCACCCACTGATGGACGATAGTTTGAGATTGAAACTCGTAACTTAGGTTTATAGTTTAAGTAATAGGAGATCACCAAATATTGTCATTCAACCACTTTGCTATTCGGCAAGCAAAATGCGTGTCATAGATTCTTTATTAAGTTTTGAATAAAACTCTATACGTTGAAAAGTTACCTTGGTGACACTGTTTTACATATGCTTAACTGTTTCTTACTTTGTTAAAACAACTCACTTCTTACCATGATACGTGTAATATTGTATTAAAAGGGAGCAACAAGTAGTATCAAAGTAGTTCGATTTACAAAAACTTGCTTGTATTTTTTTATAAAAATGCTCAGAAAGATGTTTAAAATCAAGATCTAATCATGGTTCAAGTTGTTCCACAAACTCTAGAATATATGGGTGACACACTAGATGATGCTCCAATGCTGGAGGTGGCAAATTTCACGAATCATAAAAAGAGGTTTCTTGTCCACATTATTAGAGTAGAAATTCAATTTCTAAGCATATTATTCAAGAAGGCTTGTTTGTTCCCATGGTAGGGAGCAACATCAAACCTGAAGCACATTAGACTGCTCATGAAAGAAAGGTTAGAAAGGTTGTAGCAACTCAAAAGTCTCATCAAGTCCGTGCTTCCTGATGACAAAATGAATTCTGTTGTGAACTGTCTAACGCCTAAATATACTTGGGATAACCTAATAATATATCATGAGGGGCCATCAGATGTGAAATAAACGAGAGTAATGGATTTAAAGCTATCCTATAACGCCTTCAAACACAAGGAAGTTGAAATTCTGACTCAAATTTCCACAAGATACAAGGCTCTCATGAATGAAATTTTAAATGACGGTGTTAACCTTTCCAAGTTAGAAATCAATATGGTTTTTGTTAATAGTTTGCCAAAGAAGTGGCTTAGTTTTTTCCAAAGTTCAAGAAATGCTAACCACATGAAAGATTATGAAGGTTATTTGAAAAACTGAAATATGAAGAAAATCTAGTTGATAGGATTTATGAAGGCACCAACAAGAATACAACATTAACCATTGCTACACTGTTATCAACAGTCTTTTTTAATGAATATGTCACCCAAAACTACCAAGATAGCCCTGATGATGAAGAGGATATCATGACCAGTGAGGAATATTTGAAAGACCTCGAAGAGGAATTCCAAGAGCTCTTTTGGTCATATCCAGGAGGGCTTTTAAGAAGGGAGGAAAGTTCTCCAGCAACTCAAAAGCCATAGCTGAGACCAAGGTTGCCAAAATCATGAATCGTTAGTCGTCCGGTCGATTAAGTTTTAAATTGTAATCATTTTAGGGAACCATTTTTGGCGAAAAGTCCAAAAGTTTCAAAAATCGAGAGGGGGACTAAAGTTGTAAACTTTCCGAATGATTTTTATAAATGGTGATATTTCACTAGTGAAAAAAAACAATGAAATATTACTAGTAATATTTCATTGTGTTATCACAAGTAATATTTCATTGTTTTTATTCACTAGTGAAATATCACCATTGATAAAAATTAGTTCAGAAAATTTACAAATTTAACTCATCCATCGATCTTTTGCAATTTTTTTAATATTTTGGCAAAAATAGCCTCTCAATGTTTTTTTAATGGGATTTAGTCTTAAGTAATGAATAGCTATGATTGGTCCGTTAGATTGTAAGTAAAAACAAATATGCCACAGCTAATGGCCTAATGCCACAGCTAATTATGCCAAACATATAAACAACCCTAGCTTAAATTTCAGAAATAGTCAACTTGTATCACAATAAATGTTTCCAGTTCCACAATAATCGGGCAGAGAACATACCCAAATGAAAATACTAAAAAAAACGTTGTTTTTTTATTTTAAACGCGATTCTGAACATTTGATCTCCTGCAAGCCCTGATGCCATAAGCCACCATACTGCTGCAACCACCATTTTGCCTATTCGCTTAAATATCCACCGTAACCATTAGTATATTGACGCGTTGGATCCACGTTGTCATCATCATCATTAGCAGACGCTGGGAGATTCAAGTCAAATATTGGCCGAATATTATTATTTGAATGTGGCTCGGCTGAGTGCGACGGTGATGGTTCTTTTCTTTCAACGTGGTTCTCTTCTGAGCCACGACTGAGTCTGCTAATTTGTTGCTTTGACGGTTTGGGTGGCGCTGGAACCTTTCTCCGCCGCCGAGTAGGTTGTTTCTTTCTGGCCTTTTCTTTCATGGTCTTGATGCGGTCTCTTTGGATAAGACAAGCACGACATGTGCATGTTGATGGGTGATTTGACCCACTTGGTGGCTGAATGCAAACAATGCACTTGCATCCTGGCCTATGATGTGGATGCTTCTTGGATACCTTTGATCGTTCTGGTGCATCTCTCGCTTCAGCTGTTGCTTGTGGTTCAGGTTCAGGTTCATGATTTCTGAGCTTGGTTCTTTTTGAAGATGCTGAAAGTCATGAAAAAAAACATCAACTGATTAGTAAATAGCCATATATATTCAGAGGAATATCATGCAATATAATTGATCAAGATCATTTGTACATTCACCGATCGCCCTCTGACTTATGTTCTTGATCCTCTGAGTTATGTTCTTAATCGTCTTTGCAACTGACTTGGCTTTTGATCTAGTGCACCAATAGAAACAAAGATTAGTTCCCCTGTTCACCTATCTGGCTATCTAATAAGGAAAGCATGTTAATTTGGTATCAAACTTACAGAACATTCTTTCGCCCTGGGGTTGAACTTCCTACAACTGCTTTGCCCTGTTACCAATAAGGAAATAAGTACGTATTGTCAAGATCAAATTTCAGTGCTGTTGTATTTTGTTATGTTATTTTGTGATTATGGTAAATCATAGGAATGATGCACTATATGATTTTCTCGAAAATGAACGGACGCACTCATACCTTCCCCAAAACTTCTTTTGATATGTTAATCTTTACATACTCATACAGTTATAGATCATGTGATAAATAAAAGCTAGACCATAGTTCAAACACTATTTATCCAATCCAGGTGATTTATAGTCAAGTACCTTGCTACCACGAGGGGCACGTGGTGACCAATCTAGTTCCATGGATTCCATCAGCGTGGGATCAAATGCGGAGGAGATCTTTCTTTTCTTGTCAGTACGACGACTTGTTGAACCAATTTTAATCTGCTTCCCCTTAGCACGTACGGGTGGTTCAAGTGGCACCATAAACGGCGGAACTCTTGTTGAATCAATCGCCATCCCCTTTCAAATATTAGCAAGTGTAGGCAGTGAGTTCAAAAGGTGTTACTTTTATCTACAACATGAGTTTATATTCTGTTTCTTGACATATAGAATTGAGTACCTTTTGGCTCTTGATTTTGACCCGTTCAGCCACTGCCATAAACAGACCATTGCCACCATGATCTGAGGATAAAGGTTCTTGTGCTTCATTAGTGCTATCAACTTCAGTAATCTTCTGCTTTTTTCTGGAACTATTGCTGGTTGATCCAACTACACCACTCTTCTTTCTTGCACCAACAGGAACCCGTGATGACCTTATGTCTGCTTCAAAATTTGGCGATTCATTTGCGTCACCGTGGCTAACCATTGAAGGCATAGCCGATTTGTTTTGGCCCTTTTCCCCGTTAACATTGTAAAACTTGACAATGCCCTATAGATAACAATCATTTGAAGAAGACTTATTAAATAGGCTGGCAAAAGAAAATCATTTGTCTGATCAATGATGAAAATCCGATGACTTAAATTCTGAACAAAATAAAGTTACCCTTGTATCCCTCACTCTAGAAGTTGAAGTGATCGCAGCCCTTGGCAAGTGGTTACACAGTGATGCCGATAAATTCTTTCGGTATCCTATGATCAGCTTTCGTTCAGGATGTAACCTACTAAAAGTCACTAGAAGAAGAAAATAAAAATATATCATTATACCTTTTTTATATGGAAACTTCAAGAGTGACTACAAAGTAACATTTGTTATCTTTACCTGTATCTCCTAGAGACAACTCCATAGCTTCAGCATAAAGATCAAATTCGTCTAGGACATACATTCGGCCCTTATTTTTGGGCAAAGACCTAAATGTAAATTTCCAGTCTTCCCCTTCAGTGTCTTGACACACAACTTTTTTTGATTCTTGATCATTAATAGAAGGAAAGAATTTCTGTACAATATCAATATATAAACATTACTTCACATAATGATGCATCAACGCGACTAAACATGTAATATTTTATAGTTATGCTAAGTAGTTAGATATGTATATATACTAACCTCCGCACAGATCTTCGGTAGCCCCAAGCACCTACTCTTCCCAGTATCAGTGGCAGTCAATACCTTTTCAAATAAGGGAACAAGTTTCACCTTATTGCGTTCTTGTGGATGATCCTGGATTTCTTCCTCCCCGAAACCTATCACAACCTGAGAATTTTCTCCAAAACACCTACACACATAACATCAAACTCGCTCAATTCATTCAATAGCTTGATTTAAACTCTCCCAGCACACAAAAAGGGGTTTCCGGGTATGCATTTAAATACCCATGTAATCTGTTACCAAAACCGCGCATTTAGTACTTTACCACATCTAATAGAGACTCAAACAAACTGAATAATCAAGTAAATAATATAGATATTGTGTTATAATAATCACAGTTATTCAAAGAATCGAAAAGATACCCTCTTTTAATCTCTTCCAACTGTAAATGTGTCATTCTGGGAGCGTAACGATGTGGCACACCATTTATATTTACACGAGGAGCCGGGGGAATAGTAGTGGCACCATTAGAACGAAGATTCGGGGTGATAGTGTCATCATTAATACGAGGAGTCGGAGTGATAATAATGCCACCATTAGCACGAGGAGATGGGGTGATAGTAGTGTCATCATTAGTTTCTACTGAATCAGACTTCTGATTCTGAAACATAATTGCATTTGTTAGAACCAAACAATTTTTTTTAGAGAAGTTTAATTGATGATTATGTATATTCACACTTACCAAATTTGCATGCTGTGCCACACAGTCTCGACACTCGAATTCACTGTTTATCTCATCATATGAGGAAGCAACACATCCACAATGAAAACCCTGCATCCATTATAAAACAAAGTCTCTATAGGATATCAAAAATAAAAATTTGGTTTGTTTACTATGTCACAAAACTCGGTTCTAACCTTTTGGCACGATCGGCAAGTTTTCCAACCTTTCAACGTCTTATGATACACTGAGCAGAATTGGTTGTTACTGAATGCAATACTGAAATTAAATTCAACAAGAGTCCATATAAGTTCTATGAAAACCTTTAAAAAAATTATAGGATTACAAGAAGAAACAGATAGAAATAGATCATGAACGAATTTAAATGCACCTAATAAAACATAAACCGGAAGCTGATCGATATTATGCGCACGTATAACATGCGTACTTAATATAAAACTAATTCAAGTTTTATCAGAATTTATAGATAAATGGAACTGCACATATAACATTTACATATCGATTGTTATATGTGCGCACATATAACACATACTGATCAATGCACACCATCACATAATTGAGTAAACTTCTGTGATACTATGCGCACATATAACATCTACATAATGTAAAATTTTATCACGCTTAAACTGAGTTTATAGATCAATTGATCTGTACATATAAGTACATGCATATCGATTGCTATATGTGTGCACACTATCACAGGACTGAAAAAATATAAAATTGATTCACGTTTAATCAGAATGTATAGATCAATTGTTGCACTTGATCTGTTTGCATCAAAAGTGTGCACCATTGCTGCAGGTTGGTAAGCTTTTGTACTGAATAAACAAATCATTGCATGTTAACATATCATAACACAATACTAGTATTGGTGGAAACTGCATTTACAACAACAACGTCAGATTTGCAAATAAAAATCGATCTTGATTAAGTGTAAGTGACGATCAGACAGTAAAAATGTAACTTACAAGCATTGATAGCAAAGATCAACTTCGCGATCCCCAGATTTCCAACCTGGTCCTGATAGAGTGATAATTCTACCACAAAACTCATTTGAACAGGTCTTGATTGCGCGGGAAGATGAAGCTCTCATGCCAGATGAGGAAGCCATTGTCTCCTTTGAGCGAAACCTAGAGAAATGATGTAGTAAAATGATTTATTACGGAGTTCTTGTCGTAAAAGCGATGCTCTGCAAGACAACAAATCTACAGTTGATATTGAGTGTAAGAGTTTTCTAGCAAGGAAAAAAAGTTGTTGATTTTGGATTAAGGATCAAAAGCATGTACTTTCTATATTTTGTTCAATTGGGGCTTAGAAATGCAAAACTTATAGTCATGCCCTCATTTATCCTATTATATAAGTGTTTAAAGTTTGGATTTAGTAAAAGAAATTTAACGGAGACGTTAAGGTTGTTTTGACGTGGCCTTTGCAAAAGAATATATGGGTTAACGGACGTTAAGATTGATAGACGGTAAGTTGACATTTACTTTTACAAAAAAAATTAACGGACGTCAACTGATTGACGGTAAGTTGACATTTATTCTATCCAAAAAATTAACGGACATTACGATTGATAGACGGTAAGTTGGCATTTACCTTTATTACAAAAATTGACAGACGTCAACTGATTGACGATAAGTTGACATTTTTACTTAGAAAATTAACCAACGTTAAAGACTAATAAACGGTAAGTTGACATCTTCATTCGAAAAATCTAACGAATTTTAATCTACCTTAATTAAGGTTTGTGAGCCACTTGTAAAAACAATGTTCTACAAATCTACAGTTTATAGGCTTTTAATCTCTAAGTCTAGATTTACTGGTGATATTGAGTCATTGAGTGTTCTAACAATGAAAATAAGTTGTTGATTTTGGATAAAGGGTCAAAAGCATGTACTTTCTATATTTTGTTCAATTGGGGCTTAGAAATGCAAAACTTATGGTCATGCCTTCTCTTTTATCCTATTATAAGTGTTTAAAGTTTGGATTTAGTAAAAAAAAAAAGTTAACGGGGACGGTAAGATTGTTTTGAGGTGGCCTTTGCAAAAGAATATATAGGTTAACGGACGTTAAGATTTATAGACGGTAAGTTGACATTTACTTTTATCAGAAAAATTAACGGACGTCAATTGATTGACGGTAAGTTGACATTTATTCTATTTAGTAAATTAACGACATTATGGTTGATAGACGGTGAGATGACATTTACTTTTATTAAAAAAATTGATGGACGTCAACTGATTGACTATAAGTTGACATTTTTACTTAAAAGTTAACCAACGTTAAAGATCGATAAACGGTAAGTTGACATCTTCATTCGAAAAATCTAACGAATTTTAATCTAACTTAATTAAGGTTTGTGAGCCACTTGTAAATCAAAATTTCACGACAACATAGTAGATGAGTATTCTACTAGTGATTAGTTAACAAAATTATATAAGAATTTGTTTCTAGATTTAATATTATATGCTTAAACTTCCATCTCCATAATAAACCCTAATTCTCTCTCTTAATCTATATTATACTATTTTATAAAAGAGATTAGATCATCTCTCTTCATTTAATACTAAAAAATTAAGTAGTACAACAAATACAACATAATGTATAACATATTAGTGCAGCCAAAAAAATGAAATTTAAGTAATACAAGATTTTAATACATATGTACAACTTTATATCTCTAATACATATACAAAATCATTTAATCATACTTAATTAAAATATAATTAATCATACAATTAAAACACCCCATCGCCACAATTTACAAGCAAAACAACACATTGTACAAATCTCCTATATCATATTTTTCTCCCTTTTTCCATGCAATTATATGTACAAACCATTTTTAGGTTGATCTTCTCATTATGTCAGTTCTCGCGGTCAATTAAGTTCCGAAAATAAAGTTACACATATTACATATACGCCACAAGTAATAATATCCCTATATCAAACTTACGTTTTTGAGACATGTTTTTAGGTGAAAACTAGCGTCATCCATAAATTATTGCTATGAAAGACGAATAATCGAATAACATTTACTCTCAAGAAAATTTAGTCATAGGTATCCGCCGCCGCATCGCGCGGGTACCCTACTAGTTACATAATAATACATTTTAAACCTTCTCTCCTAATTAATACACAAAAAATTTAAGTACTGCCACTAAATTAACATGATATACCTCCTTTTAATACACAAAATAAAATATGGTTTAAGTAATACAATTTAATAAGCCAAGTGTTCAACTGTTTCACTAGCTAATAATTACAAACTTTTTAATACACTAATAAATTACAAATTTTTTAATGCGTAATTAATACTCTTAATAAAACACTAAAGTACATAAATATACAATACTAAATGCATATTATACAAACATTAAAAAGCATCTATACTATACTCATGCAACTTATAATATACATATATTTCTCAAAGAAATTATAACATTACAAAAAATTTCATGCATGCATCAAATGAAAAGTCTAACTAGAAAATACTTTATCTATATCTATTTTTCATTTAATGCATTTTAGACATTTTCTCATAATTAATGCACAAAAAATTTAAGTAATACCACTAAGTAATTAACATGATTTACCTTTTTTTAATGCACAAAATAAAATATGGTTTTAGTAATATAATTTAATAAATCAAATGTACAACTGTTTCACCATACAATGATTACAAACTTTTTAATACACTAATAAATTACACACTTTTTAATGCATAATAATACTCTTAATAAAACACTCAGTTACATAAATATATAATACTATATGCACATTATACAAACATTAAAAAACATCTATACTATGCTAATGCAAACTATAATATACATATATTTTTCAAGGAAATTATAATATTACAAAAACTTTAATGCATGTATCAAATGAAAAGTCTAATTGAAAAATAGTTTATCTACATTTATAGGGAAAATCACTTAGAAATGTGGTAAACTTACCACTTTTTATGTTGTGTGTACTAAACTATTTTTTTCTCATTGTGTGTATTAAACTTTTTAATTCCGATCATTGTGTGTATTTTAAGACGAGTTTGCCTTGTAAAATGACGATTGTACCCTTCAAAATTTGAAAAAAGTAGGGGTAAAATGGTCACAAAGTATAGACAATGATATGAATTTGAAAGTTTAATACAAACGATGAGAAAAAAATAGTTTAGTACACACAACCATAAAAAGTGGTAAGTTTACCATATTTTTAAGTGATTTTCTCATATTTATATTACATATATAATGCATTTTAAACCTTCTCTCCTAATTAATGCATAAAAAAATTAAGTAGTACCACTAAATTAACATGACGTACCTCCTTTTAATGCACAAAATAAAATATAATTTAAGTAATACAATTTAATAAGCCAAGTGTACAATTGTTTCACCATACAATAATTAAAAACTTTTTAATACACTATAGTAATAAATTACAAATTTTTTAATGCGTAATTAATACTCTTAATAAAACACTCAATTACATAAATATACAATACTATATGCACATTGTACAAACATTAAAAAGCATATATACTATACTAATACAAATTATAATATACACATATTTCTCAAAAAAACTATAACATTACAAAAGCTTTCATGCATGTATCAAATGAAATGTCTAATTGAAAAATGGTGTATCTATATCTATATTCTATATTACATATAATACATTTTAAACCTTCTCTCCTAATTAATGCACAAAAAATTTAAGTAGTATCATTAAATTAATATGATGTACCTCCTTTTAATGCACAAAATAAAATATGGTTTAATTAATACAATTTAATAAGCCAAGTGTACAACTGTTTCATCATAAATAATTACGAACTTTTTAATACACTAATAAATTAAAACTATTTAATGCGTAATTAATACTCTCAATAAAACACTCAATTACATACATATACAATACTGTATGCACATTGTACAAACATTAAAAAGCATCTATACTATACTAATGCAACTTATAATATACATATATTTCTCAAAAAAATTATAACATTACAAAAAGTTTTATACATGCATCAAATAAAAAGTCTAATTGGAAAATGGTTTATCTATATTTATATTACATATAATGCATTTTAGACATTCTCTCCTAATTAATGCACAAAAAATTTAAGTAGTAGCACTAAATTAACATGACGTACCTCCTTTTAATGCACAAAATAAAATATGTTTTAAGTAATACAATATAATAAGTCAAGTGTACAAATGTTTCACCATACAATAATTACAAACTTTTTAATACACTACACTAATTAATTACAAACTTTTTAATGCGTAATTAATACTCTTAATAAAACACTCAATTTTACATAAATATACAATACTATATGCACATTATACAAATATTAAAAAGCATCTATACTATACTAATGCAAACTATAAAATACATATATTTCTCAAAGAAATTACAACATTACAAAAACTTTCATGCATGTATCAAATGAAAATTCTAATTGAAAAATAATTTATTTATATCTATATTACATATAATGCATTTTAAAACTTCTCTCCTAATTAATGCACAAAAAATTTAAGTAGTATTCTAAATTAACATGATGTACCTCCTTTTAATGCACAAAATAAAATATGGTTTAAGTAATACAATTTAATAAGCCAATTGTACAACTGTTTCACCATACAATAATTACAAACTTTTTAATACACTAATAAATTAAAACCTTTTAATGCGTAATTAATATACTCTTAATAAAACACTAAGTTACATAAATATACAATAGTATATGCATATTCTACAAACATTAAAAAGCATCTATACTATACTAATGCAAATTATAATATACATATATTTCTCAAAGAAATTATAACATTACAAAAAATTTCAGGCATGCATCAAATGAAAAGTCTAATTGAAAAATAGTTTATCTGTATCTATCTATATCTATACTCTTTATTAAGCAATTAAGACATTCTCTCCTATTAAATGCACAAAAAATTAAGAGGTACCTCTAAATCAACCTGTTGTACCTCTTTTTAATACATAAACTAATACATGGTTTAAGTAATACAACTTTACAAGCCAAATGTATAACATGATATAATTAAATATGAAAGTGTAATTAATACTCATAATAAAACACCCCATTACATAAATATACAATACTATATGTACATTGTACAAACATTAAAAAAAGCATCTGTACTATACTAATGCAAACTATAATATCAAGGTTGTAAATAGCGTGAAGCGTAGCGTAGCGGTGTTGCCAAGCTTCAAGCTACAGAAACTATAGCGGAGTGATGGCGTTTTCTAAAGCGTGATGTATAGCGGCACAAAAGCTTTATAAATTAATATTTATATTGCGAGTTTACAAAATGAAGCAATATTTTAATTTAAATTTAAAACAAAGTCGGCTAGTAGTTACTTAAGGATTTATTTCCATAATAAAATTACTAAGCCCAAGTCTACTAAATAACCCAAAACTAGTAAACAAGCTCAGATTTTGTAAATCTGCAAAAAGATTAAAAAAAAGCGCCACCTTACGCGTTGTAATGTGCTTTATGCCACTTTTTAGCACGCTGCGCATAGAGACGACACCTTAGTATGTTTCGTTTCGTGGAGGCCACACTTCACGCTATAGCTCGCTATTTCTCAAAGAAATTATAACATTACAAAAAATTTCATACATGCATCAAATGAAAAGTCTAATTGAAAAATGGTTTATTGCATTTAGTTTTTTGCCTTTAATTATTTACATAACTTTACTTGAATGTTATATATATATATATATATATATATATATATATATATATATATATATATATATATATATATATATATATATATATATATATATATATATATATATATATATATATATATATATATATATATATATATATATATATATATATATATATATATATATATATATATATATATATATATATATATATATATATATATATATATATATATATATATATATATATATATATATATATATATATATATATATATATATATATATATATATATATATATATATATATATATATATATATATATATATATATATATATATATATATATATATATATATATATATATATATATTATATATATATATATATATATATATATATATATATATATATATATATATATATATATATATATATATATATATATATATATATATATATATATATATATATATATATATATATATATATATATATATATATATATATATATATATATATATATATATATATATATATATATATATATATATATATATATATATATATATATATATATATATATATATATATATATATATATATATATATATATATATATATATATATATATATATATATATATATATATATATATATATATATATATATATATATATATATATATATATATATATATATATATATATATATATATATATATATATATATATTACGTATAATGTTAAA
Source organism: Glebionis coronaria (assembly GCA_025667525.1). Taxonomy (NCBI): domain Eukaryota; kingdom Viridiplantae; phylum Streptophyta; class Magnoliopsida; order Asterales; family Asteraceae; genus Glebionis; species Glebionis coronaria. The sequence goes on along the minus strand of CM046880.1, from coordinate 339,520,341 downwards.
AGTAATAATATCCCTCGATTGAAATTACGTTTTTAAGATATGTTTATAGATGAAAACTATTTATTCAGAGATTATAATCAAAAAATACGAATTATAACACCGAAGAATTTATTCACAGGGTACCCGCCGCAGCATCGCGCGAGTACCCTGCTAATATTAACCAATCAAGATTTGAATGCAACCAATCATATTTGTAGATTAATTTTTAAACATACAAATTAGGCTTACAAATCATTTTTCTTTCTAAAGTTCATAGGTTAGCGTGTACTCTTTAATTGACATTCATTTTCAAAACAAAATATTTCAGCTTTATTACTATTATATTATAAATCGCTTTTATAAAATACTCATAAGATTAATAATGAATTAGAGGATTATTATTATTTTTTATCTACTATTAAATTTTATTTTTATTAGAAGATCATGATATTTACAAGCAATTAGTGGAAAACTTAGATACAATTTGGCCCTCATTCCTTAGCAATAGCAAATCTAATCTTACTAAAAATGTGAATAACAACGTGTATCCTAATGTTTTGAGCCACCGAGAATTTTCGGATTCACTTTATTAAAGTCACTGTATCTTTCTCAAGTTCTAAAAAAAGAATCAGAAATGAAGAAAATCATATCCAATATTATTATTTTTTATTGAAAAGATCACTTTGTTATAGTTATTATTATTATTATCGTCACTATTGTTACTAACTTTGTCTCATATTAAATGTTCAGTTAAATTTCTTAACATATTTATTTTTCAACGTTGAGTTAATTTTTTCCCTGCTACATATACTTGATACAAAACATATGAATGTATTAGATTTCAAATGTATTTTTTATTGTTATTATTTTAATCAAATTTTATATGACGCAAACACAATTATTATAGTCAAAGTTGAAAAAAAATCTCAAAAGTGAAAAATTACATTTAATATGAGATGGAAAAAGTATTATTATTATCACCCGACAATAAATAAGAAAAACATGATTATTACAATATTTAATATGTTATTTAAACACCTCGAGTTTATACGCGAGATTTTAACTAGTTATCATCACTTGCCCATTTTTTTACGATACAAGTCATACAACCCTTACTAAAAAAGGTAAATTTTAAAGATAGCATAACCTCAAAGTGTAAAATAGTAGATTAAAATATGAAACAAAGGCATATCGTATCTACACTAACAGAGAATTAAGACTGTTCATTTCAATAAAAAAATATACTCACTTAAAGATTTTAACACAATGAATGTACGACATAGATAGTTGGTTTGGTTAGGTGCTCGAATTTAAGGGGTTGTTTGTTATACGGTTACAGAATCAAAGATGGGGAATCATCTCATAATTAAATTTTTGGTTTGTTAAATTTTATAATATTTGAAATGAATAGTAATTTAGAAACCCATAGTTTCATTCCATATCATATATGTGGGTATTATGATTTGATTTATCTCTCCAATTAATGAAGTTGGGTTTTTTTTTTCCAGTTTTACAATTATTAAATAATGTAAAAATTCAATTTATGAATCAAACAAATATCTTAAAATTGTGATACCTATTATTTTCCTACTCTATATCAAATTCTAAAACGACAATGATTCATGTCAGTACACCAAACACCTGTTAATAGTACGATGTAAAGAACTTTGTGTCTATATGTATATGATACCATCAATTAAGCGTGAACTTGTTTACAAAAGAAAGAGATATGTGTGACATATGGTTAGGAGTGTTAAATTGAACATAGATTATTACTCAAAGATGTTTAAAAAATATAAAAAGAAAAGATAAATTTGTTAACTATCAACCATTATGAATAACAACTAGAATGTATTATTCGCGATAGTATTTCTATATATGTATACCACCTAAGTTATTTAAAAGAAGATCGTTAACATATATATGTATGACAAGTAAGGGCATTATTTAGGTCGGGTAACGGTCATATATCACTTAAGAATGCTTGATTCAAATAGAGCAATAGAAATAAAAGAGACAATAAAAATAATAAGGAATGAAATATATATTATATAATTATTAATTTTGCTTAATTCATTCTAGTTTATAAAAGCACACATCTACATGTTAAGATAATGGTTGCATCTTTTGCATTAGTAAACATTTTTTTATTTCAATTTGATATAAATTTATCAAATTCAAAACATTAAAAATATAAAAGCTTCTAGAAATTTTATAAACAACGTATAAAGGAGTTTAGAACTAAATAAAATTTCTAAATACTATATAACAATGACTTATGTACATGCAAGTGTCCATCTTTGAGAAGAAAGAAATGAATAATTAAATTGTTAGATTGTGATTCTATGTAATATATAATTTATGACATATGTGAATTTTGTTACGTGAAAAAAAAACAAAAAGTGAAATCGACTAAGAAAAAGTAACAAATGGAGGTTACAATTTGGAGTTGATGGTTACATAGGGTAATGAATATCATAATCTCTCTTTATTTAAAAATGAATGATTATTTTTTTTGGATAATAGTTCATTCCCTTATAGTATAGCAATCCTAAGGTTCATTTGGTTGATGGGGCCTGAGATATTGGTTGGTTGGTTTAAATTAGTGGGCCTCAAAATTGGGGATGTTGCCTTAAAATCTCACATATGAAAATCCAATGCATAAGTGTGGGCTTTCAAAATAATTATTCTATCAATATCTTTTTGTGGGCTTTGATTTTATATTCATCGCAAATTATATTTTTTCCTAGTAAAAAATTTAATTTTAAAGTTTTTTGTTGACATAACATCATATAAAAATAATCAATTTTGTGGGTCCTATTTTTCTTTACTTACATTTAGACCGTATCCCAAATTCACATGCTACACTAAATCCAAATCTCAAACCTAAACCCACATATAAACCAGATGATCCCTTAGTTAGTGATTACTTTTTTTATTTTTTACCTTTTAATATATTCCACCAAACGCATCTTTAAAATTTATTTATGTCGATGTCAAATTTAATCCTCTAAATTAAATTGATCTAGCCATATAATTACAACTTACAAAGATAAGACAATTAAATTTTGACATAAGCTAGAACTTAAAAAGGAAATTAACATCATCATAATTGATTTTACAGAAAAAACTTACAAGTACTGTAAGATGGTGGTCGAGAAACAAATCTAATGCAAGGCTTCAATGAAAAGGTATGATAAGACGATTTATTGTTGAGGCTTTTGATCAACAAGTTTTATATTGTTGAGATTTTACTGTAGTAGATGTGTTTTGATATCAAGAGGAAAATTAGGTATGACAAGCAAATAGACAAATTAGTAAATATATATAAAAAAAAGAAAGGTGATTATATGTGGAAAAAAGGAGAGGGAAATGGTGATTTAGCTTGCCGCGCTTTGATTTCAAAATTTCGATTGGCGCGATTATTAACGCGCTTTCATTTTGAAAAGATTTTGGAGTATAATTTTTCACATGTCATAATTATTTTGTTAAAAATATAGTATATCAATATAACCATTTATAGAATTCATTATAAATTTTGTGTAAATCCTTTCAAAGTACACATGTATGTATTTATCTAAATGTATTTGGTTGGTAATTAGATATTTTACTATATAAGATTTATTTAAGTTTTTATGGGACTCGGTATAATAGGGAAGCTGATGAGACATTGATCGACTTAAGGGAAAAGACTAGCATAGAAGCACTGAGGAGTAGTGGCTCCAGCCGACGTTGTTTACTTGTCGTTGATTGGCTTGAGGGAAGGGATCGAAATGAAAGCTCTCCATCTGTTTCTCAAACAAAAAGTTCCAACTCTGGAAAGACGAAACAAAATGTTAGGTACAAACCTTGCAAACACTGTGGTTTCAAAAATCGCATTTCATATGATTGTCAAAATAAACATCAGTGTACTATCTACCAGTATATTGACCACATGACAAAAGAACATGTTGAACAAAGGGTTGTTAAGAAGACCTTGGCTAAATTAAAGTCTCGGACACCAATGGCCACCTCCTGAAAGGCTCTCATTATTCCCAAACCTTTTAAGTATGTTCGGTTCAATGACCATCCATCAAATAAGTGTGAAGGTTTCCCTATGTGAAATGTATTGTAGTATAACTCATGAACCCTCTAACTATGACAAGAGATTCAACCCTAATAACAATAGGAAACCTAGGATTGCTAATAAAAAATCTAAGCAACCCACTACACGGTAGTTCATAAAAGAAACTAGCCAGTTTCCATGTGTGTGCATGAATACTTAAATAAATTTTTATGGTATTTGGATAGTGGTTGCTCCAAACACATGGCAAGGGTTAAACACTATCTACATATATATTCAAAGGACTCAGATCCTAAAGTAATGTTTGGAGGTAACTCTTTAGGTGATACCGAAGGATGTGGCTCAATTAACTACAATAGAATCAAATTTACAAGGATTGCTTATGTGAATTGTCTGAAACATAGCTTAATTAGCATCAACCAGCTATGCTATGCAAATTGAAAAGTTCTATTTACCAAGATCCATGAAACCATATTCAACCAACATGATGATGTGGTTAGTTTCTCCTAGAAGAAAGATGTTTATGTCATTGATATGGCATCTTACCCTAAAGGAAGCAATATTTATGTCATCGATATGGCATCAACCAACTATTTGATGCAAGCTTCAAATTTCTATTTACCAAGACTCATGGAACCATATTAAACTAAAATGATTTTGCGGTATTAATTGCTCCTAGAGGAAGATATGTTTATGTCATTGATATGGCCTCTCACCCTAAAGGAAGCAACATTTGTTTCTTTACCAAAGACTAAGTTGTTTAAACTGGCTTTGGCATAAGAGACTATCTCACCTCAACTTCAAAAATATCAACAAACTATACAAGAAATACTTAGTTACTAGTCTTCCTTCCCTTAATTTCTCTAAATATAAACCTTGTTCGACTTGTGGGAATGGGAAGCACCATAAAGCATCATGTCTACTAAATATGTATGTGTTTCCGTACGTATTAATTTCAAGTCATATGTGAAACAAATAGTCCTTAGTATAGTGGTATGACGACGTTTACTAGTTGTTACCTATTTGACATACATCCTTACAATCGTTTACGTAATAATTTGTGTACTTAGAGCCACATACAAACCCTATATCTACTCATTAAAAAATGCATTAACAAAAACTTAAATGAATCCGCCATAACAAGCAACAAGACTACCATTGACGTCCCGGTCAAGAGACTTCAAGACCAAGAATATGATCTACGAAGTGAGGCATCATCTATCACCCACGTTTTCCTAGACATATCAACAGTTCATATATGAATATCTAATTTGGTTTTCTTGAGCCTAACGTGCACACAATCAAGCTAAGAAGCAACAAATACAAGAAGATCACATTATAGCTTTCATGCAATCATAGATAAACAACAAAAGATCTAGCCTAACATAGCAAGGGAAGAGAAGATAGAAGATATAATCATCAAACACATAGACATGATTAATAAAAATAAGTAATACCTTGTTCTTCAACTGATATAGGTGAAAGAATGGAGTTCCTTAAGGTTAAGAAACCCTGAAATGGATGGTATGACTGCTCCAATCTAACCTGAAATTTCTACATGTATTGTATGTTTATAAAGGGGTATATATATAGAGTTTGGTTGTGATGGCGTCGGGTTATAATCACGACGTCTTCGGGCCTGTCGAATATTCTATGGGCTTCTAAATTCGGTTGGTTATGATGCCATCAAAGGTAAAGCATGACGCCGTCTGGTCGATCTTTGCAACAACGTCGAGTTTTATTTGCGACAACATCGATGCAGCCTGATGACAACACTCCTTGTAACTTTTGAAATCCGTGCATTCTTGACTTGGTCTCTTTTATACTTCATCTAAAAGCCTTGACAATCCTAGAAACAGCTTCAAAACTACCCAAATACTCTAAGTGCTTCTAAATTGCTAAAATAACAAAAAAAGGGATTAAGACGTTTTTAGGGTATTTTTGGACAAAAAACAGGGTGAAATTACCCCTGAAAATGTATAAAATTACATCGTCAAAATCCTAAGAGTAAACTAACATGCAAAACTAAGAAACAATTGAAGATGAGATATGTATGTTTAATCAAGTTAGCTTGGTTGTGCAAAACCTGGAAAAATACACATTTTAGATAGGTATGACAAAAACTTGTAAAATAAAAAACTAGAAAAAAATCAAATTGTTCTTGTAGATAAGGTGAGACGACGTCGGGTGTAAAGCCGACGGCATATATAGCTGCGAAGATTCTAAAATTCTTTTTTGGCAAAACAATTCGCCATTTTATCCATGGGTGTTTCCTACGGAGAGTTTTTACTACATAAGTTAAGGAAAATATAACACATGAAACAAACAAACAAATAATTAAAATAGACAAACATATGTGATAATCAATGAATTAGTGAGCTTACCTACACTTATTTTCTTATGTGAAATATCTTTGCATGTGATATAGGAACAAAATAAAGTATGATCACATTATAAAAAGGATAGCATCCAAGAAACAAATTCATTACATCAAAATCACACAAGAAACATAAATTTAAAACCTAAGATGCATAAAATAATATACTCTCTTTGTCGCATAATAAGTGTTCACTTTGATTTTTTAGTCTTTTTTATTTTATTTTGACCATAAATATTTTAATTTGTGTTACATAATACTTGATAAAATTTATACCAATGAAAATACATTTTAAAATCGAATCAATTCATATAATTTTCATAAATTATTATATAACATAAATATAAATATTTATGGTCAAAGTTCAATAACAAAGACTTGGAATATTCCATTGTGGACACTTAATATGGGACGGCGGTAGTAGTTGGCTTTCCTCCCAACAAGCACTTTTTCTTTATTTTACAAGACTTTTAGCTAGACTTGAGGTCACTCTAGCAATGGTTTGGTCCAATTTCATGAACACTTGCATGCCCATGGAGGAGTCTTTCATTCAATCCTGTATTAATCTGATACTTCGGACCCAAATTCAAGAAATTCACATACATATGCTTATTTTTTTTCATTTGGTTGTTTAAACCCGTTTATCAAGTTCCTTTATTTTGGTGAAATTACATATATCCATCCTCATAAAAAAACTACATATATATCTAATTTAAAACTTAAAATTATATATATGTCCAATTTAAAACTTAAAATTACATATATGTTCAATTTAAAAGTTAAAATTATATATATATACATATATATATATATATATATATATATATATATATATATATATATATATATATATATATATATATATATATATATATATATATATATATATATATATATATATATATATATATATATATATATATATATATATATATATATATATATATATATATATATATATATATATAGATAGAGAGAGAGAGAGAGAGAGAGAGAGAGTAGGGATCCAATGAGAAGAAACTTAAATAAGAAGTGGTGAGAAGAGACTAAAACCACACATTTGAGATGCAACGACTTACATTAGATGCATTTCTATTCATGTAGATGCACCATCTTGAGTTTCGAAAGTTAATTTGATGTGTAGATGGTACAAATTGATTTTCATGATTTGTGCACGTGTAGAGGAACAAAAATATAGATAAATCATGAAATGCATCTAATATACGTATATGCATCTAATTAAAAGCTATAAAACATGTTATGATGCATTATAATGCATCTAAGATTATAAAGATGCATCTAATTTAAGTGCATGCATCTCGAATATGCGATTATAGTTTCTTCTTATCCTTCTTATTTTAAGGTTTCTTCTCATTTGATCCTAACTCTATATATATATATATATATATATATATATATATATATATATATATATATATATATATATATATATATATATATATATTGTTAGCCTCAAAATATTGAGTCAAACAAGAATGCTCGATCATATGTTTATTATGTATCGTATTTTAGAACGTTGTAATAGGTAGTATGTTAGTCGTATATTACGGGCTTAACTTTAAGCTAAGGTTCATTCATAAGTAACCAAAGCCCAAAAGGAAAGCTCGGCCCATGATCATATAGCCCATTAAGCCACATGTAGGCAAAGGCTATAAATACCCTTCCTAGCATGTTAGGAAGGGTGTTGGTTATTCATTTTCTCTAATCTAATATCACCTAGTTTCTCCAACCATTCTCTTTACTTTCTCTCACTACTTTCTCTCTCTAGAATTCATCTTCTTCATCTATTTTCTTTCTTTAATTCATGATACATTATCTAAATATATGGGACAACAATTGGTATCAATCGCCATGGGGTAGTTTTATGATTGGTTGTTGTGTTTTCATTTGATTTGTTTGATTTGATCCTTATTTCTTCCACGAATTCAAGATTTTTTATGTTTTTCGTATTCTAAATCTTGCTACAAATCTTCTATAGTTGTAGTAGTGTTTTGAGTATTTTGGTTTGGTTTAAAACACGAATTTTGTGCTCAAAGTTGTGAACTTTAGTTTTCCATTGTGACTGAATTCCATCGGAAAGTACAAGTAAGGACAGTTTGATCGCAATAACCCTAAGGTTTTACTTTGCGATCAGTTATTGTGATACCCCTTATTTCGATGTACATTGTGATCGTACATTGCGATCGTGGATTGCGACAAAATTAAGGCACATTGAAACGTTACCTTGTCAAAATTTCATTTGTCATATTGCGATAGAGTGAACATTCAGATAGAAATTCCGATAGAACATTGCGATAGAAGGGTTATTGTGACAGGTCATATTTCGACAGATTGTATTCCGATAGGTATTCCGACAGATCATTCCGACAGCATTCCGATACAATATTCCGACAGCCTACATTCCGACAACCTACATTCTGATGGCACATTCCGATGGAAATTTCGATGCTATGTTTTGCTAAATTTTGTTCGAATATTTTTTAGACTTAGGCACCATCTAGACTAGTTTCGGAATATCATTTACACGAAGATTTGGCGATACAAAATTTTTTGGTCTACCGTTTTATCGGACTGAGGAATTTATTGTCGGACTGAGAAATATAGCAATTTTCAGAATTTCAACAACAACTCAATCACATCATATCTACTTAAGATCCATATTCACTTCATCATTTCAGAGAATATTGAGATAGATTCTACTGCAGAATATCGTGTGACGAACAACAACATAATGGTGGCGGGTAACAAAGAGAGACCACCAATGCTTGTGGTCGGTCGATATGCTCAATGGCAATCACATTTTCTTCATTATCTTGATACAAGACCTAATGGTGATGCATTGAGGCAATGTATTAACAATGGACCATATGTTTTCTCCGACATCACTGTTCCTCATTCACCAGCCACAGACACTATTTCAGAAATACCCGCCACCACAAGAAAGAAACGTTATATGATCTTACACCAGAGAAGCGTGCTTGGTATGATGCAGAAAAAGAAGCTATCTATATGATTCTAAGTGGAATTGGATATGATATTTATTCCATGGTTGATGCATGCCCTACGGCACAAGAAATGTGGACGACTATTGAACGCTTGCAACAAGGAGAATCACTCAACAAGCAAGATGTTAAAACAAACTTGTTTTGGAATTTTGGTAAGTTTACTGCATTGGATGGAGAATCAATTGAGTCTTATTATTCACGATTCTACAAGATGATGAACGATATGACAAGAAACAACTTGAAGGTCTCCACCATGCAAGTCAATGTGCAATTTCTTCAGCAACTTCAACCAGAGTGGACACGTTTTGTTACTTTGGTGAAACAACAGAAGCAGCTAGACAAGGTAAACTATCACACTCTCTTTGATATCTTGAAACAATTTCAGCATGAGGCAAATGAAATTCGAGATGAACGAGTTGCAAAGACAGCTAATCCACTTGCTCTAGTGTCTACCACTCAAGATCATCGATCTCGTACTCCAAAGTCATACTCCATTCAATCATCCTCACCACGATATTCCACATCATCCAAATCTTCATCATCCACAAGATCACGCGGCAAAGACCAAGAGCACCATCACCACCATCTGAGTCATCATCTGAAGAGGATATTGATGAAGATCAAGCTCAGAAGAATCGGGAAATGAAACAACAAATTGCTTTCATTATGAAGACCTACAAGAAAATCTTCAAACACACCAACAACAATCTTCGAACATCATCCAACACAAAGAACCAATATGTTGAGAACCCTTCAAGGTATGACACACGTCGACATGGTGAAAGTCCTTCTAGGTATGATCGACATAATCCAACACATGTTGAGGGTTCTACAAGGTATGATCGACAAACTGTCAAGTATGATACTCAAAGGATTGCTGCTGCTACTGTGAATAGGGAAACTGTTGGAACGCAAGTGGTTCAACAAAGTGGGGTTCTGTGTTATAATTGCCAAGGTTATGGGCATATGGCAAAGGAATGCAGAAAGCCGAAACGGGTAAGGGACTCTAGCTATCATGAAGAGAAGATGTTGTTATGCAAGAAGATTGAAGCAGGGGTCAAATTATCGGATGAGGAAGGAGCAATGCTTGATGATACTGATGATGAAGCCTTCGACCAAGAATTAGAAGCACATTACTCGTACATGGCAAAGGTTGACGAAGTTCTCAACGTCACTGAAGATGACAATGGCCCTATCTTTGACAATGAGTCACTCGATAAGGTACACAACACTGATGAATATAATATGTTTGGTGATACTCATGAGCATAGTGAGCTACCCAATGTCATTAATGACACATGTATGGCGGAAAAGGTTGATAGCAATACCACACCCGATTCATCAGACATGTGCAATAATGAGTTTGAGGATGATCAACATGCAAATGAGTATGATGATGAGGAGCGTGTCGCGCTTGCTAATTTAATTGCTAGTTTACAAAAAGATGTCAATGAAACTATAAAAGTTAAAAGCAATTAAAGAAGGCAAACGCAGCGCTCGCTCAAAATTTTGAAGAATGTAAAGTCGCGCTAATTACATCTAGTGAGACCATTGAAAGCTATAAAGATGAGATTCTTCAGAAAACAAAAGAGCTCGAGGGGTACAAGGGTAGTGCGTTAAAAAGTCAAAAGGACGATCTTGAAAAGAAATACAACGAAACTCTTGAGTTATTAACCAAAGAGAAACGTCAATTTAATGTTTTGTTAATGGATGAACGTCAAAAAACGTACCTTGCTACCACCAAAGTTAACGAACTTGAACAACGGCTTTCGATGGATAACACCGAGTCTACTAAAATCCTTGATGTTAAGAAACAAGAGGTTGAAACGTTAAAACAAGATTTCAAAAGTCGACATGAAAAAGATACTGAAAAAGTAACGGAACTAGAAAAACAAGTCGAATTTTTGAAGAAAGTAGTTTATAAAACGCATGACTCTATTCAAACCGTAAGAATTATAGCACCTCCGTCTATGTTTAAGGGTCAAGCTAGCTTTGCAAGTCATGATTATCTTTCCCAAGCTCAAGCTGCGAACCCGCGCCTTTATATGGATGAGTCCGAATGGACCGATCCTGAATATCCTCTTGGTTATGATGAGACATCCCTTTGGGAAGAGGAGAGTAGATCACCGGTCAATAAAGAGTTTGTGAAACCATACAATTATGCTTATGAGAATAGTCTATATGGTCTTTTCACTACTCAAAAACAAAAGTCTCGTGAGGAATTGTTTTTAGAATGCAAACAAAGAAGAATTCAATGGAAGAAAGCTTTTGCTACTAAGAAAACAAACGTTTCTAAGTTCATCAACTACTTGCCTTTTGATGCTTCTAAAAGCAAGATTAGGCAGACATTTGGTTTTCTACAACATTACATTGATAATATTAAATCCATTGTTGACAATGAATGGTAACAACGAGAAAATGACGAGTGGAAAAAACCAATTCCTCAAGATATAACTGTGCTTATCAAACAAATCTTAATACCGAACACGACCACATTAAAAGAAAAATATGCTTGAATTTGAAAGATTAATTCGGTCTGAAATGTTTGATGATTTAAAATTGTCGAGTCTATTGAGAAAGAAATTGACGATCTTTAAATGGACAAGTCCGTTTTTTTCGGATGAATATGATTTACTCTTAGAAGAATGTCTCTCCAAAGATATTTTGTGTGTTACTCTTCAATCTTGTGCTGATATCGATGAATATTCTGATGTTGCATGCAAATATCTTGATAAAATCAAAGAATGTGAGCGTCTTGAACTTGAGCTTTCGAAACGTAAAGAAAATGTTGATAAAAAGGCTTTGGAGTTACTTCAACACAAAACTGATTTCCTTCAAAAACATTGTCATTCTCTTGAACTTGCTTTGCAAAAAGACGTTGGTAGTTTTCCACATGATAATAACTTGCAAGAAAAACTTTCCAAAACGTTTCGAGAAATGAATGAACAAAATTTGGAAATTAAAGGGTTGAAAGCTCAGTTACAAGACAGGGAAAGAGCGATAGCAGAGTTGCAGAAACTCGTTGCTAAGATGGGTGGGAAAGTTGTGGAACCTAGCGTTAAGAAACCTGTTGTTAGATAACCCAATGCCTCTAAAGTGAATAGATCCTCTATCTTGGGAAAACCATCTGCTTTATCAAATACCTCGTTTGCAAAACCTGTGTTTGCCCCCAAGATGGATGGAAAGGAAAGGTTACCACAGAATCAACCCATAAGAAATGTCATAGCACCAAGCGTTAAGCACAATAATGTGATTAAACCAGGGATGTATAGATTGGCCACTAAATCCACACACAACAAAGAAATTCAATCATCTTAGACTTCTAGAAACACTAATAGACGTGTGTCTTTTACTACAAGAGTAATCCCCACTGATAGTGTTAGCCGGCCTCAGCTTAAGAGCACTCGCATGAATGAAAAGGTTTGGCAAAACAAAAGTCAAGGGAAGATGAAGACAGTAGAAGACCACCCTAGATTTTCAATGTTTCTAAGAATAAAACGTCTGTAATCGCGTGTAATGACGATTTGAATGATTCGACTTTGAATGCTTTGAATGTTAAGTTTGTTTGTGTGAAATGTGGAAAGTGTGCTAATGCTAATCATGCTATGTGTGTTTCGAATAATGTCAAAGGCGTAGATACTAGAACTAAGAAGCAAACTGCGATGCCTATTCGTGTTACATTATCTAAATATATGGGACAACATATATATATATATACATATATATATATATATATATATATATATATATATATATATATATATTATATATATATATATATATATATATATATATATATATATATATATATATATATATATATATATATATATATATATATATATGTATATATATATATATATATATATATATATATATATATATATATATATATATATATATATATATATATATATATATATATATATATATATATATATATATATATATATATATATATATATATATATATATATATATATATATATATATATATATATATATATATATATATATATATATATATATATATATATATATATATATATATATATATATATATATATATATATATATATATATATATATATATATATATATATATATATATATATATATATATATATATATATATATATATATATATATACATATATATATATATAGAGGAAGGTTAACGTAGGATAGTTGTTAACGTAGGAAGTATAGGAAGTAACGTGAATCGTTAGATGTATTAGTATATGTTGTCATTTGGTGAACTCTGGTCAATGTCATTTTATAAATAACATGAAAGGAAGTGGCGGTGCTCGTCTCGAGTAACTTTTTGATACATAATACAACGATACATGATAGCTCGCTACGAGTAACATTTTGATACATGATCTACAAAGATACATCGTTTCTCGACGTGATTAACTTTATGATACATAATATACAAAGAAACGCGTTACCTTGCTAAGAGTAACATTTTTATAGATAAATATAGATGAACATACACATGATACATAACTTCTTACACTAACTTATTTTAAGCACTATTTTACAAGAACCTCAATCTATATATATATATATATATATATATATATATATATATATATATATATATATATATATATACATATATATATATATATACATATATATATATATACATATATATATATATATATATATATATATATATATATATATATATATATATATATATATATATATATATATATATATATATATATATATATATATATATATATATATATATATATATATATATATATATATATATATATATATATATATATATGTATATGTATATATATATATATATATATATATATATATATATATATATATATATATATATATATATATATATATATATATATATATATATATGTATATATATATATATATATATATATAGAGAGAGAGAGAGAGAGATGGGATCAATAGAAAACAACATCTCAAAAAAAAACCTAGAAAACATACGTTCTCATCCCTTTTTCTTTTTCTGCCAAACTACAAGGTCTGGTTTGTAAATTTTAAAACTTTTGGGGTAAAAGTTATATTTTCCCTTCTTTTTTTACATTTAAATTCAAGGGCCTCTATGTCTTTTTATTTATTTTCCAGGGGCTGTTTTTGTATATCCTCTAAACTTTTTATATTTGTTTGAGTTTTTTTTGCTCGTAGCTTTTTTTTCACTTATGAATTCGGTCTTTTTGCCCTTCTTATGTATTATGTTTCTGTTTTTGTTTGTTGCGTTCTTTTTTCGTTATGTGTTTTTTTGTCAACGTCTTTTAATATTGTAACTTGTAACATTTTTAACAAAAAGTAAAGATGCAAATCAAATAGGTTAAAATATTATAGTAAAATTGCAAAAGAAACTGATTAATAAATATCACGGGCTTAACAACGTGTGACAACTTAAGATACGCTATAAAGACTATTTATACTACTCGAAAAAAGTTCAGTTGAGAATCTCATGTGTCGTCAGCTACTTTCCAATGACTTCTTTTTTCCCTTTGAATTTCTATAGATATTTAGTTATCTATACAACTACCATTACCTGTAGCGAAAAAGAAAAAAAATTAGTTTTGCGACTGTGAAAAGCAAACTTGTAGCTACAAACAACTTATATACCTGAAAAACTTACTTGGGTAGAACTGACCCTTCACACTCGTTTTTGTCGATCTACAAAACATAATAGCACAATCGGTATTGGACTCAAAGCATTAACCAAATCATTGACTCTTGCGAGCATCCTTGATTTCTTCCACTAAATTTATTACGAAACTAAATCGGAGAGATACAAAAACAAATTAAAAATGATAATTGTTAACGATATAAATAAAAAAATGCACAAAAATGATGATTATAATACCAACCGATGCATAAAAACCACCAGACAGTAATTTGTATTACACCAGGTAATGTTCAGGTAATGTTCTGCACCAAATAGTTAGACTCGAGTATTTGTTTAAACTTATGCTTAATTAACATATGTTTATTTCGACTTTTAACTCCTTTTTTATGACTTTGATAAAACAATCTCATCATGCAAGTCTCTACACAAGATATGTGAAAATCAGACAATGTAAATGCAAATTACACGAATCAAACATTATCGTTCAGTTATCTTCTATTGACTCGCTTACAGTAG